>SMDT01002852.1:0-358962 GCA_005392925.1 Aquilaria sinensis | reverse complement strand
ATATGTTATTATAGTTTTTTTTTACACAATCTTCCGTTCATGTTTTACAATGGGCCGGATATGCCACTAAAGTTTCAAATTAAGAACGGATATGCCACTGGCCGTTAAATATCTAATGGAAACATTAAAAAACTAATGAAAAAAGTTAAAAATAATAAATTTTAAAATTTTAAAGTGATAATGTAAATTTTAACAAATTTTAAAGACTTTTTGTAATTAGATTATCTCTCTTTCTTGAATGTCTGCTAGGAGATTAAACAATAGAAATAGAGGAAGCGTAGTGATGGGCCTGGGATGCTGGTGACGGAGATAGTGACAGGGCTAAAGCGTTAATAGCAGAGATCAGACTCTCTTTTGGCAAAAATCTCATCAAAGGTCCAAATATTTTTTTTTTCAAGATGCATAATAACCCAAGATTTCAAAATCTGCTGTTTTTACATTTTGTTGTTATTTTTTAACCGGCAGTGACATATTAGGCCCATTTTAAAACATTAGTACGAAATTGTGCTTAAAAAAACTATAGTGACATATTCGCTCCATACCCAAAACATTAGTAACAAATTTGACATTTCTGCCTTAAATTATTGATGACAAAAGCAATAAAAATCTTAGAATGGTTAACGTCTCTTATGTTAACCATTTTTTAACATATTTCTTTTTCAAATTTTTTTTTCATTTTCTATATAGTTTATTTTCTTCTTCTTTCCCTGATATCCTTACCAAGCCATACATTTTTATCCATTGGCACATTACATACAACATCTAATGGTTATAAATGCTTGTTCACGTATACCCCTAAGTTATGTGGCTTAGATAAGAAAGGATTTTTCTAATTTTCTAACAAAACATTTTTGTATATATTCCTGCTTATTCCATTTTCAAATCAAGATAAGGTACACATTTGTTACACGTAAAACGAGTCTTGTCTTTGTTATTGGATCTTTTCAAAATTATATATATATATATATATATATATATATATAACAAGAGCATCTATGAAAGGTATAGTTAACTTTTTATATAACAGATGAAATGTGGTGTTGATATGTGGCGGATTTTTCTCTTTTAGTAAGATAACTGTATTATATTACACATGATATACCAAATATACATCTAACTCAATTAAGTAATACTGTAATGATATACGACAGTCAAACTCACAATTGTTCACTTTGATTCAAATTTAGAATTGAAGATGAGGATAAAATTAGCATTCAAATTAAATATAGATATCAATTTAAAAAGAAAACAAAAAAATCTATAAATACACATGTACCCGATTATAGTAATTAAAATTTGGATATAAAATTAATTTGGTAGGCTTATTTTATTCACCTAAAAATAAAATTTTTTAACTTAACTTTTTTTTTTGTCAACCACCCCAAACCCCAAAACACATGCCTAAATTATGTTTCTGTAATTTACCATGTAATAGCATTATTTTTAGCAAACATTAATTTTCTATTTGAAATTTTGTTATCAATAATTAATTTCTCATAGGGGCATAAATTTATTTGAATTTTTTAATTATTATTTTTGTTTTAGAGTTTTTATATGCCCCATAATTATCTCTTTGGCTTTTGTCACTAGAACAATTACCATTATATGATTGGCAAGTTTTTGTGTTTCCTTTATGATATAATGCTGGCACTATCTTAATTCTTAGCTAATGGAGATATTGGAAAAATGATTCAGTACAGCTATGATAAGGTTTGTGTTTATTTTCCTATGATGCTTGCTCATCATAATTTTCATGTAAGGATATATTTGGTTCAATAATTTTAAAAATATCTTAACATAAGATTTTGAGAAAGTAAAGATATATAAAAATAAAATTTTGACCGTTTGATAGTTGTTCACATATCATGAAGAATGAAGTAAGTAAATATTCTATTTTATTATAAGAATAAAATTTTATGTTTAACAGAGGAATTTTATCACTTAACAAGCTGAACATATGATTGACACATGTTTCCGAAACTATCCCTTAGATAAATGCCAATACATGTAAACGAATTAAAGCGCTAGGTTTCTCTATTTATTTCTCCGCCGCCACACTTCTTTCTCGCCTTTCACTGCTATAAATTTTTCTCAAAACTATGGCCATTCGACCTTCATCCACTTTAGTCATTCGAGCGCCATCCTCGATCCACTTTGGCAAATAGACACAGGAATACCTTGTGAATCAACTATTTTTTCTCACTCCACAATTAGCGTTAATCCACACAGGAATACCATGTGAAATGCCATCACCTTGGATAACCATCTTTTATTCACTTTTCAAACCTCCTATCCCAGTTGTCCAACTCCACTGAACCTTCACAGCATTTTTTGCTTAAGCTACAATCGGCATGATTGTGATCAATTCTCATTTCGACCAAGAAGAATGTTGTCGTGGCACAATGGAGACTCAAACCTGCTATCCTCTCTGCCTTCTCCAAGAGATCCCACAGGTGATCGCGTCACATCAAATGCACCGCTTCATGTTTCAATCAATCGTAGCTCTGAATCCATGAGAACTTGATAGACTCAGGAGGACAGCACGTGTGCAAAGAAGACATCCCAGATACCAGGATTACGTTTGAGTAGGACTGCTAGTTAGTCGTGCAAGATTGTTCCTGAATTTCAGCAAGAATTGGTCAAATAAAAACTTAGTCTTTTAGTTTGTGGGAGTTATCTACTAGCCGTTGTTAGTTCGTTGTTAGTTCGCTACTTAGAGTCCAAACCAGCTTATACTTCCTCTTGTTTAGGAAGGTTGTTAAGTCTACTTGTGTATTTAACACTCTCAAGTTTTATTGCAATTATCAGATTTTCATTCAAAGACATTCTTAGTTTATATTCTCACCACAAGTAGAATATTTCTTGTAAACAAGTTCTGATTGGGACCTATCAATTGGTATCAGAGCTATGGCCACGAACAAAAAAAGGATTGAGAGTCTTGAGGCTGGACTCGGAGAGCTACAAAACAGGATTAGCCAAATGGAGTTGGGACTGGTCGACAAGCTGCGACATATGGAGGAAGCCATTAGCAAACTCTCTGAGGTTGTGCTGGCCAACAAGGAAGGTTCCGAGAGCAAATCCCACAACCACTGTGGAAATACACGGAACCATCATGAAGAGTACAGAAGCGGAATGACTGGTCGAAACTGACTATTCACCTCCAAACTGGCCAAACTTGAGTTTCCCAGGTACGCAGGAGACGATCCCACTGAATGGTTTAGTCGCGTTAACCAGTTTTTTGAATATCAGGAGACTCACGAGTCCGAGAAGGTGCCCTTAGCATCCTTCCACTTAGAAGGTGAAGCAAATCAATGGTGGCAGTGGATGCAGAAGACCTATGAAGGAGAAGGCCAGACGGTTACATGGGATGACTTCCAAACGGAGCTATGGTCTCGTTTTGGACCAACGGAGTGCGAGGACTTCGACGAAGCATTATCCAAAATTTGGCAAAGTGGCACACTATGTGACTACCAGAAGGAATTTGAGAGGCTTGGCAACAAAGTGCACGGATGGAGCCAGAAAGCATTATTGGGAACTTTCATGGGTGGTCTGAAATCAGAAATCGCTGATGGCATCCGCATGTTCAGGCCGAAGAACCAAAAAGAAGCCATTGATTTGGCTCGAATGAAGAACGAGCAGCTCATGCGCCAGAGAAAAATGTACTGCCCTCCCATGACCGAAGCTTGCCCAACCAAACAAAAGCCTACCACGACATTCAAACGACTCACATGGGAGGAAATGCAGAAACAACGGGCACAAGGATTATGCTTTAATTGTGACGAAAAATTCACAGTTGGACATAAATGTAGAGGATCCCAGCTTCTGATATTAGAAGGGGTCGACGTCAGGGACCATAATGACATCAAAGAAGCTGAGGACCAACAGGCTGAACCAGAAATTACACTCCATGCATTGACAGGATGGACAACCGCCCAAACCATGCGAGTGATAGCCAAAATTGGGACTCAAGAATTGATGTTACTTATCGACAGCGGCTCCACACACAATTTCATCAATGAAAGGGTGGCTGAGGCACTCCAATTACCAGTAGTGCCAACTGAACCTTTCAAAGTTAAGGTGGCAATTGGTGTTCCTTTAAGTTGCCATGGACGACATGATGGCATTGCTGTAGGCCTTCAAGGTATTCCTTTTTCCTTGACTTTGTACTCGTTATGACTAACTGGATTGGATATGGTTTTGGGAATACAATGGCTCCAACAGCTAGGTACTGTAATGTGTGATTGGAAAAATATGACCATGGAATTTATGTGGGGCGATCGGTACCACCAGATGCATGGCATTCCCCGCAAGCCTATCCAACCAGCGACTTATGAAGAAGCCACCAATGAGGTACGGCAAGGGGGCACGATGTATGTCCTCTGTGTACAAGAGACGCCGGGCAGCAGCGACCAAAGCACAGTCCCCGACATGCAACACCTATTAGATGAATTTCAGGACGTTTATGCAGAACCCAAGCAGCTGCCTCCTAATCGAGAGGTGGAACATCACATACACTTGAAGGAAGGCGTAGAGCTTGTCAATGTCCGACCTTATAGGTATGCTCATTTCCAAAAGGCAGAAATAGAAAGACAAGTTCAAGACATGTTGCACAAGGGGTTGATCCGTTCCAGCACAAGCCCATTCTCATCTCCAGTATTGCTTGTTAAGAAAAAAGATGGGACATGGCGTTTTTGCACTGATTATAGAGCCCTCAACGCGGTTACCATTAAAGATAGATTTCCTATCCCAACTGTGGAAGACATGTTGGATGAACTACATGGAGCATCCTATTTCACCAAGCTCGACCTTCGGTCTGGCTATCACCAGGTACGAGTTCATTCAGCCGATATTCATAAGACGGCTTTTCGAACACACAACGGCCATTATGAATACTTGGTTATGCCCTTTGGATTGTGTAATGCCCCATCCACATTCCAAGCCATTATGAATTCCATATTTCGGCCTTATTTACGCAAGTTTGTGCTCGTGTTCTTTGATGATATTTTAATCTATAGTTCTAGTTGGGCCATGCATCTTACACACGTACGGAAGGTCCTGGAAATACTAAGGCAACACCAGTATTTTATCAAACTCAGCAAGTGTGCCTTTGGCCGACAAGAACTGGAGTACTTGGGGCATATTGTGACGCCACACGGAGTGAAGGTCGACCAGGAAAAAATCATAGCAATGGTAAAATGGCCACGACCTACTAATATCTCTGACCTTCGTGGGTTTTTAGGTCTGACAGGCTACTACCGAAAGTTTGTGAAGAACTACGGCATCATAGCCCGATCACTCACCAACCTCTTAAAGAAGGGGCAATTCCATTGGACAAAACATGCAGAGGAAGCTTTTGAAGCTCTGAAACAAGCCATGACGTCAACACCCATCCTAGCTATGCCAAATTTCGATGAACCATTTACCATAGAAACTGATGCGTCTGGAGATGGCATCGGGGCCGTGCTAACTCAACAAGGGAGACCAATCGCTTTTATGAGCCGAGCTCTAGGCACCTCCAAGAGAGTCTGGTCGACTTATGCCAAGGAAATGTTCGCCATTATTCAAGCTATACAGACGTGGCGTCCTTATTTGTTGGGGAGGAAATTTTACATCCAAACCGACCACCGGAGCTTGAAACACTTAACAGAGCAGCAAATCAGTACGCCTGAGCAGCAGAAATGGGTCTCAAAATTGCTCGGGTATGACTATGAGATCACTTACCGACCCGGTAAAGAAAATGCAGCTGCCGATGCCTTATCAAGGGTTGTGGGCAGCCCTAGCCTTAATACTCTATTTGCCCCTCGAACATCATTATGGGAGGAAATCAAGAAGGCAGCTGAGACACATCCATATATGAAGAAAGTTGGTGCGATGGCGAGCTCCAAGCCGGGGGCTCTTTATCAATGGCGAAATGGGTTGGTATGTTATAAAAATCGAATTGTTGTTCCTCCTGACTCACATCTTGTTACTCAGCTATTACAGGAATTTCATGATTCTCCACTTGGAGGACACTCCGGTGTGTTGAGAACTTACAAAAGGGCGGCACAACAATTCTATTGGCCATCAATGCGTAAGACGATCCAACAGCATGTCACTTCTTGCGTTATTTGCCAGAAAAATAAGGTGGAGACATTAACGCCAGCGGGGCTACTTCAACCATTATCGATTCCTTGTCAAGTCTGGGAGGAAATCAGCATGGATTTCATTGAAGGCTTACCTCCGTCTAATGGCAAGAGCACGATCCTTGTGGTGGTTGACCGCCTAAGTAAATCAGCCCATTTCCTTGCCTTATCCCATCCCTACACGTCCAAAATGGTGGCGGAAAAGTTTGTAGAAGGAATTGTTAAACATCATGGCATGCCGAAGACAATCGTAAGTGACCGAGATCCTATCTTCATTAGTCACTTTTGGCAGGAATTTTTTAAAATGTCAGGGACGAAGCTGCACATGAGCTCAGCATATCATCCCCAATCCGACGGACAATCCGAGGTGGTCAACAGATGTCTTGAGCAGTATTTACGTTGTTTTGTGTCACAACAGCCTCGCAAATGGTGCTCTTACCTTCCATGGGCCGAATTTTGGTACAACACCACGTATCATAGCTCTATTGGAATGACACCCTTCCAAGCACTCTACGGACGACTACCGCCTCCTATACCCAGATATCAAGATGGCGTGACTTCGGTCGAAGAGGTCGATCAAGCTTTGTTGTCGCGAGATCAAATCTTACAGCAACTCAAATCCAATTTACAAGCAGCTGCCAACCGCATGAAACAGATGGCTGATGCCAAACGACGGGATATCGAGTTTCAAGTAGGTGACTTTGTTTTTCTCAAGTTACACCCTTATCGCCAACATTCAGTGTACAGAAGAGCGTCTCAGAAGCTTGCTTGCCGCTTTTATGGACCATATCCAATCGCAGAGAGGATTGGTAAGGTGGCTTATAAACTTAGGCTGCCGGAGGGAGCTCGCATACATCCTGTTTTTCATGTGTCGATGTTAAAAAGGCAAGTAGGACAAACCAGTCCTATTAGTACGGAATTGCCGCCAATTGCTGACGGAGACATAGCAGTGGAACCCGAAGCTATCTTAGACACCAGATGGGTTAAGAGAGGCTTAGGGTTTGCTGAGGAAAGTCTTGTACAATGGAAGAAATTGCTCAAAGAGGATGTAACGTGGGAGGATACGCAAGAGCTTCGCAGTCGGTTCGTCAACTTGAACCTTGAGGACAAGGTTCAGCTAAAAGGAGGAGGCAATGATAGACTCAAGAGGACAGCACGTGTGCAAAGAAGACATCCCAGATACCAGGATTACGTTTGAGCAGGACTGCTAGTTAGTCGTGGAAGATTGTTCCTGAATTTCAGCAAGAATCGGTCAAATAAAAACTTAGTCTTTTAGTTTGTGGGAGTTATCTACTAGCCGTTGTTAGTTCGTTGTTAGTTCGCTACTTAGAGTCCAAACCAGCTTATACCTCCTCTTGTTTAGGAAGGTTGTTAAGTCTACTTGTGTATTTAAGACTCTCAAGTTTTAATGCAATTATCAGATTTTCATTCAAAGACATTCTCGGTTTATATTCTCACCACAAGTAGAATATTTCTTGTAAACAAGTTCTGATTGGGACCTATCAGAACTAAGGATTGATTTTGCTATTTTCATGTGTTCCTTTTTTATGCTTGACATTGTAAATAGTAGCATATAAATTAAGGTTATTGTTAAGTTATTTTTCTAATGCAGTAATATTAGCTTTCGTGGTCTCAATCATGCACGTTTTACTTTCTGCCATTGTCAAAGTGATTACTTGTATCAACTTCAAAAACATTCATTGCTCAGTTGGTCAATTTCTAGCTGTTTGATTTGCAAGTTATGCAAGATTCATATTCATTACCCTTAAGATATATTGAGACACTTGCCCTAGATAGAGGTTGAGAGCAAAAAAGAGGTCACAGGGACCAAACTTGCTTATATATCATGTTGGTACAATATCTTTGTAACAGACTTTTGTTAAAGGCTCTCTCAATTGGCAGCACAAGGCCACTTGGTGGCTTCGCTGCCCAACTACTAGTATTGGCTGCTCTTCAAAGTTTGCTGTTGCTACTGTCTTATTGATTTGGTCAAGGGATTTTAGAAACATGTTATGGTTCTGGTACATGGTTTGTAAAATGGAAACCTGAGCCCAATATTTTAGGCACATTTTAAATGGACGACAAAAAACAAAGCCCTACAAGAAAGATTAAGAATACAATAGAAAAGCAAGTACAAAATATTGTAGAATCAGCTGTTGCATTTTAATGAAAATATAAAACAGTGGCCATTTACTTTTTGGTTTGTCTGGCACATTGCTCCTTTATTAAGGACCATTATTTGCTTGATCAAACATAAACTTGGGTATACAACTTGGAATTGTTGATTGCAAGTTGAGCAATTATATTGCATCAATCTAAACAAATGATATTGTTTCTCCATGTATCATGTAGATGTATATATGTATTTGTGTGTGCATGTCTAAACTGTATTTCTGTGGTATGTTTCAAGATGGTAATAGGAAGAGGGGTTCAAGAAAGATAAATGGTGGTTGAGGGTACATTACAGTCAAGAATAAGTTGGACATAGCCTGTTTATTTTTTCTATCGCTTTATCTGATTACTATTTTTCTGGTTTTTAGCTATTTGTGTTTAATTTATATAGTGTTGATCGATTATCAACTAAACATAAAATCATCAATTCTTATATATAAGAAACAGTCCTGATTGTTTCTTGAAATTGAATTTAGTTTGTCTTGATTATTGAAATCCATTTTGTTTAACATTATATCGCTTATATTTTATAGTTCATTATCATTTCAGGTTAATCTTCCAAATTGATTAGTCTTTTGAGCTTGATGTTGTTTAATGGGGTTGAAATTGTAGGAATCTGCTCAGTTTATGGTGCAGTTGTCTAGAAAATTAAAGGAAAATGGTTGTTAAAGCTATCTATGTGGGCCAAGCAGTAACAGCTTGACGACTAAGATAGGTTCAAAGAATTTGGCTAGGTTTCTATTAGAGGGCTCAGTATATGGCCAAGCTTCCATTGTCACACCCTACACAGGCCTCGGCCTGTGCACTCTCAGTGCCACTCACCATACTACCCAGAAAGTTATTAAACCGAGGTGCCACTCTCAGTGCACTCTCACTGTTACTAAGTGTTATGAATTACTTTTAGTTTCGGCCAACTTTCTTTTAGGTAGTTTAAGTCTTATTTTCTTAAGCTTAAGGCTTGGGAGGTGCCCAAGAGGCTTATTGAGTTGAACTGTACACTTACTTGCAGCTTAAGGCAGGACCCATAACACTAACTTGCAACACAAGCAAGGCTATATCAACAACTTGTAACACAAGGCAAGGCATACACTTATTTCTTTTAGTGTCTAGGATGTGTGCTCATTAAGTGTGCTACTCCACTGCATGACAACCAAGAAGCCCATCTCATCAAGTTTTGAAAACAAGTTTTTCATGTCCATGAGTATTCGGCCAAGTAATGTTCACAAGAGGTTCAATCCACAAAGGCAATTCTAATAACTCATAAACATTTATCCATAAACACATAAGCATGGCATAACTTGGCATTCAACCATCCAACATATATACATCAAAACCAAGTTTAACCGAGGCTAATTATATACACAAAAGAGCCTACATGCAAGTACTTCTAACTTGCCAACATACCAAGAGTACCCATTGTACAAACTAGCCAAAGTTATGCATTACAAACCAAGTTCACCTATAATACCCGAAAAGCACCTTGAGAGTGCAATACAAGGTAAACATTTGAAGTACAAGACCTCTGACCAAGTTCATGGTCATGAAACCGAACCACCACACTAGAGCCCAAGAACACACATCCATCTCTCTCACCTAGACAAGTACCACAATCTACACAAGGCCTACAAAACTCAATACATAAGTTTCGAGCAAATTCCATAAGACTTACATATGTACTTAAATAAGCCAAGCTTTCAGTTTGGCACATACCTTGGTCAATAATGTACTAACTTAGTACACAAGCAAGCAAGTAATATCATAATCACTCAAGCTCAATTCCTTTTCCTGAAATGCAACCAATAAGGGCATGAGTACTAATACTCAGAAAGGTTCATTACAACTCATAATGAGTTTATTTAGTTAAGCCGAAAACTTAACCTCCTATAAGCATAACTTAACCAGAAAGAAAGACAAGAAGATAAAGAAAACACAAGTATAATACATGTACACATATACTACCTGAGACATATAAGCATAATAATACTAACTACCAGGGTTTGCAAGCACAATCAAGCAAACAAAGCACACAACTCACACATACACCACATTGTTCTTCTCAGCCGAAACCACTAGCAAGTACATATCCATTTCTTGCACTTCAAGCATTCCCATTTCAATTCTCCATTGTACTAGAGCTCTAAGTTCAAGAGTAAGTTGGCCGACTTACTAAGAACTTAAGTACTTGCCATTAATTAGACTAGCTAGCCAAACCATATGAACCCGAAAGTTCAACCATGTGCCCATCTAGCAAACTAAGATCACATAGCATAATTTACTATCACTTAGATGCCATTAATCTACTTGAACATGGAATTATACCAAAATCAAGTAGAATCATGAACCTTACCCCAAAAGCGCAACCTTGAGCTCTCGGTTATGCCTTGAATCTCCAAGGCTCGGCTTGAAACTTCAATGGCAAGGTCACCTTAGGCTGAAACACCAAAATGCAAGCTTAATTCTTCACTTCAAACTTTAATTTCCTAGTTCCACCATGAATCCTTCAAGAACTCGGCCTCTTTGCAAAGAAGAGCACCCGAAACCTTGAAACAATGAAGTCAAACCCGAAATTACGTCTTCGGCTTGAGTGGAGACATGCAAATTTTGTTCAAGTGCCACATGTCTTACTAATTGGTCCTAATCACCTTCTCGGCCTTGCATAAGTTTGCATGGCTTAATCTTCCCGTCCACTAATATTAGTGGCACTAATAGTACCCGAAAGAACTTTTAATTTAGTCCTTAATCTTTGTTTTCCGTCATTAGCCACATAGTCATTTTTCATGTACATTTTGGACCCAAATGTTGTCAGTTTTACACATGCACCACTATTCACATTTTCAATTGAGTCCCTCATTTTTTTATTGAAATTTCCTTGCATTCTTGGCCTGAGCCAAGCACTGAGGGATGGTCCTGACATCCATCCTCAGTATTTTCTCTTTATACATAAGAACTTGACGTTAGCTTTGTATTTCGAAGGACATAATAATTATTTTCTGAATATATTTTTTTTTAGCATTTGGGATTTATGATTAGAGCCCGGTTACCAAGCATAACGTCTTTCATGAGCGAGGCCAATAAAAAGCTTTAATGGTAGACCTCTCACTTATGAGGCAGGGGTGAGTCTTTTTTCCATAGTTAGGTTCAATATTGCTTTTGATAGTAACTCTTATCTACAAATTGATAACGCTATGCTAGCAAAATGATGTTTCCTAATTTAATATATGGTTTTCTCTACTGCTGTTGGATAACCAAGCTGCCACTGTCTTTTCTTCTCTCTACTAGGTCTTCATTGTTGTTTACTAATTCTCTTTTCTAATTACTCATGGCCTGAATGTTATTTTGCTACACCAGGTGCCAATCCTTTTATTTCTTTTTGCTTTATCGGTTTATATGTTTGTGTCGTCAGGCTTTCTTTTGTGATCATGCATAGTCTCAATAAAATTAAAAACTATTTATTTTACTAATGTTATTTTTTCCTAAAGTAATTTCATCAGTTAAAGAATTAAACTTCACCACATTTTCCAAGAGAGCTCATTTTAGTAATGTCATCAACATTTTTTTTTGGACAATTTTAAAAACTCTAGGAAAAATATCGAGATGATATTCAGGTTTTTGTCCCAAAATAAGTTATAATGCCATTCTAATTTCCCCCCACTGTACTTTGCAAGTAAATGTAAAGAATAAATCACGATGTCCATTCCATCTTGATGCACGCCCCAATGATATAAAGACCATGAAACACCCCCAAGATATTTTCCAAGCTCCACAAGGCATCAAAGAGACTAGATTTAAACCCCCACCCTTACTCAACTTGTGATTAGAAACAAGACGTATAAAAAAACTAAGAACACAAGCAACTTGCACACCAAGATAGTCCTCAAAGAACAAAAGAGATTTTCTCTCTAAAGTAGCAATATTATTTCATCCAAATGCTGTGATTTACAACCAGAATATATGCCTATTTATAACCTAAAACTAGGGTAAAATACAGGCCAAAATTTTAAGCCAAAGTTGCAAAGGATTTTTCACTCTTTTTGTCAACCGTCTTCGGGGAAACGCTAACTTTTGACGAATACCCTAATCAACTTCAGAAGGAATACATGATTTTCAGGAGTACATAGTTGAACTTTATCCAGCGAGAACTCTTGGGTAAAGTTATTTTCCTGAAAATTGTCTGTACTTAGAAAAAATTTCTAACTTGTACAATTTCTTATCAAAATTCTAAGTGTAGAATTTCTTCAAGGCCTTTGAGTGCCATGTATTCTTCAGCTCTCCACCTTCGGTATTGCCAAGCTTATAGACTCCGTTTTGAACCTCGTTAAGGACCAAATAAGGCCTTTCCCAGTTCACCCGAAGTACCCCGTGAGACGGTCTCCGAGGTTTGAACTCAGCCTTTCAGAGAATGAGGTCTCCCTTCCTTATTCCTTTTTGCCTAACGCGCAGGTTCGTAGCTATAGCCACTCTTTGCTGAAAAGCTTTTCTTCTAAGTTCAGCCATTTCTCTATGTTCGTCAATTAGGTCGAGCTTAGTTCTTAACTCGAGGTCATTCCATTCCTCGTCGAACACTTGTACCTTGACTGATGGCTGAACTGCCTCGATAAGAATAATGGCCTCTATGCTGAAGACAAGCGAGAAAGGCATCTCACCCGTGGTCCTTCGGGGTGTTGTCCGACAGCTCCATACCACACTAGGAAGTTCCCTTGGCCATTTTTCCTTTGCTTCCCACAATCACTTTTTCAGACCATCTTTTATGGTTTTGTTAGATACCTTTACCTGTCCGTTGCTCTGAGGATGGGGTACTGGAGTGAAGTGCATTTTTATCTCGAGGTCGGTGATGAATTCTTGGAATCCCTTGTCAATAAACTGGGAACTATTGTCGGCCACTGTCACCCTCAGTATGCCAAATATGTATATAATGCTCTTCCAGACAAATTTTTGTATGTCCTATGCCGAAATGGTTGTTAGGGGCTCTGCCTCGACCCATTTAGTGAAATAATCCACTACGACCACGCAGAACTTCACTCCTCCAGGTGCCGTCGGGAGTGGCCCGATGAGGTCAACGGCACAAACTGCAAAGGACAGGGGTAGTTAATCGAGGTTATAAATTCTGAGGGTAACCTCTGAATGTTGGCGTGTCTTTGGCAGCTATCACATCTCTGGAAAAACTGCCTCACGTCCTTTCTTAGGGTGGGCCAGAAGTACCCCTGGCGGTGTATTACTCCTGCCAAGGTGTCAGTTCTGATCTGGGAACCACAAGTCCCCTCGTGGACTTCTTTGAGAACATTCCCAGTGTCTTCTTCGCTGACACACCTTTGTAGTGGACTTGCATACCCCTGCCGGTACAATTCTTCTCCAATTAGGAAATATCGTTTGGAACGTCTTCGCATTTTTGCTGCTTCGCGAGGGTCGTCAGGAAGCTCCGAGGTTGTAAGATACCTCTTTATAGGATTTTTCCATCCTCTTTCTGAGCTCGTTATGCTCATAATTACTATGCTCAGATGGCTCAATACTTCAGTGGACTTTTTAGACTTAGCCAGGCTATCTGCTTCAGTGTTATCTTGGCGAGGCACGTTCTTAATGTGGACTGTGTCGAACTCCTGAACGAGCTTTGATGCTAGCTCGTGATATTTTGCCAAAGTTGGGTCCTTTGCGGTATAGTCTCCTACCATCTGTCGGACCACTAGCTGAGAATCACTGTGGGTTTTTGGGTTTCTCACGCCAATTCTTTTAGCAAGGCGTAAGCTAGCTATAAGGGCTTCATACTCTACCACATTGCAGGTGACACTGAATCCGAATTTGATGGCTTTCATGACCTCCATACCCTCGAGACAGCGAATGACTACTCCAGCTCCCTAGTGCTCGGAGCCGGAGGTCCCATCTACAAATAGAGTCCACTCTGGTTCACTTTTGATGATGTCTGATTGACCATATTTGGGAATGGGTACTTCAACAATGAAATCTGGTAAAGCTTGAGCTTTTATTGCCTTCGTCGGTTCATAGGTGATATCATACTCGCCAAGCTCTATGCACCGCTTGGAAAGCCTTCTCGAGTGGTCTACCCTCTTCATGATATCCCGAAGAGGTAGGTTGCTTCGGAAAATAATGGGATGGCCCTGGAAATATGGACGCAGTCTTCTGCTTGCAAGCACTAGGGCGTAAATAGCTTTTTGTAGTAGGGGGTACCTGACTTCGGTGCCATGCAAGGACTTGCTCACATAGTATACTGGCCATTGTTCCACCCCCTCTTCCTTCACAAGAACTGAACTTAGTGCCTTTTCCATGACTGCGAGATATAGTAAGAGGGGTTCTCCCTCTCGTGGCTGTCGGAGTGTAGGTAGACGAGCCAGGTAGACCTTAAGCTCTTCGCAGGCCTTTTGGCAATCTTCGTTCCAAGGATGCATATTGTTTTCGAGGCCACCACCATTTTTTGCTGCCTTGGTGAGGACCTTAAAGAACGGTCGGCACCGATCCCCATATCTGGAGATAAACCTACTAAGGGACATTATTCACCCTGTGAGCCTTTGCACATCCTTCATTGTGGCAGGAGTTCAGAATCCTAATAGCGCTTTAACCTTTTCCGGATTGGCATCGATACCCCTTTTCGACACCATAAATCCAAGGAACTTACCCCCGCTTACACCGAAGATGCATTTTTCAGGATTGAGGCAGATTCTGAAGGTTCTCAATTGGCGGAAAGTTTCCTCCAAGTCTGCGATGTGACTGCCAAGCACTCTGCTCTTAACTATCATATCATCAACATAGACTTCTATGTTCCTCCCTATTTAGGCATTGAAGACCTTATTCATTAGCCTCTGGTAGGTGGCTCCTGCAGCTTTAAGCCCGAAGGGCATTCTGATGTAGCAATATGTGCCAACTTCCATGATGAAGGCGGTTTTTTCCTTGTCTTCAGGGTTCATCTTGATTTGGTGATACCCACTGAAGGTGTTGAGGAAACTTAGGAGACCATACTTAGCAGTCAAGTCCACCAACTGGTCTATTGGCGGTAGAGGATAAGAATCCTTATGGCAAGCATCATTCACGTTTCGGAAGTCGATGCACATTCGGAGCTTGTCACTCCATTCTTTTGTGGCGATAACCACATTACTAAGCCATTCGGGATATTTGACTTCCCTAATTACACCTGCGTCTATTAAGTGCTGGACTTCAATTTTGATGAAGTTGTTTTTGTGCGCTGAGAGGCTTCACTTTTTTTGACGGACGGGCTTCGCCTCTGGGCATACTTTAAGGCTATGCTAAATTATTCAAGGGCCTACCCCAGGCATGTCCTTCGGCGAGTAGGCAAACAGATCTTTATTCATTAATAGGAAAGATACAAGTTTTTCCCTGTCACCTTCGGCCAATTTTTTCCTTATTCGGGTATTTTGGCCTGGAACAAGTTCTATATCTTTCATTTCTATTTTCTCAGAATCTTTTGTTCCTTCTCCCTTTGGCTCTCCTACGAGTTCAATCTTCGCTCCCGTAGTCTGTGCACAGTTTGTCACTGGGGCCTTTCTCGCTTTGACAAATACTTTCCTTAGTTCCCCTTGGTTGATGAAGATCTCAACATCTCCATCTTTTGTGGTGAAGGTGTCCGTCAAGAATTTCACATCCGGGTGGATGTGGAGGTTCCTTGCGTTTGCGTCCCAAGGATGGCATTATATGACAAAGGGACATCTATGACGATAAACTTGTCATTGTGGAGGAAAACAGCTCATCTTTGTTTTTCAGTGAAATTCCTCTTAGCATTAGGGGAAGATCAATCCATCCGAGGACAGGGAGTTTGGACGGTCTTACTCCGAAAGTAGGAGAAGTGATGGTCTTGAGGTTGCTGCTTGAGATACCCAAACTCGGTAGCAGATGAGAGAACAAGACGTTAGCATTAGAGCCATCATCAAGCAGTACTCTCTTGACATCCCAACTCCCTATCCTTGCCATGACCAGTAGTGGGTCATCATGAGGGAATATTTTGGTGGACCCATCTTTTTCAACAAGCTTTTTTGAGGGGTTTCCGTATTCCATCACCAAGATCTCCCTGGCTTTTCTTTTCCTCTCTACCAATGGCAATCCTGTGGTGATAATCTATATTACTCCTGCCAGAGGTGGCGGATGCCTTCTGGGAGTTCGGTTCTAGCGTCTGTTGGAGTCATATTCCTCATCATCTCCTTTCCCTTCCTCATCTCTCCTCCCCTTTGGGGAGGGCATTCACAGGTAACGCCGAAGTTGGCCTTGTTTTATCAGGGATTCTATGTACTTCTTCAGCTGGAAGCAATCCTCAGTATCATGCCAATGGTCCTGATGGAACTAACAAAACTTTTTCATGTTCTTTTTATTGTCCGAGGTCATGGCCTTCGGTCGCTGAATTTGAGTTCCTTGCCTTTCCATGGCCATGAGGATGTTCGTTCTTGTGGTGTTTAGGAGAGTAAAAGTCATTGGTTTCTTCCCTCTGAGCTTCCGAGGTCGTCCTCCTGATTTGGTTGAGTAGCGAGTTTGTTGACTCGACCCCTCGGTGCGGACGTGGTCAGGCTTTAGGCCCCCCATCCTCAGCTGTTCAGCAGTCATATGCTGCTCAGCCCTTCGGTAAAACTCCCCGAGGGTGTCCGGGTGGTCCTTAGAGAATTCATAGAACAACTGTGAGTCTCTCCGAAGTCCCCGTATCATGGCAAGGATACGTATTTCTGGCCTAAAGTCTGGAACGCTTAAGGCTTCTCGGTTGAACCTTTCGACATAGTCAGGAATAGTTTCTCCATTCTTCTGTGCTATGTCAAACATTTGAACTAGCATATTTGCCGTTGGCCTGCTTTTGATGAATTGCTGTGTAAAAGCAGTAGACAATTCTTGGAATCCTATGATAGTTTCGAGGGCTAACGAGTTGTACCATGCCATTGCTGGTCCAGCGAGGGTGACCTCAAAGCATTTGCACAGGGTGGCGTCATCAGATTCATGCAACATCATACTGCACCTGTATTTGGTTAGGCGAGCCTGGGGGTCACTTCGGCCATTGTAGGTTTCCAAACGAGGCACCCGAAAGTCACTAGGCATGGGTGCTTCAACTACTGCTTGGGTAAACGGTGATTCATCTCCGTTAAAGGTTTCTGACAGCCTGGACCGGACAGGCTTCCGAGCTACCTGTCTTTCCACCCTCTCTAGCCTCTTTAGGATTTTTTCCATGAAGAGTGTGGCGCAGGGCTCTTCTTCTTGCTACCTAGAGACCTCCAGCAATGGAGAGCGACGCCTTCCTTTTGGAGAGCAACTTCAACGCTGAGGGGATTGCGATTTCTCTTTTGGTAAAGAACTCCTTTGGCAGGGAGTCCTGGGCCATTTGGGCCACGTTTCTCCCACAGGTCGAACCCTAGGGGGTATGTCCTCTGTCGAGGAGTCATCACGTTGGTCCCCGTTTCCCGAAGTCTTGTGAGTTGACTTTGCGCTTATCTCTCACCGAGGTACTGGTGGAGAAGGTCTTTGGTCCGAAGGCGATTGTGGCCATCTTCGATCTAGCTGCTGCATCATTTCAGCCACAATAGAGTGCAGAAAATCATGTAGGAAGCTCATGGTAACGGTTAGAGGATGTTCATCCTCAAGCGAGGAAGTCCCTGCTACAGGTTGTTTGGTTGCCGGTTGAACCTCTGGCGCGGAAGGGGACTTCTGGAGCCCCTTGTCCTTAGAACGCCGAGTTTCAACGATGGCCACTAGGGAGTGGGTTCCCACAGACAGTGCCAAATGATGCCCATCAGCATCTTCACTATATGACATGGTGAGACTAGGAGGGACTTTCGGTGAGGGAGGAACGTCCGGAAGATAGATTTCCTAGGAGAGACCACTTGAAACACTCAAAGAATCAAGGTTAGGAGGTCCCCGGAGAATTTTTCTGGGGAGAAGCCTCCGATGCCCAAGTCAGTGTTTGAAGGTGAAAGGTAAATAGGGGGCAGAGAGATTCCTCCCTTTCTCTTTTGCCCGTCCTTTTGTTGAGGCCACTTCCTTAATATATAAAGGGCGATGTGACCCATTCAGATTATGACATGTGTTCAGTCGGGCGCGTTCTCTCCTGCTGAAGGTGGAGGGTCTTTCTCCTCCAAGGCTGGTTCGGTTGCCTTGCCGAGGGGGGCGATGCACCATGTTCCCGAGGTCAGCATTATCGTTCCCAGGGGCGTTGGTGGGCCACCGAAGTCGGATGCCCAACACGTCAGACATCCTTTCTCCGAGGTTGGTGCTCGTACTCCTTGCGGGTGATGCTCGACTTTTGGAGTGTGGCGCTTTGCCCGAGCCTATAGGTTTAAAGGGCGATAGTACTTCGGCTATCAGGTAGGTTACTTTGGACCATGATAGGGTGCCCTTGGCAGTAAGGTCGCCACCTTCTACTTGCCAGTACTGGGGTATAGATGCCCTTTTGCAGAAGAGGGTACCTAACTTCGGCACCATGCAAGGACTTACGCACATAGTACACTGGCCATTGCTTTCCTTTATTTTCCTTTACTAGGACCGAGCTTACTGCCTTTTCAGTGACGGTGAGGTAGAGGATGATGGGTTCTCCATCCCGCGGCTGCCGAAGTGTTGGCATATGGGTTAGGTAGTTTCTGAGCTCATCCCAAGCCTTTTGGCAGTTTTCATTCTAAGGGTGTTCCTTGGGACTGAAGTCACCTTCATTTTTTGCTGCTTTGGTGAGCACATTGAAGAATCGTTGGCACCTATCCTCGTATCTGGAGATGAATCTGCTAAGGGCCGTGATTCTCCCCGTGAGTCTTTGCACGTCCTTGGTCATCATGGGAGTTTGGAATCCAAACAGGGCCTTGACCTTTTCTGTGTTAGCATCGATACCTCTTTCTGATATTATGCATCCGATGAACTTGCCCACATTCACCCAGAATACGCACTTCTCAGGGTTGAGATGGATTCTGAATTCCTGAAGTCAGTGGAATGTTTCCTTTAAGTCTAAGATATGATTACTAGGCAGTTTGCTCGTAACTATCATATCGTTTGCATATTCTTCCATATTTCTCCCAATTTGGTAGTCGAACACCCTATTCATCAGCCTTTGGTATGTGAACCCTGCATATGTGACCCCTGCATTGTTAAGGTCGAAGGGCATTTTAATGTAGCAGTAGGTCCCAACTTTGGTGATGAAGGCAGTTTTGTCCTCATCTTCGGGATCCATCTAGATGTGGTAGTATCCACTGAAGGCGTCGAGGAAGCTAAACAGAGCATATTCGGTGGCTGAGTCCACCAATTGATCTATAGGTGGTAGAGGATAAGAATCCTTGGGATAGGAATCGTTTACATTTCAAAAGTCAATGAACATTCAGAGCTTATCAGTCCCTTCCTTCGTGGCAATAACAACATTGCTAAGCCATTCGGGGTACTTGACTTCCCTTATTACACCCACCTCTGCTAACCCTTGGACTTTGGTTTTAACAAAGTTGCTCTTATTCGTAGAGAGGCTGCACTTTTTTTGTCGAACGATTTTACCTCCGGGCATACTTTAAGACTATGTTGAATTATACCAGGGTCTACCCCAGGCATGTCCTTCGGAGAGTAGGCAAACAGATCTTTGTTCATTAATAGAAAAGATACAAGTTTTTCCTTGTCACCTTTGGCCAGTTTTTTTCCCACTCGGGTACTTTGGCCCAGGACAAGTTCTACATCCTTTGTTTCCATTTTTTTGAAGTCATTTTTTTCTCCTCCTATTGTCTATTCAGCGAGTATACTCTTTTCTTCCGAAGTCTATGCATGAACTTTCATTGCGCTTTGTCTTGCCTTCATGAAGACTTTCCTCACCTCAGCTTGATCAATAAATATCTCTGCGTCCGCTTCCTTCGAGCCGAAGGTGACCATTAGGTACTTCACATCTGGACGAATGTGGGAATTTCCTTGTGTCTGCCTTCCTAGGATGGGATTGTATGAAGAAAGGACATCTATGACAATGAACCTTGTTATCGTGGAGCCAAAGAGCTCTTTCTTGTTCTAAACCAAAGTTACCCTTAGCATCAAGGGCAGGTCGATCCACCCGAGCACTGGAGTTCAGAGGGACGTACACTGAATGTAGGGGAGGTAACGGGTTTGAGATCACCCTTGGAGATGCGCATGTTTGGCAACAGGTGGGAGAACAGAACGTCGACATTGTAACCATCATGAATGAGCACTCTTTTAATGTCCCAACTCCATATCCTTGCCATGATTAGAAGGGGGTCATCACGGGGGAACTTCATGGTAGACCCATCTTTCTGAACAAGCTTGTTCACTGGGTTTTCGAATTCCATCATTGAGATTTCCCGAACTTTCCTTTTCCTCTTGGCTGAGGGTATCCCTGTAGTGATTTTTTGGATCACTGTCACCAGAGGTGGTGGATGTTTTCTGGGACTTCAGTTCCTACGTCGGTCAAAATCATAGTCGTCATTTTCCCCTTTCCTTTCCTCTTCCTTTTTCCTTTGTGGGATGGCATCATCAGATATAGCCAAAGTTGCCCTTAGTTGATCAGAGATTCGATTTACTTTTTCAGCTGGAAGTAGTCCTTGGTGTCGTGCCCATGGTCTCGGTGGAACTGGTAGAACTTCTTCATGTTCTTCTTGTTTTCTGAGGTCATACACTTCGAACGCTGGATAGCGGTTCCTTGTCTTTCCATGGCCATAAGTATGTTCATCCTTGTAGTATTCAAGGGCGTGAATGACATCGGTTTCTTCCCCCTTTGTTTTTGAGGTCTACCCCCGCCCTTGGTTGGGTACCGACATTGGTGACCCAAACCCTCAGGATGATTGTGATCAGACTTTGGCCCTCCCATCCTCAGTTCTTCGGCCATCATGTGTTGTTCTGCCCTTCAATAAAATTCACCGAGGGTGTCAGGGTGATCTTTGGAGAACTCGTAGAAGAGTTGTGAATCTCTTCGATGTCCCCTGATCATGGCAAGGATATGAATTTTGGTTAGAAGTTGGGCACACTCAAAGCTTCTCGGTTGAACCTTTCAACATAGTCCCGAATGGTCTCCCTATTCTTTTGGGCTATGTCAAACATTTGGATGGGCATCTTCACCGTTGGTCTACTTTCGATGAAGTGCTAGGTGAATGCCGCGGATAACTTCTAGAAATACATTATGGTTCCTAGAGCTAGGGAGTTATACTACGCAATTGCAGGCCCTGAAAGGGTGACTTCGAAGCATTTGCAGAGGGTAGCATCATCAGCCCCATGCAACACCATACTGCGCCTATACTTCGTCAAATTAGCTTGGGGGTCACTATGTCCATCATATGTTTCCAGGCGCGGTACTCAAAATTCACTCGACATAGGTGCCTCTACAACTGCACAGAAGAAGGGTGATTCTTCTCTAGTGAATTTCTTCGATAACCTCAGCCAAATAGGCTTCCAAGAGATCTATCTTTCTACCTTTTCCAACCTCTCTAGGATCTTCTCCATGAGGGTGGTAGCACTGTCTTCCGCTCGCTGTCTGGTGGTCACCGGCAATAGAGAGCAACGTCTCCTTTTCGGAGAGGAACTTCATCGGTGGGGGGAACTGGGACCTCCCGTACGGGGATGGACTTCATCGACGGGAAGTCCTGGGTTCTTTTGACACTATTTCTCCCACATGACATCCTCTGGAGGGTACGTTCTCTGTTCAAGACTCATCATGAGAGTCCCTACTTCCGGAGCTCTGGCGGTATAACTTTGGGCTCCTCTCTTGATGGGTGCCAGGAGAAGGCGCCCTTCCCTCGAGAGGTGGTTGTGACCACCTTTGGTTGAGCTGTTAGGTCATTTTAGCCACAACAGAGCACGGAAAGTCCCGCAGAAAGTTCATCGTGATTGTAAGAGGACATTCATCCTCAGGCAAAGAAGTCTCTACTGCAGGCCATTAAGTTGTTGTTGGAGCTTCCGGCACGGACTGGGACTTTAGGAATGCCTTGTCTTTAGACTGATGGGTCTTAAAAATGGCGACTTGAGAGGGAGTTCCCACAGACGGCGCCAAATGATGCCCAGTGGCAACCTCGTCGTATGACATGCTGGCCTGCAGAGAGAACTTCTGGTGAGGGAGTATCTGAAACGCTAGGGAAAATAAGGGTTAGGAGCTCCCTGGAGTGTGTTTCGAAGGGAGGAGCCTCCGACACCCAAGTCAGTATTTGTGAGAGTAAGAGTACTAAGGAACAGAGCACCGGGAATAGCCAAAGTTCTGTGCCCCGTTCTTACCAATGTCCTTCCTAAGTATTTATAGAGGGGTGAAGGGAGGAGGCCGTTTGACACAGCCTGTTCAGATTGTGACATGTGTTTGGTCAAATTTGATCCGTACCCTCGGAGATAAGTATCTCTAGCTGGCCGCAGGCCATTCTGGCCAGAGGGTAGGGGCGTGTGTGAGGTCTCTCTATCAAAGGCTCATTAACCGTTTTTTTTGTATCTCCGTATGATCCCTTCAGGAATGAAACCTCTTTCGGGGTATGAGACACCTTCAGAATAGGAGACCCCTTCAAATGCAGAATATCACCGAGGACTATCAGGAAAGGCCCTTTAGCGAAGAGGATCACCTTCGGAAGATGTTTTCCTTTACCGAGGATGGGGGATCCACTTTTCCGAGGTCGGTAGGTTCATGGCATCCAAGGGTGGTGTGAATGTCCCCCGAGGTCGGTGCTAAGCCCTCTCTGAGAATGGTGAGGGCCCCATTTTCCTGAGGTTGGTCACTTGCACTGACCGATGGTGGTGCTCATCAGACCGATTTGGGAGTTCTCCAAAGGTAATAGCCCTTCGGCTATCTCCTTGACCCTTCATCTTCCTTCCTTTTGAGTGATGATCATTGGTTATGGTCTGAATAACCTTAGCTGGTGGGGGTGGCTACCTATGATGGCTACTCTTGCTCTTTAAATGATCAGAGTTATAACCTTCATCACCAAATCATCTGCCCTTAATTCTCCCATTGTTCTTTAGGGAAGAGAAGTGAAGGTACTTATGCAATTGGCCTTGCTTATTTAGGGAAGCTATATATTTCTTCAGCTGGTGGCAATTTTTTGTGTTATGAGCATGGTCCCAGTAGAATTCAAAGTAGTTATTGGTATTCTTCTTGTTATGTGAGGTCATGGGCCTTAGGTGTTCACCCCACCCTACCTATCCAGGGCCATAAGAATGTTAACTTGGGATGTATTCAATGGAGTGAAGAATGGCCTTTTTCTTCAATTTTTTTGAGGTTGCCTACTCCCTCTCACCTTATTCTAAGGTTGGTATTATAGAACAACTTCATATCTTGCCCATTTGGTACTTTCATCATCAGCATTTTTCTCTTTGGCAATTATCAATCACTCAACCACTCGACGAAATTCTCAATGGGCCTCTAGCATTTGTTTTGAAAGCTCAAACTCCAGAGGTAGGCCTTTCTGAAGTCCCCTAATGACTGTGAGAATTTAGACCTACGGAAAAAGGTCTATTATCTTTAGAGGTTCATTATTGAATATGCAACATAGTCCTAGAGGGATTCCTTTCCCTTTTGTTTATGCAAAAAAGTTGGGTGGCCTTTTTCGGCAAAGGGCAACTTCTAATGAATTGATGGAGAAATGCAATTAAAAGCTCTTGAAAACAAAATAGAACCAGGGTTAAGGAGTTGTACCAGGATGTCCCTAGGCTAGAGAGCATCACTTTGAGGCCCTTGCATATTATTGTATTGTCAGCTCCATTTAACATAATATTCTTCAATTACATCATAAGGTGTGTCTGTGTTATAGCCCTCCTAGCATAATGCTCAACCAATGAGGTGAGTTTATAAATACCTAGCTTAAATACCTTAATTAAAGGTAAAGAAGCAAGATCAACTAAGTTATTAAAGGTTTAATTGGTTCCGAGTAGTTTATGGCACTCAGTTTACTTGAGGGCAAAATGGTCATTTTGCTCCTTAGAGGGTTAGGATGAATCATGGGAATGAAACTCATGTTCTTAAATAAATCAAAACCTAAGTTAATTTAGCTTTTACTTAAGTGTTGATTACCCTGGTTACTATTTGGAGAAAGAGATTTTTTTGCAAAAACTTTAAAAGTTTGGAGGCGGATGTTTATTGGTTTAAAAACATGTTGGAGGGTTGAGGCTAGCACTATTCACCAATTGTAGCCCCAAAATTCACAGCCCTCTCTTTCCCTCTCTATCTCTTTCTCAATCCACTTGAATTTCTTGGTTTCTTGGCAAAATTGGAAGCATTTCTTGGTGCCCAAGTGGATGGAATCTTGCCTTGCTCTTGTTTGGTGATTTTGGAGCTTGTTGGGGCATGTCCAAGCTTGGGCATTGTTGAATTTGTGAGGTACTCCTTTCCCTTTGTGGATTTCATGTTTTTTAAGTTGTTTTATGCTTGGGTTTTGTTGGTTAGTGTTAATTTAGTGCCATAAACCTTGTCTTTTGCTTAGAACCTAGGATGGCCCTTAATGGAACCTTGAGCTTGGATGTGTGGATTGTGGTTAGTTGGTTGAGCTAATTCTTATGTAATTGAGGTAAGGAATTTATTGACATGGCCGCCCTCGGCCCTACCTAGGGAGCCTAAAAGAACAAATCTCACGATAGTTGCAATTGGCTAGTTATATATGTGCTTGAATTAAAAGTTCAGGATGCTAGTTGATTAACCTAGAAAATGCAATATGCATACTCTTTAATCTTTCAATAGGGTATTGGAAACCATAAAAACATTCACTTGGACAAGGCACTTTTCATATAAAACAAGTTCAAATAGTCAAAGCAAACAAAATCAACATTTGTATGATCATTACTACACATAACAACTATGTGGGGGCATTCAACACAAGTGGGCTAATGCTTCTCACCCAAGAGTAACCCTAGAGTCTAAGCTCCAAAAATAGACACATGAGGCAACTAGGCATACAATATGTATAGGCCTCTTACTGAGATAATTTTAGCTAACTCCCACCTTGGAGTCTCAAAAGCCTGTCCACATATTGCTAGCCTCTATGGCTAAGAAAATATTGTAGCTAGTACTGTTAGTTAACCAACAATTGACCAAGAAAACTAAAATTACAAGGATTTTCAAAGTGAAGTACCTGTATCCAAAAATTACCATGACAACCCTCAGCAGTTAATAGTCCCAAAAATGTCATAATATGCACAACATAAACTATGGAGTGAGATTTCAAGAATTCTCAGTAAAGGGTCTTCACCTGCAATAAAGATACTAAGGACAACATATATATATAAACATATGTTGTTATAGCCCTCCTAGTGAAACGCTCAATGGGTAAAGTTCATAAATCCATAGTTCAAATGCCTTGAATAAAGATGAGTTAGCAAGATCAAGTTAATTATCTAAGGGATAAATTGTTCCTAGTTTAATTTGGCACCTATGTGTCACTAGGGGCAAAACGGTCATTTTTTACCCTAAGGTGATAAGTTTGGTATTTAAGCTCATAAGTTGATCTTTTGGACCTAAGTGACAAGAAACCAAAGAGTTGGGCTAAATTGCCAAGTCTGATGGCACTATTTGAGCATGGGGATCTTTTTGGCAAAACTAAAGAAGTTGAAGGGTTTAAGGAAGAAGTTGGCTATTTAAACCATTTTGAAGATTTTGGCAGTCACTATTCATCATCCCTGACCTCCCAAACTGTAGCTCTCCTCCTTCTCTCAAATTCCATAGCCAAATCTCACCCAAAACATGAATTCTTGGTGGAAATCGAAGTTTCATGAAGAACCCAAGCGAAAAAGAGCTTGTTTTTGCACGGGTTGCTTGGTTTGAGCTTGAAATCATATTTTTGAGCTAGGTAAGCTCTAAATTCAGCTGGGACTTGTTGTTCTCTAATTTTTCTTGGTTTTTTAAGCTTTCATGAGCTTGGTTCTAGTTAGAATAAGCTTGAATTGGTGCCTTATAAGTTGAATTTGCTTGGAACCATTAGAAATGTTAGTGGAGCCTTGCATTTGAAGCTTGAATCTTTTGGTGCTTGATTCTTGCTAGTTCTTATGTAATTGAGGTAAAAGATTTATGATTCGAGCATATTTGATGCCATTCTTAGTTTGTTTGCTTGAAAAATTCAAGTAGTTTGATGAATGGCATTAGTTACTAGATGGTGGTGAACATGTTGGACTAGAGAGTTTCTAAGGATTTGTGTGGTGTTTATGGACACCATAGGATTGGTTTGAATGGTGCATTGTGGTCTCTGCAACATGTACTACACGTATGTGAAGTTTGAAGGCTATCCATGCATGTTTGATATGTTTGGAAAGTGTTCAAAGTTCATAGCAGAAAAATTGGAAGTTTTCTAGGCATTCCACAGGTTTGGCGATGTGTCACAATCCATAAGAGTTTCCACAATGTGTCACCAATACCTCAAAAATTAGCAGAACATCGACAACAGCGGCGACGTGTTGGCAACGCATCGCCGAGACAGCATCGACACCCGGGTTTGTTATCTTCATAACTTTTTGCTCGAGTGTCCGGTTGAGGTGATTCAAGATTCCATGCGAAGCTAAGAAGGAGTAATATCACCTCCATGCATTCAATACACTTAAAATGTCCTAGTTTTATAGTTATTTAAACTCAAAGTGAATATAAGTTTTAAAAGAATGTTTGGCTACAATAGAGCAACATTAGTTAGGTGCAAGGTTTAGTACCATCAAAAGCCTAGTTGAGACTTTGGATTTGAGGCTTTGATGTGAAAAACTTACTGTACCTAGTTGGGGTTCTAAAGAACCTAGTGAATGAGTCCAACCATGATCATTACCACTCCGGTAGTGTGAACCAAGTAATGGTGGATAGGGGAGCACCATGGATGAAGGATTGGTGCACTTGTTGCCTAGCCAAGCTATGCCTTGAGGCACAAGTGAAAGCCTGGTGCATCCTTGGTAAGTTAAATGGGTGGAGGGTTAGTACACAAGTGACCTAGTCAAGTCTAAGGACTTGAGGCACTATGTAGAGGCCTAGTACACCTACTGGATTTCTTACAGTGCAAGCAAAGGAGCATCGACCATGTTCACTTGCACAACAACTAAGGGAAGGCTACATTATTGTGTCAATCATAAGCTAAGGCTTACTAGGAGTGAGTTAGTGGCCAGAACTCACTAGGCATGGAGTGACGCCCCGTGAGGAGGACTAAGATGAGGAAAGGTCCCAAGGGGCCTAGGTATATACGCATATATTAGACCCTCAGGTGTATAAGCTCATAGCAGGTTACATATGTTCTTATATGATGAGTCTTCAGGATTTTTCTTGTAGGTCAAAGACCCCTTACTAAGAATCTTAGATTCTCACTCCCTTACCTTTTGTTGTGTAGATTTAGGTGTCATTGAGCCAGGAACCTTTAAGGGTTGTTGAGCTAGGCTTATGAGCAGGTATTTAGTTTATTTGAATCTTTATGATTTTAGTTGATGGGTTACTTGTTGGTTAAATTATGGTACTAACTACAGTCATCTTTTTGGCTTATAGAAGCTAGTAAAACATAAGGGAAGGCTCGTAAAGCTTGCCACTGGGAGTTTGCTCTAAGGTGGAAGCTTAGTTCTGGATCTCAGTATAGTCATTCAATGTATAGTTTTTGATACTCTAGTTTGCCTCCAATGGTCATGTTGAGTAATTTACTCTGGAGTTGTTGTTGGGCACGAGCATTGTTTACTAATGTTTGGATGCTTCCACAAAATTGATTATGTGTAATTAATTCCACTTAATTGCTTTGAATGCTTTGATAGTTTTGATATTTATTTTTATCAAAATATTCCTAGGCAATGTTTTAAGTGTTGATTCTTTATTTTATTGATTAATCAAAGCATAAACTCATGCATGATTGCATAGTAGGACTAAATAACTAGAAGCATGAAGGTTTTAACTAGTGTGCACATAATCAATTAGCCAATTACGACTAGCGTGGGACAAGTTCCTATAGGCTTCCTGGGCAGGCCCACAAAGGGTTGTGACATATCTAATCTGCTGTGAGCTCTTATAATTGAGGCTAAACTTATGCATATAGGTTTCAATCTCTTAGGACTTGTCCTCACCTAGTCCTTAACTACAACGCAAAACCTTGTTTACCAGCAAGCATAGCTTACTAGCCTAACCAGTGAAAATTCACTAGTTGAAAGTCCCTTATGTTATGTAGGGGCACTATGGTAGGACTAAAGTCAACTAGGCCTTGAAGACCCACTAGGTGCACTAAGGTTCCACATTGAACCTCATGCCCAATGGCATGGCTAGGTCACCGATGGTACTAAACCTTTCACCCAAGCTAGTGATACCTCATTGTCGCCCTTTATAAACTATCTTGCTTACTTATGGTAAAAGTAACCAATGAAACTCAAGAAAACTCCTAGGTCTTAAAGGAGTTTTGGAAGTCTCAGAGTGCCTTTGGGACATCTCGACCCCTAAGTACCCTAAGCACCCCCTCGGGCCTCCCCTTAAAACCTTTAGCAAACATAACTATGGCAATGCATCACCACAGTTATCAACTTGCTGGAACTTTTTATGGCTGGCCACCTGTTGCCAATACCTGTGAGCCCAGAAAATTTCCAGTTTTGCTACATACACCTTGGAAGACTTCCCAAGCATATCAAACATGCTTAGATGACCTTCCAACTTCACATACCTGTAAAACATGTTGCAAAGGTCACAACAAATTATCGCAAGCATAACTATGGCGCATCAAAACATCAGTCCTAGCTCCATCAAACACATAGTCCACCATGATCAAACTTGCCCACTAGCTAATGGTACTGCCAAAACTACTTAAATTCATCAAGCAACAACACTCCAAGAGCATTAATCAAACTTAAAACCATAACTCCTTACCTTGATTTCAATCCACAAGTAAGAACCAAGCAACTGTTCACAAAAATCAAAGTTCCATAAAGTTCTACCTAAGTTCCAAGCAAACCAAACCATAAGACAATAAATTACTAACTTCTAACCAAAACCTAAACTTCAAATCATCAAATAAACAAGGAATCACCACAAAAATTCTTGTTACCTTACATAAAAAATAAGTGCTAGTTGGAAACATGATTCCAAGCTTTAAAAACATGAAAATCCACTTGAATCAAGCTTCCCATAGAACATATACCCTTGGTGGCATCAATTTTTACCAAAATCTCTTGCTTTTGAGCTTAATTTCTTGATGAACGGTGGAGCCAAGGTTGAGCTTAGGTTTGAAGCAAAAAAATGGCAACTACCCACCCACTTTACCAAGTTTTATACTTCTTTAAACCAACAAGCCACCAAAGTTTTTAAAAAGTTACAAAAAGCCTTCTTCCTTAAACAATAACTATAGTCAAACTTATGCTCTAGCACATCTTCGATGTAGGAGAAGTTGATTTGACCTCTAGTAGAACTTCGCCTGAGTAGCATCTACAGCACTTGAAGAATAAAGGTTTGAAGCTCCTTGGAGTCTTTTTCTGGGGGAAGGATCTCCGATGCCCAAGTTAGTGTGTGAGGGAGAAGTTACTAAGAGCAAAGAATAGAATGAGAGTATGGCTCATCCTTATTACCTAGGAGCCTCTCTGAGTATTTATAGGAGGCCTAGATGAGAAGGCCATTATACCTAGTCTGAGTAGATCAGGACATGTGGTCAGCCAGATTTGGCCTGTACCGTTGGAGATAGGTGTCTCCAGCTGGCCGTAGGCGGTTATGCTCAGAGGGTAAGGGCATGTGGAAGGTTCTCGTTAGAGATCCTTAACTGCATTTTTCATTTTTCCCTTAGGAGTAGTGGTGGCTAGTGGGCCAACCCAGCCTGGACCTAGTTGGGCCTGGGTCAGCTTTTTTAGACCCGGGCATGACCCGCATCAGAGTGAGGTAGGCCTGGGCCAGGCTAGACCCTGGCTCGGGCCGAGGTGAGGTGGGTCTAAGCTGGGTCAAGTTTGTGTGATTAATACAAAATGTGTTTTAATATGTTTGCAATCATTCTTTGATAGTAATTTTATGAAATATATATTTTTTTTAAAAAAACACCACTACCGGTGTCATTTTTAGTAATGAAAAAGCCAAATGGAACTTACATAATTTGGAATGTGCCTTACACTTGAAAATGGCAAAACATTTCAGGTAAAAAAAAAAAGAGAAGGTAAAACTTAAGATCTATGCTTAATAGCATAATTAGATCGATTACATTCTCTAAATTGTAAAGAAACCTATAATATACTTTTATGAGTCATCATTACAAGGGACCTCATCATCCAAGCCTTTGATATCTTGCTTCCTTAAAGCTGCAAAGGCTTAATCCTGGATGCAGACGCAAAGCTCAATGGCCTCAGGTGTAAGCCTTGCTCGTTTCTTTGAGATGGCTCATTTCCCTACACTAAATGTAGCCTCGGAGGCGAAAGTAGATACTGGAACTGTTAAGTTCTCTTGTGCCAGTATGAATAAGATCAAGAACCTTCCTCTTTTATTTTTTCCACCACTCGAGGATGTCTTCCTCATTGCTTTCGAATGAAGTACAGAGATAATCATCCCATTCTACCAATCCTGGGTTTGTGGGTCTCAATTGTTTGATAATATTTGCCGCTGAGCTGAACCTTGATGATGAGGAGGAGGTGGAATGTCTAGCAGGTGTTGCATCAGATGACCTAACCTTATCAGAATGCTTAACGGAGTAGAGTTTGTATAACTCTCAAATTTTGGTCAACTTTAGCATAAATAGCAAGTGTAGAAACTTGTCCTTGACCTAAATATGAATGATAGTATGCTTCTAACAATTCTAGACAACCCGTGATTTTGACATTTGGATCTAAAGCACATGAAACAAGATAAATTTATGGGATTTGTTGAAAATAATCATGCCATTTTTCTTGCATTGCTTCAACAGTTGGTTTCAAAAACTCATTGTCCTTGTATTGGTGGAAAACATAGACAATGTTTACAAAATATAACATTGCTTGGTGTAATGTTGGGTAATAAAACCCAAAGAAAAAGTTTGTTGCCTCATAAAAATATCTAAGCAACTCAACTAACTTAAAACATTTTTCTCAAACCTAGTCCGTTAGCCAGTCACCTTGCACTTTTGAGTTCACAAATTGAGTCAAAAGATTTGCCCATGGTTGTGTGTCAATTAACATTTCAAATGTTGAGTTCCATCAAGTGGGGCAATCAATTTTAAACCTTTTTTCAAGAAAAATTCACCCCATTTTCAATACAAAACATTTTAAAGTCATGAGCCAATTTGTTCGTTGTTTTAACAAAAAGTAAAGCATTCCAAATTGGCTCAATTTAGTTTTGCAATTGTTGTAAACCATTTTAAACACATAAATTCAGAATGTGACACAAGCAATGAAGATGAAAAATTTTTCCATCTAGCGGTGATTTTATTTCTTTTATCAATTCTCTCATCGCCAAATCACTATTTGAAGCATTGTCAAAAGAAATGGACGAAACTTTATCGGTAACAAAAAATTCATGCAAAATTCAATAAAGCAACTGAAAATGTTCCAACCTATATGATCAGATCTCATACATTTGAAAGCAATGATCCATTTTTTAATAACTCATTCATCATCTATCCAATGAGTAGTGACACAATGGTAGTTTTTTCCTATTAGAGGTGTCCACATATCAGATCTAAATGGCAGGCAATGATCAATGGTAGAAAAATATGCTTGCAAATCACTTATCCTTGCTTCATACAGTTTAAAGCTTTCCCTCCTAGCTATTTGCCTAGATGTTTTGTTGTAAAGAGGATTTAAATTTCCTTGGATGAATCCTTCTAAGTGTTCATCTTCAGCTTGTCTAAATGGTTTTTGGATGAATCCAATTAATTAAACCTTGCCTAGCAGTTTTTGGATTAAATCAAAAAATAGCTCAACCGTCGAAGCTCCCAATGCCCGTCAATTGCGTTTGTCCACCGGATATGCCACCCATGTCTTCATGGACTTTGCTCAAGTGCCACGTGACGGTGCTGGTCCTAGAGTTCAATTTGTGACAGTGTTTGCACTTGGCATACCTCGAATCACCTTCCCAAACTTGGTCAAGATGGCCCAAATGGAAGCCTTCAAATTCCTGCTCTTTACTTAAGTTTGCTCAGGTTGCTTGCTTTGTGGCATCGGTTAGGAACCCTCAACACCACCTTGAGTTGATGGAATTTCCTTGACTTCATCATCAGAGAGTTGATCGTCAAGGCCTAGGTCATATGCTACCATGTCGATGTTTAGATCGTTGTCGTCAAATTCTTGGGAATGTGGGCCTTGGTTTTTGTGGAACAAACATCCTCATAAAAGTGCACCAACTGTGGTGGCAGAAAAGGACAAGGTGGCAACACCCTTGCCCTTGCCGGAGTTTTTCCCTCATGAAGCCATTGGTGGAAGAAAATAATTGAAGAGATTTAGAGATGATTAGGAGGAAATTAAGAAAATATTAGTAAAAGATTAAGAAACTTTAAGAGAGATAGTAGAGAGAATGAGGGAATATTGTAGCAGAATGGAGAAAAGAGGATTGGTGTGAGGAAGTCTGGGAAGGAGGCTGGCTATTTATAGGGGAAGGAAATTTTGGTTTTGCCTAGAAAGCCCTAAATAACTAGCCGTTAGTGGCTGTTGAGTGAGGGTGAAAAAGTCTGGGGTAAAAAAAAATAGTCTGGAGCAGTTAGGGGGGCTACCTATCATCTTACCATTTTTTAAAAAATTTTGAAATCTACAATGGTTACCTGGGAATGTTCAACTCGGCCCAGCCCTGTTTGACTCGGCCAAGTCATGGGCCGATCTTGGTTGAATGGCATCTTGGGCGCGGCCGTGCGAGTTTGGGCCTCCCTATTCTTCCAGGCCCAGGTTTGCCCTACCACCTCCTGAGCCTATTCCATGCCGGGCCGAGGCCGGGTTTGAACATGTCGGGCCAAGTTAACCTGGCCCATTGGCCATCACTACTTAGGACCCCTCAGGGACCTGAGACCCCTTCGGATGTTGGATTTCCTCCGAAAGTGACTGGAGAAAGCCCATTAGTTACGCGGAACATTTTCAAGAGGTATTTCTTTCGTTGAGGATGGTAGACTTATGCTTTTGAGGTCAGTAATGTACACTTCTGAAGGTGGTGCAAAGCCTTTTCCTATGGTTGGTCGTGTACTTTTTTTAGGGTGGTGTCAGGTCTGCTAATAAGAAAGTTCTATAGGCAATAGCCCTTCGATAATCACTAACCTTAGTCAAATCTTGTTTATTTGAGTTAATTTTGGGTTTAAGGCAAAGGTTAGGTTTCCAAAATCTCATTTTTATCTCTCAGGACTCGGTCCGACACTTCAGAATAGAAAATTACCATTTTGCCCCTGAACTCTATTTGGTGCCTTAAATTACTCAAAACTTAGTAGACTTTGCCCAACATACCTATTATTGCCATGTGAAGTTGAAATAAGGTTTCAAACTAGGTTTTAATTGCTTTGCCTTCCTTGAACAGGCTTCTTACTCAGAAAGTCATAACATTTAATTCATGCATATTTGATGTCATTCATAGCTTGCTTATGGTATAATTCAAGTAGTTTTATGAAAGGTGTTAGTTAATGGATGGTAGTGAATATTCTGGACTAGTAAGGATAAGATGAATTGTGTGGTGTTTGTTAACACCATAAGATTGGTTTAAATGGGGCATTATTGCCTAGTGCATGTGTACAAGCAGGTTTGAGGCAAGTGGAGATGTTCTTAGGGACATTGGAAGGTAATGGATGCCCCTAAAAAGCCTTAGGCACGTAGGAGAAGGTTCAACTTGAAAAAAATGGCCTTTGCTACTATAGTTCCTGTTTTGGCACCTAGGCACTAGCACTCGACAACATTGACATGGTGTAGTATTTTTACCATATTGTTTCACTTGGGTGTCTGATTATGGCGGTTCATGCTTCCACGTGAAGCTAATAGGAAGGGCTATAATTGAAATGTGTTCCCCAAGCCTGAATTGGCTTAGGTTTTTTTGTTTTTAAAAGTGAGGCTATATTTGGCCACATTACAGCGCCATTAGTTAGGTGAAAGGTTTTGTACCATCAGGAGCCTAGCTAGGTCTTTGGGTTTGAGGTCCTAATGTGGGAACCTTAGTGCACCTAGGTGGGTTCTAAAGAACCTAGTGAATAAGTCCAAACATGGTCATTCCTAGTTCACTAGGGTGAACCAAGTAATGGTGGACAGGTATATGCCTTAAGTGAAAGTTTAGTGCACTTGTAGCTTAGGCAACATTAGTTAAGGCACAAGTGAGAACTTGGTGCACTTTTGACAAGCTTTTGAGGTGGAAGCTTAGTACACAAGTAACCAAGACTAGTCTAAGGATTCGAGGCAGTACGTGAAGGCTTAGTACACCTAGTGAGTTCCTTGGAACTCAAGTGAGGTGCATGAACCATGTTCACTTGCACAACAATTAAAGGAAAGTTGAAGTTACTACATTGGTAAGCTAACGTTTACTAGGAGAGAGTTAGGGGCCAAAACTCACTAGGCATAGGGAAACGCCGATGAGAAGGCTCGGAAAAGGAAGGGTTCGAGGGGACTCGAATGTTTGCACATATGTTAGCTATCAGAATGTAAACGTGCTCAATAGACTTCATATATTTTATGTATTTGCATGTCAATATTTTTCTTGCAAGTTAAAGGATCCATTACAAAGAATCATCGATTCTTATTCCTTTCATCTTTGTTGTGCAGATATGTTCTGTATGGCCAACAACAATTAGGGTTTGTTAAGCTAGGCTCACAAGCAGGTTTATGGTTTATTTGAATTTTATGATTCTACTTTTATGGTTCACTTATTGGATTGGTTTTTGTACTAACTACAATTGTTTGTTTGGCCAACAAAGGCTAGTAAAGCACAAGACAGGGCTTATCGAGCTTGCCATCGGGAGTTTGCTATGAGGTGGGAGGTTAGTTGCAGATCTCAACAGTATGGTTCAGTGTATACTTTTCATACACTATTTCACCTATAATGTTCACGTATGAGTAGTGTACTTTAGAGTCACTCTTGTGTGTGAGCATAGTATACTTTGCTTGGATGTTCGCACATGAATGATTATGTGTAGTTAACTACATAAATGCTTTGCGTGCTTTGATAGTTTTGTTGTTAGGTTTTATTGAAATGCCATGGCAATGTCTTTATTTTATTACTTGTTTAATCATTCAAGTCAAAGCATTTACTCATGCATGATTACATAATAGGATTGATTAACTAGAAGCATAAAGGTTTTAACTAGTGTGCATGTAATCAATTAGCCAATTGCGACTAACGTGGGACAAGTTCCCATAAGCTTTCTGGGCAGGGCTATTAGGGGTCATGTTAGTTTGGGGGCTACTTCTTTCATTGTAAGAGTCTATGCGTAGGACCATAAAGTTTGGTGGCAGGGGTGCATGTGGCACTTTCTGGATGAAAAGGACTTCATCACTGATTTGTGCTCCAAACAGTTAGAATGCACTATCCTTTGAGACACTTGCTCCTCGATCCATTCTTGCCTTTTCAAGACTTTTCGTATAAGGTTAATGACAGAGGACTCCTCCTTGCACTTTTGGTTGTTAGACTTCGGTGATTAATATTGCCTTTTTGGTGAGTAGCCTCTCTGCTAAGGTGATTTGTGTCCCTTAGGGGGAGGATCATTCTTTATCTGTTCTTCTCTCAAACCACAAGTTGGGAACTCCTAAGGGAAGATTAGTCTTGAGCACTTCTTCTGATGCTGGACTACTTAAAGGAGGGGGACTTTCTCGAAGGACTCAAAGTTTTCTGTAGTGAGGATTGTATCTTTACGAACTTCTATTGGGAAAAAGTTGTTCTAATTGCTAGGTGATCTTAGACACGTGATTACAATAAAACCCTCAAAGAAAACCCATCATCATGGTGATAGGACCTTCCTCCTTCAGGATAGCCAATTCCTACAAGGGAGGTTGGTTTTCATTGTATTGAGGGTTTGAAAACCCCTTACCTTTTAAGCTACAAGTTGTCGCCACAGCGATGTGTGGGTGGGTTTCTATAGACAATGTCATTTGATGTCATCATTGTCCCTAGTATTGGTAGAGGACATGGTCATAGATGGCTGACTGGTGGACCACCAAAAGGACATGAAGCACCAAGTAGAAGGGGCTAACAGGGATCCCCAAAGTGTTTCTAGTGAGGGATCTTCAAAAGATCAAGTTAGGTTAGGAAATAAGATAAAGAAAAGGATAACACTAGAAAGTGGAGGAGTATGGTTACCTTGAGTATAAATGGATGTCTCATATATATAGGCAATGGAAGAGCCTGGATAGGTCCTGATTTCTAGGACATGGTTGGTTATGTGTCCAGCCAGATCCGCAATACTAGAATCTATACCTTTGGAGCATACCTATCACCCGCTTTCTGACACAAGTCCTCGATATGTTGCCTGCTGAATGACTAGAATGGTCATGTTTGGGTCCCTTTCAAGAAGCTCGGTCTTCTCTCTAATGTATCGATGTAGTAAGGTTCGAAGCCGCCCATTCAAGGAGGTATTGCGGTTAGACTATTAGTCATTTTCTACTTAGCCTAATTTAGTGAGGCCTAAAAGGGCACTATCCCTTTGGCCATCAACTAGGAACCCTAAGCTAACTTTATGCTCTCTTCTACACTAACTATCCCTATCTCTTCAAAATACAGAAAAATCCCTAATAAAGCACAACACCAACTTCATAGGGTCATAGACACGATAGTGACCCTAAACGTGAAGGTGTTTGGCCATGAAATTGATGATAAAAATATGAGTCATGGCTCAAGGCACAACCAAGTTAGAGACATAAGTGTCTCATAAATGAATGTGGGTGTGTCAATTACAAAATCTTTTGACATTCAGGATAGAGAGGGTACATGGCCTTAGACGTAGCCTTGACCCAAGGTGTGGCAACTCTAAAATCTTCAAAAACTTCAAATTCAAACTCCACTCTTCATGAAATTCATCCTAACATATACATGTGCTAAAAACATGACCGAAAAACAAAATATGAAGCAATTAAGCACAAAATTTTTTCAAAAGCACTCAAAAGACAAGCAAATGCCAATGAAAAGTAGATCAAAATATGTACAACTATGTGCCAATCAAATTTTCCCACACTTGAAACTTTTCCTGGCTTCAAGAAAAATTAACTTAAAACATGAGAAAGATAGGTCAGACTCTTGAATAGTAAGAAAATATGGGAGAATTGAAACCCTAAAACATTTAAGAACTCAACGAGATGCATTTTGCATGCAACCTATCCAATCCTACATAACTCAAAACAAAATTAGTTAACAAGAACAATTTATTGACAAGCTGGCAACCACAACCCTTTGTAGGTCAGCAATAACATCAAGATTTTATGTAAAGTATAAAGAACAAACCATGCTAGACTAGAGATCTCTATACGTACAGCCAACATAACTCAGAACCATGGATAATAAGCAATGGATGAGGACTTTATTCTCTACTTTTTTTCCCAATTCTTTTTTTTTTGTTTCAGCATTTAACAAGTGTAGCAACCCAGGCTTGTCTATACCCAAGCTACTAACTTGACATAGTTACAAGCTGATCTTTGATCGTACTTATGCTTCAACCATCTTTTCAAGCAATGATCAACTCTTCCCTTAGGTGAAGACCCCTACTTACTTCAACATAAAGAAACAGTGGATTAGATATTTATTTGACCAAAAAATAAAAAGTTCCATGCTTCTTAACTAATTACCAACATATCCACCAACCAAACAAACCATATAACTACCATATAAACTTAAAATATAGCATGCTTTGAAATATCGTAGTAAGTTTAAGGTTAATGCAGTGGAATTAACCGAAACACTTTTAAAATCCATGTGAAACAAGGTAAACTAGGTGTTCAAAGTTCTTGTATCTTTGCAAGTTGTACTCTCTCACTCAATTGTTAAGTTGAATCACTAAACTTAAATAGTTACATGTTCAAGCTCGGTAAGGTATCCAAATAAACCAATTAGATTACCATGCCTCCCCCATAAAGTTGGTTGGAGCATTCCTCTTGCATTCTCAATGTTAGCTTTGCATCATCCAAGGAAGAGAAAGGCGAATATGGCTAGGATTTAAGAACCCTCTACTAATTTTGGGCAAAGTAGGTTTCAAAACCTTTATCTAAGTAGGCCACATTTCAGCCTCTATGATGGGGTCAAATTTTGAGCTAGTAATTATCTTGAATAACAGGAAACCATAACAAAAAAATCTAACCCAAGCACAAAAATAATCCAATTGGCTTTGAGCGTGTAAGTTCCTATTACAATGACATTGATCATGAATCTCATTTTTGTTCACAAATAATGAGCAATTTTAGAAACACATCATTGTTACCTAAGTGACAAGAAAGTCTGTGACTCAACTAAAGCTTCACAATCATTACTAGTGCATGCCTTCATCCCTTTGTTTAAGATATCAAGACTAAGTACAGGACATGGAACATGTCATTCTCATGTAGCCCATCCTTTGAATTTCTACATTCCCATGTAGATTAACTCTAATAGATATCATTTATTTCTCATATCTTATCAGATCATCCTTTGAATTTCTACATTCCCATGTAGACTAACTCTAATGTAGACTAACTCTAACAGATCTCATATTATTCTCCACATATACTAGTCTTTATGTATTATTGCAACTTATCTAAAATATATTATAAATGCATTATACACATCAAAGTTAAACAGACTTTTCACTTAACAGAATACATATTAGATGGACATGTGGCATTTTTTATATTTTAGGAAAGAAAATCAAAATTTTTTCCCTAATCTTATTGATTTACAATTCATGCTTAATAAGCCAAGCAAAGTAGGAAAACACATTTACCATTAACTCAAAATTGATTTGTTTTCACTTAACCAGGTAATAACTGATGAAAAAAGAGATAGGCATTAATTTAAAATTAAAAATTGAGTTATTAGTTGTTAATTTCCATGCATCTTCATCGTCTTTGTCCATCTGTTGTTTCTATCTTACATTCATAGTTTTTACAGACTGGCGTTTCAACTGTTGTAGGTCTAATCTTCACTTCTTGAACCTCTACTAGCCCTAGGTGCTCATCTTTCTTCTTTTTCTTCTCAAGGACCCTTCTATTTTATTTGATTGATCTTCTTATCAGGTAATGATGTCATCTTTTATTCAATCTAATTTGACAGTACTTCAAGAAAACAATGAACATTTTCTACCATTACTCTTCATTCCATGTTCCTCGTATTTTAGTGACTTAAGCTTGGTCTAGATATGAGAGTCAATTTTTCTAAAAAAAAAAAATTATCTTGAGGGTGGACCGCCTAGGCACTCGCCATCATCATTGTTCCTTCTAGAGCATGTAAGTTATTTTTCCATCAATTTTTCTTTTTTTTTTAAGCTTATCTAGTCTTTAGTGTTTGTAGCTTTCCTTGGATAGGAGACCTTGTACTTAAAGCTTTTGCTTGTTTCGGCCATAAACTGGAAAACCCTAGGTGTGTGTATACTATTTGGATCACCTTCCATTTAGATCTTTAATTCTTGCTTTTTCTCATATTAGGACTATGTTTAACACATGAATTACCACTGAGTTGGTTGTTTTGGAAAGTTTGCCCTACAACCCAAATAATTCTTACTTACCTGTTGATATTTTAGAACTCAAACAAAGCTGAAGCGCGAAGGTGAGCATCTGACTTGTGTAGTTTGGAATTCTAATTTTTGTAGCAATATTTAGAGCTATTTATAACTTTGTTTAGTCATTGTTTTTTCCTTTTTAGTGTATAGGTTAACTTAATTTGCCAGTTGTTAAGCCTTTTGATATGACAGGAAAATCTACCCTTCTAAACAAATTGATAAGAACATTTTCAGAGGTATGACTATTTTTTTTTACATCATGATGGTATCTTTTGGACAAATATAATGATATGATAATGTTGTTGCATCTTGCACATGATATATTCTTATTATGGCCATATACTAAGTTTGTTTTATTAAGGAATGGTTTGTGTTTAAAGTATTTTTCCATGTCGACCTTGACATTTTCTCTAGAGACACCCAAATTTTAGAAAGATGCCTTAGCTAGTGCAATAATATCTCATGACTTTTTAGAAACGGGTAATCGGGGGCATTTCAATGAGGATATGCAATAGTTTAGGCTCCGATGATTTGATCTTTTCGTTAGCTTTACAAATAGTGTTCTTTGTCCTTACAAATGTGGTTCATGGATAGTGTATAACCATTTTTTTTTAATTTTTTTTCTTTACTTTCAGAAGGATTTTCTTGTAATGGTCATATTCCTTTGTTTTATTTGTTTACTAGAACATGCTGGTACATTAAATGTTGGGGGAAAAAATACCACGTGATGACCTAGATATAGATGATGTGATAGATATTGATAAGCTTGTTAGTGTATATTTTCTTAGGTAAGTTCCTTGGTATCTATTTTAAGTTTTACATGCCAAGAAATTACATTTTATGTTGAAGTCCTGTCCTTGCCATAGCCACACCTATTACAACTACTAAAACATTTTAATATGTTTTAGACTCTCTGTCTCAACCTTTACTTGCATCATGCATCCCTTTGTTTTCCTTTGCATTTTGTGGGCTCTTGAAGCATTTTTCTGAATTCATTAAACCAAAATTGAAGCTTTGGTTTTCCCCCTTGAACATGATCTTTCAAAGCTTTTACTAGATTCACTTATTTTTTTTCTCTAATTTTGGGTACTAAATCTGACAAAATGAAAGCAAACCTCAATTAAGTTAATAAGAGTTTTTCTATGCTTTCTTGAAGATAAGGTTTCACACTTCTTATACCCATTTAGATAAAAGACTATGATGTTTTTTAGCAAAATAATAATAATAACTAACATAAAGAAATTTGATTGACAAGATTTATAAAAAGAAAAAAGTTCAGATTGAGGAATGAGCTTATTTGAGAGAAATCAATAGGTTGCCAATTAAATGCTTTGTCCAATTTGCTATTGAAGATCAAGGTCAAATTTGTTGGACACACCTAATTAAATTACAAGTTGCCTTATAGTTGTACCCGGATCTTTTGAAGTATTAATGGGTCACTTGTGTTCTTTATAATTTTTTTATTTTGCCCTTGTGTATTAGCCTTATTTTCTTAAATCTTGTGTAATGGTTTGTGAGAAATACATTTGAACAGTTATAATCCAGGAAAGAAGTTGTAAGATCATTTATTTATTTTAGAATGAATAATGGCATATTTAGAGTTGAAAAGCGGAGTAAGTTTGCACCAATTGTTAGAATGATGAGTTGACATTTGTAAAACTCCTTTAGGCCCCTAACCATTTATGAAAGATTGTTAATTAAGAAGCATGTTTCTTACCTTACTAGTTCCCTTTTTATTAGATCACTATTGTTCTTGTCATTTAATCCAAAAGGGGTGTTTGAAGGGCCCTATTGTAAAGCCTTTTTGACTTGTGATTTGATTACACATCTTGACACAAACATTGAGTTGAACATGATTCCTTAAAACAAATCAACTTGAGGCTTTATAACAAGATTTTGGGCTAGCAAGCTATCAGTCATTTCTGAGTTCCTGCGAGCTGTGATTTTACCTCCAAAGATGTTTGTGCCACTATATATTTAATGCTATGACGTACAATGTCAGAGCTAAATGTTCGTAAATCTCATCTCACCATATTCTCTTTAGGTTTATTTCTTCTATTTGGTATGAATTGTAATAAGCATTTGTTTTCATTTTTATTTTTTAGCATTCTTGAACAAAAAGACAAGGTATGTTTTCATGTACCAAATCACGGTATCTTATCCAACATTTAACTTAATAAATTATGTTTTAACTAAAACTAAAAAAAAAACATTATGGCCACAGTATTACTGACATTTTTCAACATTTATTGCAATTTAAACTAATTTAAAATTTTGATCTTATAAACATATATATTTACAATAATATTATATTATATAAAAGGTGTATATGGCATATTCTTTGTCCTATTAAATTAATTTGGATATTAATTTTTAACCATGTATATCTACAAAAAATATTAGTAAAAAAGAATGAGATTTTCATTTATGAAAAATTTTCAAGTACCCTCTTTTATGTTTATTGCATTTTAGAAACTAATATCTTTCCTTTTTAAAGTATTTTCTATACATGAACATTTAATTCCCATAAAACTCTATATAGATGTAATATTCCCTCTTCTTTTTTCTTTTTAATTTTTGGTATCATTTTTATCACCGTTTTATATCCTTCACTCATTACCCCTATTCATTTTGTTTTGTATAATTTTTTATTTTATCTGGTTTTTGTTAAAACTCGACATTTTTTAGCTAATTTGGTTATACAAATGTTCTTTTTTAGCCTTCTAATTTTATAGTTTGCATATATAAGATTTTTCTTCAATAATCTCTGTTAAGTAAGTTTGAATTTGAAAAAAAAATTCAATACTTGATTATTATTACCCATACTCATATTCATTTTCTATATTTGTACGAAATATTAGATCTTTATCAACCATTATGTTGTTTATGAAAACAATTTTATCCATCATTTTACATGAATGAGGTTTTAAATTTGACCTCTATCAATTTGGTTATGTACACAATAGATGAATTCAGGTGAAGATGCATAAAAAAAAGCAATACATGATGCAAATACCTTAATTATTATAATGTAATTGAGTGAAACATTGTATTTTTCTTCGTAAATGATTAAATTATCTTCACTTTTAAAATAATTTTTCTATAATAATTAATATATACAGTTTTTAGCAACTCAAAATTCAACTTGTAATCCTATGGCAATGCTAGGCATGTAAACTAGTTCCATAGTAATACTCAACCAGAAACATTTAAGAATACTATTGTTTTTGCATTATAATTATGTTTGAATAACTTATTCAGACATAAAACAAACTCAAATATTGAATATTGCCTCAATAAAAATATCATGACTTAATGTAAAAGAATACAATGATCAAATGGTTGGATTTTGGACATAATACTAGCAGTAAAGACAAAAATTGATGCATAAAAAAAACTTTTAAGATCATCATTAACTAACTTGATAAAAAATTGCAAAAAAAAAATATTTGAAAGCTCTACTTCCACATGTCCGAAAGATCTATAGATAACTTACTTAATGCTCAAGTTAAACAATAAAGAACCAAAATGTAATAATCAACTTCATTCATTCCAATCTTGCTCAAACATATGACTAAAAAAAAATTAGCTCGAAAACTTGAAAAATAAAACGAGAATTTTAAATGTCATGGCTTAAGCTACATACTTTCTTGCTAATGAGGGACCTTTCTTCAAATAGAGCAAAGCAATTCTGACAAAGATGAATGTGTTTGTGTTGAAAGTAGTTTAAGGGAGGCTTGCATAAAAGTACAACTTGCAACTAAGGGGAGTTCATCCACGAATATTACTTTGGTTGATTTGTGCCTTGTTGGGCAAAGTAAAGGATGGTTTGTTGATTAACTGTCTAGCTGCTGAACAAGTGTGGGACAACATATTCAAGTGGTGGGCTATAAAATAGTTAGATGCCATACAATTCAACAGGTAACTAAGCATTGGCCTATGACATTTGACAATAAATAGGTTGGTAGGATATGCAAAGAAGTGGAGATTATGGTGTTGTTGGTTATGCTATTCCTCAGGGAGCTTGTTGGAGCTTCCCATAAGCGGTCCACAAGATCTAAAGAAAAAAGCATGTCTTAGGAAACTTGATAGGAAGACTTTTCTTCATCAACCGTGCAAAGCATGCCCCAACTTGGACATCATTATCCGAAAGGCACCTACTATCGAAGATCCTGCCGAGGTAGTGACAGCTCTTGAACTACACTACTAAAAATATTCAACTAGGGCTTACAATGATAAGGAACTTTTAAGGAAAATGCATCTATCATCTAGTATAGCATCCGATGAGTATCAAGGTCATATACCACGTGGACAAAGTTGTCTACCCTACTCAACCTTTTTCTATTATCTAACCTATCAATTATCGAGTTAGATTAATTAACTACTAAGTACTAAACTAATGCAGCAAATTAAACTAACTAGAACAAAGCAAGACAAAGCAACATGAAACAAATCTGATAGATCAACAATTAGAAGATATCATTCTTACATTCAAATCTCCCTAGAAATAATTGCAACACTCTTTCTTTAATAGGCATATAGTTCTTATGGACTATGCAGAACTCCTAGACTAGACCAATAACCCTATTGAGGTAGCAAACCCCCATTCCTAAGTTGAACAATTGGAATCTTTTCCTAACCAAACCCTAGAAACACATTACTTGTTCTCTCACCACTAGGTATAACCCTAGTCTAGGGGCCTTATGTCCAATTATCACTAGACTTGTGTTTAATCCTTTCTACCTGACAATGATCTAATCAAATATACAAGTAGTTAACTTAACATGCTCGAATCAGACATTTAATCAACAGGCTAGCAACTATTATTGAAAGGACAATAAAGCATGAAGGATAGATGGCAAGAAAATTATATAGTAAATCTACCTAAAATAATCAAAGAAACAATATTATCGTAAGGTTCATTTACTCTAAGCATGAATAAGAATTTAGCTCATTTTCCCAACAATCAATCATAGCAAGAACACAAGACAACTAGATTCAAAGTGTCACACAGCACACAGGCCTCAGCTTGTCCACTCTCAGTGCCACACACCAAACTACCCAGAAAGTTGCTAAACACTAGAGCTTAGCAGTGTTACGAGTGAAAAATTAGTTTCGGCCAACTTTCTTTAGGATAGCTTTTATGTTACCACCTCACAAAATGGGAGAATTACAAGTGTCATAATGGCTAAAAACCATTATATTGTGTAATTCTCACCGTAGTGATTGAAGTGTGGGGGGTAAAAGGCATGATCAACACCTCCGTAAAAGTGTTCCAAGTTGGTAACTTGGTCCCCAAGAAAAGCCTTAAGGATTGCTTGTTTGTCAAGCAACCTATGGACTTTTTTGTAAGGTTTTGGAAATTCGGGTACTCAATTACAAAACTCTCAAGAAAGAGACTCGGAGAGTTATGGGAAGGATATAAATGGTATGAAAGTGCTATTGGAGGACCAAATTACTCTTGGAAGACAAGTTTGAACACAGGAAACACTAAAGGCAATAACGACCTAAATGTCCTAGTGTAAACCTTAAGGTGTTCAAGCTTTTGACTTAAGTCTAAGGGTGCAATTTTGGGGTTATCCCACCATGGGGGAGGCAGCCAAGACTTGATAATTTGTCAAAAATGTAGGGCACATGTGTACCAATGAGTTTAAGACAAAGAAACCATAATTAGTGAGAAGGAAAATGACATAAAGCAAGGTTAAGCTTGTTAAGTGTGTTTTGCTGCCCTTAAGCTCATTGAAGGCCATTTAAGTGGCCAAATCACTTATCCCACTCTCATTTTCATCCTCCCCCAGCCCAAGAACACAGCCATACTTCCTCCATAGCCACCACACCTTCAAACTTGCAATTGATTGAAATTGAAGGCAAAAGGAAGCAATTGGAAGCAAACTAGTGCTATTTCTTGCATACTTCAAGGATCAAGCTTGATTTTCAGCCTACCCAGTTTGGTAAGGGTTCTCTTGCTCTCATGGACTGTTTTCTGTAATTTTCAAACTTCCATGGAGCTAGGGCTAAGCTTGGAAGAGAGCCATGTGCTTGATGAACCAAGCTTAGTGAGGGGAGTGCACTTATTGAAGGCTTTGTGACCTAGTGTGAAGTGCACAAAGAGGGCAGTGAAGTAAGGGTTCTCTTGCTCTCATGGGTTGTTTTCTGTATTTTCAAACATCCATGGAGCTATGGCTAAGGTTGGAAGAGAGCTATGAGCTTGATGAACCAAGCTTATTGAGGGGAGTGCAGTTATTAAAGGTTTTGTGGCCTATTGTCAAGTGCACAAAGATGGCAGTGAAATGAGGGCTTCTAGAGCCCAAAGTTAGTACTAACTACTGTTAAAATCCTCCTAAGACCAAGCATTAGCTTGAGGAGGGCTGCCATAGTGATTTGGTTATGTTTATTATGTGTTTTATGGACTAACCTATGGTATATGTTGCTGCCACATTTCATGTGTTTGTTGTTTGTGTTTGGCTGCTGCATTTGGTTGCTATATCTTGTATATATGCATTGTGGTTTTTGTGTTTTAGTGTCTTTGGATGCAGGTTTTAATGAGGATCACATTACCTTAAGAAACCAAGTGTTACCCTTACTAAGTTTCTCAATGAAACTTACTCCCCTCAATTCTGTCATTTCAGGTCCAGCTGAAAGATCACCTTCAAACTAACCTTTGTGGTTTGAGTTTTGATCTGAAATTTCAGGTACACGAACGTCCATATGTGTATTTGTGATCTGGAAAGTTTGGTGATTTTAGAATCACATTTGGTATTTTTAATGGTGGTACTTACTGTGTTGTGCAGCAGCTGTCCAGCATCCTGTTTTTGGAGTCCATTTTGTCTCAGGACCTCCTGTAACCTAGGATGCGTATTTAGCTGAGTTAAGACCATATTGTAGTGCATGTATGCATGTACATGTGGTGTATGCAATATGAGACAAGTATGTGAACATTTGGTAATGTTTTGGCTATGTAAGTGATGTGGTGCAAAGCTGCCTAAGTGTGAATGATAGGCTGCTTACTTGTAAATTTTGTTTTGGACACATAAAGTTGCTACATGCAAGAGAATGTAATTAATATGTGTATTGAACATGTATGGGATAGCCTTGGAGGGCTTTCCCATTGTGAATGAAGTGTCTGCATGGTTTGGAAAAATTGTATGGGCAAAATGGTCTAAAAGTTGCTAGAATTTTCACTCTGGACCTAAAGTTCAATATCTCCCTGTGTAGAATGAATCTTGGTATGAAATTTTGACCACACCTAGAGAACATCTAGTGGGTTAACTGGGCTTTGGAATTTCTGGATTTAGAGCCCTTTACCTAAAGATATGACGTTGCAAAGTTGGCTGAGTTACTGTTCATTTGGTCAGAATTTTGTAACCAACTTCAAAAATCCATAACTTGGTCCATACGTGGGCTATTGATGTAAAAAAAATTATTTGGTTTTCTCTAAGTCTCTACTTGATAATGGAGTAAATAAAACAGGGGTCTATGTGGCTAGAATGATACAGTTTATTAGTGGAAGTTACAGGTGCAGTAGCTGGCCACTAGAACTTAACAAGATTGCCTAATGTGTGGAAGCCAAAACTAAGACTTGTGCTAGTGTTTTCCTTCTTAGCTGCCATGGTGTGCATGAAATGTGAATATGTGTGTGATAGTTGGACCAATATGCATGTGTTTACATAGTGCCTAAGAGGGCCACTTGGGTATGCACACTAAGGGTAGTGTTCTGATGGCCTACAGAACATTACCAATCCTGGGAGTTTAAATGCACAGTTTTGGCTCCATAACTAGACTACCCCAGAGTGGGTAACAGAAGTTGGTATCAGAGCATGGTTTATAGATGTACATAGCATATAGTTGCATTGCATGCATCTACATATATGAACTCAGTTTGGTCAGCTGCTAGTGTCAAGTACCATTGAAATACCTATGATCTTTATATGTGCTCTATGATGGATCATCAATGTAGGAAGTAAACATGGTTGCCAAAAGGAGAGGGGAACCACCCCGAAGGCCTCCTACTGATTCTGGGCAACAAAGAAATGAACAGAATAAAGGGAATCATGGGCAACAGGGGGTGCCAAACCCTGAAGTGCCTCAGGTTTGGTTAGAGCTTCACAGGAACTTAGCTCTAATCAATGAAAACTTAATGAGGTTGAGTCAAGCACAACAGAAATGAGTCCAAGTAGTTTCGGCAGAACCAGTCCAAGATGCACAGTAGTAATCAAAAGAGGATACTAGGAACACATTTGAATATGTTCCTTCTGGAAGCTTGAAAGACATAAATGATGAAACTGTTGAGGAGGAAGATGAAGGTAGGAGAAATCCAAGGGGAAGAAGACTAAGGTCTGAGATTGGTCAGGTATCTAGGACCAATCCCTCAGTCTATGACCATTCCTCCACTAGGAATGAGATTGAGGATGGCCATGGGAGAAGATCTAGGAGAAGGTAGAGAGATCATAGAGATCACAGAGAACATCACCATACAGTGGACTCTCACAGATCCAGGAGACATAGATCAGAGGATTTAGAAGGCCTAGATGAGGTTAGACTATTGGAGAGGTTCCAAGGCCTAAGACCTCCACAGTTTGATGGAAGAGCTGGGCCAGAGAGAGCTGAGGAGTGGTTAATCTTCATTGGAAAAATGTTTGAGAGGATGCCACTCAGCTCCACCAAGAGAGTGTCACTGGCTACCTACAATCTGGTCGGTAGTGTAGAGATATGGTGGAGGAGCACCAGAGATAGGTATGCTTTCCAAAAAGGGAGAAGGCCAGGAAGAGATATTGAGATGAGCTGGCTAGAGTTCACACAGCTATTCTAGGAGCAGTACATCAGTGATGCCATCAAGGAGATGAAGCAAGCTGAATTTGATGCTCTAAGGCAGGACAACCTCAGTGTCCTAGAGTATGAGCACAAATTCAATTAGTTGGTGAGGTATGCTCCTCAGTATCATGGACTAGAGGAATTGAAGGCTAAAAGATTTGTTAAAGGCCTAAAGTCAGACATTAGAAAGGCTGTTAGACCTTTTGGAGCAGTTACATACTATGAAGCAATGCAGAAAGCTCTATTAGTAGAGCAAGAGGAGTATGAGACTAAGTACTTTGCCAGTGGACCAGGGGAAAGTAGTCAGGCAGGAGGCAAGCAGAAGAAGCCGCCACATGGAAAGGGAATTGCCAAGAGTTCCCATTTTGGTGGTGAAGGCAAGGTTAAGGGGAGGTTCCCTGGCCTAAGGTGCCCTAAGTGTAGGAAGAAACCTTGCTACTTTGATACCCAAGCGTGTCTAAGATGTAGATCCATAGATCATTAGATCAAAGACTGCCCATAGGCTCAAAGAAGGCCAGAAGACCAAGGTCCAGTAAGACCTATTGGGGCAGGACCTAGAGGAGGAGCACCAAGGGAGGGACAGCAGAGGCCAGTTCCTCCAGTGCCTCGGCCTCCAATGCAGAGAACTGGCAGAGTCTTCCAAGTGGAGAGGCCAGAGACATCAGAGTAGGGAGGAGCACTGAGAGGTAACATTTACGTTAATGGTATGCCTGTTAGTGTTCTATTTGATACTGGTGCATCTGTGTCTATAGTGGCTAGGAAATTTGTTGATGCCATGAAATTGCCTACTGAAATCATGCCTAGGATATCCTTAGTGAAAACAGCAGGTAGTCAATGTCTTTTCACTAATGACCTAGCTAAGGATTGTGGGCTAGTAGTAGGAAAGACTAAGGTTATGACTAATCTGCTAGTGTTGGACATTCCTAAGTATGTTTAGTGCTGGGTATGAATTGGCTTGCTATGCATAACATAAGAATTGATTGTGATAAGAGGGAAATCACACTGCCTGATGGTGAAGTGCATGCATTAGTGAATTCTAAGGAATTAGTGTATGAAATGCATGGCATGGAGCTAAAGGTACTAGGTGAGATACCTGTGATTTCTGAGCATGATTACTATTATGCATTGAATGAATTGCACTGCGATGAAGAAGTGGATAGAATACCTGTAGTGAGAGACTTTCCACTAGTCTTTCCTAAAGACCTGCCAGGTATTCCTCCACAAAGGGAGATTGAGTTTGAAATCAAGTTACAAGCAGAAGCTAGTCCAATATCCATACCTCCATATAGAATGCCAATCATAGAGATGAATGAGCTCAAGAAATAACTTGATGAACTTCTTGAAAAAGGGTTCATAAGGCCAAGTGTTTTACCATGGGGAGCTCCTGTTCTCTTTGTGAAGAAGAAGGATGGATCATTGAGACTATGCATTGACTACGAGAAGCTTAATACAGTGACTATCAAGAACAAGTATCCACTCCCTAGGATTGAGGATCTTTTTGATCAACTCAAAGAAGCTAAGATCTTTTCCAAGGTAGATTTGAGATCTAGATACTTCCAGTTAAGAGTAAAGGAAGAGGAAATTCGTAAGACTGCATTCAGGACCAGATATGGGCATTATGAGTACACAGTCATGCCATTTGGTTTGACTAATGCCCCAGCTGCTTTCATGGACTTTATGAATAGGGTGTTCAGACCACATTTGGACAAATTTGTGGTTGTGTTCATTGATGACATCCTAGTGTACTCAAACAATGAAAATGAACATGAACATCATCTGAAGATTGTCTTAAAGACTCTGTTGCTGCATCAGCTTTATGCTAAGTTATCCAACTGTGAATTCTGGATAAGGGAAGTGTCTTTCCTAGGACACATCATAGATGTACAAGGCCTTAAGGCAGACACCGAAAAGGTCAAGGCAGTGCAAGAGTGGGAAAGACTAAGGACTATGAAGGAAATCAGAAGTTTCCTAGGATTAGCTGGATACTACAGGAGATTTGTATCAGGCTTTTCCATGATTGCCTAAGTTCTTACTCATCTGACCAAGAAGGGACAAAGATTTGTGTGGACTGAGAAGTGTGAAAATAGTTTCCAGGAGCTCAAGCAGAGGTTGACTAAAGCTCCAGTATTGATTCTTCCTGATCCAAGTAAGCCCTACATCATATATATAGATGCATCTAGATCTGGGTTAGGTTGTGTGCTTATGCAAGACAGAAATTTTATTGCTTATAGGTCAAGGTAGTTAAGACCCCATGAGCAAAATTATCCTACCCATGACCTAGAACTGGCAGCAATGATTTTTGCTCTGAAACAATGGAGACATTACTTGATGGGTAGTTCCTTTGTGATCTACACTGACCATAAGAGCCTAAAGTACTTGTTCACTCGGAAAGAGTTGAACATGAGGCAAAGGATATGGTTAGAGTACATCAAGGACTATAACTGCAGTATATAGTACATAGAAGGCAAAGGCAATCTAGTAGCAAATGCCTTGAGCAGGAAGTACACAAGACTTTTGAAGGGAGGATCCATAGCTGATCATGATGAGCAAAATAGTCTGCTATGCCTATGGCATAAATGGCATAAGTGGGAGGAAGCCCAAATTTACACATTGGCAATTCAGTCTGGATGGATTGAAGAAGCCAGAAAGGCATAGGAGACAGATCCTAATCTGAAAAAGATATCAGGAGAGGAAAAAGGTTCCTTGTATCAATCCTTTGCCTACAAGCAAGGATTACTGTACTTCAAGGACCGAATATATGTGCCTAAAGGAGCAAAGCTCAGGGATGAAATACTTGAACAAGCTCACACAAGCAAGTTGAACATCCATCCAGGAAGTGAGAAACTGTATAAAGACTTGAAGACTCACTTCTGGTGGCCAAACATGAGGAGAGACATAGTTACTTATGTCTCCAAATGTGCCACATGCCAGAGAGTAAAGGTAGAGCACCAGAAGCCAGCTGGTACCCTATAGACTCTACCTATACCAGTGAGGAAGTGGGGCAACATAACCATGGACTTTTTGACTGGGTTGCTTATGACCAAATTAAGGCATGATACAATATGGGTCATTGTAGATATGCTAACCAAATGTGCCCACTTCTTACCTATGAAACTCACAGACTCCTTAGAGAGGTTAGCTCAAATCTATGTCCAGGAGATAGTGAGACTACATGGAGTGCCAAACTCCATTGTATCTGATAAAGATCCAAGATTTACAGCTCAGTTTTGGAGTGCTTTTCATAAAGCACTAAGAACCAATATCCACCTGAGTACTGCTTATCATCCTCAGACAGATGGGCAATCTGAAAAGGTGATACAGATACTGGAAGACATGCTCATGAGCTATGTGTTAGATTTCAAAGGTGAATGGGACCAACACTTGCCATTGGTGGAATTCTCATATAACAATAGTTACCAAAGCACCATTGGCATGGCACCTTATGAAGCATTATACGGAAGAAGGTGCATGACACCCCACTGTTGGGTGGAAGCCTTAGACAGGCTAGAGTTAGGTCCCGAAATTATTGAAGAGACTACCGCCAAAATCAAGAAGATTCAAGAGAGATTAAAGGCAGCCAATGAAAGGACCACAGCCTATGTCAACAAAAGAAGGAGCGACTTGGAATTTGAGGTTGGTGACAATGTTTGGCTGAAAGTTGCACCAACCAAAGGCACTATCAGATTTGGCAAAAGAACCAAGTTAGCTCCAAGATACATCGGTCCTAATGAGATCTTGGATAGAGTTGGCAAGGTAGCATACAGGTTAGCTCTACCGCCAAGCATGTCAAGTGTTCATAATTTTTTTCACATCAGTATGCTTAAGAAGTGTCTACTGGACACAAAACATGCTATTGTAGTGGAAGACATATAGTTGGAACCTAACTTGACATATGAAAAGAAACCTATAGCTACCTTAGCCAAGGATACCAGAAGGTTAAGAAACAAACATATTGCCATGGTTAAAGTTCAGTGGTCACACCACTCTGAAATAAAAGCAACCTGGGAAATTGAAAAAGACCTTATGGAAAGGTATCCTGAAGAATACCCGAAGCTAAAGGCTATTTTGGAGGACCACAATTTTTAAGGGGCAGAGGATTGTTACCACCTCACAAAATGGGAGAATAACAAGTGTGTCATAATGGCTAAAAACCATGATATTGTGTAATTCTCACCATACTGATTGAAGTGTGGGGGGTAAAAGGCATGATCAACACCTCCTTAAAAGTGTTCTAAGTTGGTAACTTGGTCCCCAAGAAAAGCCTTAAGGATTGCTTGTTTGTAAAGCAACCTATGGACTTTTTTGTAAGGTTTTGGAAATTCGGGTACTCAATTGCAGAACTCTCAAGAAAGAGACTTGGAGAGTTATGGGAAGGATATAAATGGTATGAAAGTGCTATTGGAGGACCAAATTACTCTTGGAAGACAAGTTTGAACAAAGGAAACACTAAAGGCAATAACGACCTAAATGTCCTAGTGTAAACCTTAAGGTGTTTAAGCTTTTGACTTAAGTCTAAGAGTGCAATTTTGGGGTTATCCCACCATGGGGGAGGCAGCCAAGACTTGATAATTTGTCAAAAATGTAGGGCACATGTGTACCAATGAGTTTAAGACAAAGAAACCATAATTAGTGAGAAGGAAAATGACATAAAGCAAGGTTAAGCTTGTTAAGTGTGTTTTGCTGCCCTTAAGTTCATTGAAGGCCATTTAAGTGGCCAAATCACTTATCCCACTCTCATTTTCGTCCTCCCCTAGCCCAAGAATCCTCCATAGTCACCACACCTTCAAACTTGCAATTGATTGAAATTGAAGGCAAAAGGAAGCAATTGGAAGCAAACTAGAGCTATTTCTTGCATACTTCATGGATCAAGCTTGATTTTCAGCCTACCCAGTTTGGTAAGGGTTCTCTTGCTCTCATGGACTGTTTTCTATAATTTTCAAATATCCATGGAGCTAGGGCTAAGCTTGGAAGAGAGCCATGTGCTTGATGAACCAAGCTTAGTGAGGGGAGTGCACTTATTGAAGGTTTTGTGACCTAGTGTGAAGTGCACAAAGAGGGCAGTGAAGTAAGGGTTCTCTTGCTCTTATGGGTTGTTTTCTGTTTTTTCAAACATCCATGGAGCTATGGCTAAGGTTGGAAGAGAGCTATGAGCTTGATGAACCAAGCTTATTGAGGGGAGTGCACTTATTGAAGGTTTTGTGGCCTATTGTCAAGTGCACAAAGACCTGAGTACTCCCGTGCTCCAGTGTCTAAAGGTGCTCCTAGGTGTAAAAACTATATCCCCATCCAAACTTATCCAAGCTTATTACATACTTGGCCTCTCCCAACTTGAACTTCATAGCATTAGGTTTCATTTCATTCATGTTCTTGGTGTCAAACAAGAAAATGCATAAAAACTGCATTTTAAGCTCATTGCATTCTAAACTCAACAAAAGTCTTAACCTTCCTCTTTAAGCCTAATTAGCTTAGAGCATTCCAACCAATCACCCTACTGGGAGGAAAACATTTCAATGTCAGGCAATTGAATCGCTCAATCTGGTAATCCTCCTTGAACTCAAGCAATGGGTTGGATGAATTTTTGGACTATTGACTTACATTTTGGTGTGAATAGGAGGCTTTTCTAGGCATTTTTTCATCCTCAATATAGCATAAGATTTTCTTGAGTGGCAACAGTATTCTCAAATCTAGAATTAATTATAGCAAGAATTATAAGGTCTAATAATTTCCAAAAGAATTTTACTTAAGGTGATCAAGTTTAACGACCAATCACAAATTCATAAAGAATAAGACATCCTGGTCAATTAAGTACAGATTAATACTTCTTCTTGCTACAAAGCAACCTATTGCTCTACCACATAAAAATTTTGAATAGGTTCTAACATGCTTGACAAACAATAATAATGCCAATCCAACAATTATATTCCAACTTAACCACAATAAGTTGAATCTCACACAAAAGTAACGACATGTATAGAGTAATTACAGCAATGAGATTACAAATTCCTACAACATCAACCCGAAGCTTCATTACTTCATCAACATGCATTATATTCCAAACCATATATCAAAGTCAGGCCATAAACTCAAAATCATCCATAATAGTGCCAAGATTTCTTCTGCTAACAAAAACTAACACAAACCCATAACAAGAAATCAATCAAATCATCATCCATTCCTTAATAAAATTTAGAGAATGAGAGTATTTCTCACAAAAATCCAAGGTCATCTTTGATGATACTCATGCTTCTAGCTTCATTTCGAATGATGATCAATTCTTACCTTATGAGAAGGCCCACACCTATTTCTACAATAAGAAATGATAGAGTATAAATTTATTCCATAGAAATACTTTTATTCTTCGATTAAGCATATTTCCATCAACTAAACATAGAACAACTTTAAGTATAAGAACTTATGATCTAGCATGGTTTGAGAAAGTATACTAAGCAAAAAAAATTTTGATGTAAAAATAACTTCTCAAGACCATAATTTAAAAGCTTGATAATGAATTGTAAGAACATTTTGCAAACATTAAGTTCATAAGTGAAAGATCTCGAGAATCACTTACTTGGTACTTAAGCTAAGAACTAAAGAACCATAAAGTAACAATCACTTTTAATTAAATCATGTTGAAAAGTATGAGTTAGAAAAAATTTAGATAAAAACTGTTAAAAAATTTCAAAAATTTCAAAAGTTTCATAATATAAGAGATAGAAACTCAAGGCTAAAGTTGTCCACTCCTCCACACTTAAAATGTATGTTGACCTTAATGTACAAGCATGGAAACCATAAAGTGAAAAGGAGATGAACATTAGAAACTGATACCGCCTTAAAAAATTTAGTTTATTGTAGCACATGTCTTATAGTTCCATTAGTTCTAGAAAAATTTTTGTGTGGCAACATATAATAGTGAAACAAGAGAAGGTCATTGAACCAAAATATAATAAAAAAGCATAAACCAAAATAAATAAAGGCATAAAAAAATCAACAATAACTGATACTCCAATAATAGTGGCAATATCCAAAAATAAACGCTCAAAATAAATAGATATCTAACATAACACAAAGATAAAGAAAATGTCCGGAGTGGGTTCAGTCATGCTTCACTAGTTGTTGGGTTGGCCTTGGCTAATCTTACTTTTGGGGCTTTATTGTAATAGTGGTAGGGGCAGTCTTCATTTGTTGTGGTAACTTAGATCCATCAGTGGCTCTAGGCTTTGCAACTTGCCTTGACATGACCCCTCGTGGGCCTACCCAGGAAGCCTATGGGAACTTGTCCCATGCTAGTCACAATTGGCTAATTGATTACATGCACACGAGTTAAAACCTTTATGCTTCTAGTTATTTAATCCTACTATGCAATTCTGCAAGAGTTTATGCTTTGACTTAATCAATAAAATAAAGAAACAATACTTAAAATGTTGCCATGGAATAATTTAATAAAAAAAAATATCAAAACTGTCAAAGCATTCAAATCAATTAAGTGGAATTAACTACACATAATCAATTGTGTGCAAGCATCCAAAGAAGAGTAGACTATGCTCGCACCCAAGAGCGACTCTAAAGTAACATTACTCAACATGATCACTGGAGGCAAACTAGTGCATTAAAATTATAACCTGAAGGACTATACTGAGATCTGAGACTAAGCTTCTACCTTAGAGCAAACTCCCAGTGGCAAGCTTCATAAGCCCTCCCTTGTGCTTCACTAGCCTCTGTATGCCAAAAAGACAACTGTAGTTAGTACAATAACTTAACCAACAAGCACCCCATAAACTAGAATCATAAAAATCCAAGTAAACGAAATACCTGCTCACAAGCCTAGCTCAACAACCCTCAACGGTTGCTGGCTCAACAACACCTAAATCTACATAACAAAAAGTAAGGGAGGGAGAATCCGAGATTCTCAGTAAGGGGTCTTCAATGTACCTGCAAGAAAATCCTGAGGACTCCACATATGAGAACATATGTAACCTGCTGCGTGCACATACAGCCTGAGGGTCTGATATATGTACATATAAGTAGGTCCCTTGAGACCTCTCTTCATCTTAGTCCTCCTCACGGGCGTCACTCCATGCTAGCGAGTTCTGGCCACTAACTCGCTCCTAGCAAGCCGTAGCTTACTGACTGATGCAATAATGTAGCCTTCCCTTAGTTGATGTTATGCAGGTGAACATGCTGGATGCTCCTTGCTCGCGCTGTAAGAAATCCAGTTGGTGTACTAGGCCTCCACATAGTGCCTCAAGTCCTTAGAATTGACTAGGTCACTTGTGTACTAAGCCTCCACCCAATTAACCTACCAAGGATGCACTAGGCTTTCACTTGTGCCTCAAGGCACGACTTGGCTAGGCAACAAGTGCACTAAGCCTTCATCCATGGTGCTCCCTTATCCACCATTTTCACACTAGTGGAGTGGCAATGATCATTATTGGACTCATTTACTAGGCTCTTCGGGATCTCAGCTAGGTGCACTAAGGTTTCACCTTGCAACCTCGTTGCTAACGGCACGGCTAGGTCACCAAGGGTTCTAAACCTTTCACCAATGAGACCTTGTAGACTTGGTGCACTAAGGTTTTTACATTGAAGCCTCGAAACCAAAGTCTTAACTGGGCTTCTAATGGTACTAAACCTTGCACCCACTTATGGTGCTTTATTGTGGCCATATTTGCCTTTAAAACTTGCCTTCAATTTGAGTTAAAACAACTTTAAAAATGGGCAATTTTAAGTGTTTTTAAAACATGGAGGTGATAGTACTACCTCTTAGCTTTGCGTGGAATCTTTAATCACCTTAATCGGATACTCGAGCAAAAAGTTATGCTGAAAAAACAATCGGGTGTCAAATGCTGTCTTGGCGACGCGTCACCACAATTGTCAATGTTCTGCCAATTTTCTGAGGTCTTGGCGATGTGTCATGGGAACTCGTGGGGATTGGTGACGTGTTGCCAAACCTGCAAAATGCCCAGAAATTCTCCAGTTTTACTACTATGAACTTTGAACACTCTGCAAACATGTCAAACATGCATGGATAGCCTTCAAACTTCACATACGTGTAGTACACGTTGCATAGACCACAATAAACCATCATAAACCTTCTTATGGTGTCCATAAACACCACACCAATCCTTGAAAAGTCCCTAGTCCAGCATGTTCATTACCATCCACCAACTAATGTCATCCACGAATCTAGTTGAATTTAACAAGCAAACAGGCTAGGAATGGCATCAATTATGCTTGAACCATAAATCCCATACCTCAATTACATACAAACTAGCAAGAATCAAGCACCACAAGCTTCGAGTTTCGAGCGCCAAGCTCCACTAACATTTCCTATGGTTCCAAGCAAATTCAACTTATAAGGCATCAATTCAAGCTCATTCTAACAAGAACCCAGCTCATGGAAGCTTAAGAAACCAAGAACAATGAAAGAACAACAAGTCATAGCTGAATTTAGAGCTTACCTAGCTCAAAAATGTGATTTTGAACTCAAACCAAGCAACCCGCACAAACACAAGCTCTTTTCCAATTGGTTTCATCATGAAACTTTGATTTCCATCAAGAATGGAGGTTTTGGGCAAGATTTGGCTATAGAATTTGAGAGAAGAAGGAGAGTTACAGGTTCTTAAGGAGGAAGAACATGAATAGTGGCTGGAAATGGTTCAAAAATGGCTTAAATAGCCAACTTCTCACTTAAGCCCTTCAATTTCTTTAGTTTTGTCAAAAAGACCCCATGTTCAAATAGTGTCTTAAAACTTGGCAATTTCATCCAACTCTTTGGTTTCTTGTCACTTAGGTCCAAAAGATCAACTTATGAGCTTAAATACCAAACTTATCACATTGGGGTACAAAATGACCATTTTGCCCCTAGTGACACTTGGGTGACAAATTAAACTAGGAACCATCTATCCTTTAGATAACTTATTTGATCCTGCTAATTCACCTTTAATCAAGGCATTTAAACTAGGGATTTATGAACTTACCTTACCTACCGAGTGTTCCGCTAGGAGGGCTATAACATTATCCCCGCCTTGGAGAATTTGGTCCTCCAAATTCAATCTCCCCACCTTAGGATCATTAACCTAGGATACGGTGCAACGCATCCTAACCAAACATACTAAGGGGGGTTAGTCACAACAACCCATTTGGTGACAAACTACCCAACTTATTCCGCTAATGCCCTTCATGCACTTGAGTCGAGCCCTATCTCGTATAGGTACTATGGTTAATGCCATTCTTTTGTGCTCACTCCCAACCATAATTTGATTGTTGCTCACTAACCGCTCCTCCTATTCTGACCTTACCCAGTCTAGACAGATTCACACAATGTTATTCTTGAAGACTATGGCATGGCCTTTCCATACTTTAATACACAGTATTACTAAAACACAACTGACTACTCCAAGCTGTCCCAACAAATCCAATGATCACGAATCCTCTACTATAACCTTTATTCTGAGTCCTTTAGTGTAAGATAGCTTAACATGCTTTTAAAAGCTTGTCCACTACCCTTACACTATTAGGGTTTTACTGAAAGTTCAGCACCAACAGGCTTCCCTCACTTACTCCTCTATACTAGAACTTACTAATGTAAGCTAACTTAACAAGTTAAACTTGTCCGTTAACACTCACACTAGAAAAAGTTCTACCCTAGGTTCATCATCCAATGCCAGCTACCAAACCCCTTAGTGTAAGTTAGCTTAACAAGCATGCAACTTGTCCACTAACTCTTACACTATTAATTCCTTACTATTGGTCTGGCACTTGACAACTCTTAACCTTTACTAGGCTAAGTGTTTCACTGCTGTATTATGGGCTTCCCACATACACTACTAGCATTCTTAAGACATACTCTGCTCCAAGCTCCACTATACTCTAGGGCTTTTTGAATGAATAAACTACCGAGAGTTGTAACTTCTGGCCCACCTTAGAGTAAAATTCTTCAAATGCTCCATTTGGATGGCCCTTATGCATCAAGTATATCGGTGCACTGGGCAGGATACCCATACACCACCCGAGCAACATCACCCTACTACTTTCACTACTCTGGAGCCTTTCACACCTGCATGGCCACAAGAGAAAATATTTCTGGCATGAGTGCCGAGACCTCCAAGCAGCTAGCAACCTTTGGGCCTTATCCGTGCGCCTTCAACTCAAACCACATACCACTTAAAAACTTAACTATTGAGAAACTAACCAAGTCAAAGGTCTTGATACTTCGGCTGCTCCACTCAAAGTATTCCAGGTGCTCGAAGCCTACACACTCAGTCTCTTCACTTTCCTGTACTTTAGGCACAATACCTTACACACACCGGATTAGCTCCTTGGGTGTGTCCTTAGGTCAGTAGTCGACTAGACACCTTAACCCATTCACTGGGCTCCAATGTGCCTCTTATTCTTAATCGACTTCTTAATCACTTAACTATGGTTACAAAGAACCATCTTCACTCTCAATATTCAACCATCATACCATGACTAAAATCTGTCACCCATGTGTCAAACTGATAAATTTACTCAGCACACCCGCTAGCCCTTAACCAATTTCACAGATCATGAGCCCTTTCTTTTAAAGGCACTAAGGTCACATGAAAAGTTCTAACTCTGGGCTTTAACTAGCTCAACCAATAACCTTATTGACTGGGCTTCAAACCACTGACTTCTCCCTACTCTGGTAGTCATAATAACTACCGAAGCCATCAAAATAGATACTTGAGCACAACTGTACTTATACTATACTTAGCACTTGGATTACTGAGTATGACACTCTACTAGGTGGGAGACTACTTCACCTTGTGGCTGCTTGTGAGTCACCTCTTGACTAGACATGGTGAACTCTTTCTCTCTCACGGGCACTCCTCGGACACTACCCCATAGAGTTAAGGCAAGTATCCTCTTTTCGGTATCACTTAGGCATCCCAATCCGATACTTCAATGTTCCACTAGCTTACTGGCACTAACACGAACATCAAGCAATCAGCATTGTGTTCCTGGTTCCACTTAGGCCTTAGTTCCTTACCTACTCAACTAGTTTCACTAATTGAGTCTCTCTCTTCCATAAATCAACTTAGTGGCCCTTGACTCCACTTAACCATGGGGTGATGAGCTCAAGTCATCCGTTATTCCCTGGTCCACGGCATTCTTTCCTATTGCTTGGGTCCTCTTATTACCTTTAGGTAATCAAACAGAACCTAGGCAATGGTTCTACTCTTACTGGCTCAAACCTAGGGTATATAGCTAACGGACGAACAAGCCTATCCATTTGTTTACTCCTGGATGAATTCCTTGCTCCTTTTTTCTTTGTATGGTCACCTCCTACATTTACTGGTTAGAAACTAAATAAAAGCTTACCTACTTACCTTTGTGACATTAGACTGAATTGCTCCTTCAATTGATGTCTTTAAGGAACTCATCCATTCAACTAGCCAGTCATTCACTAACAACTAGGCCACTAAGCAAACTCATGCAAGAAGATTATCTACCAGACCCTGGCACCTTTTCCAATCTGAGGCATTTAGGCCTCCACTTACGTAAGTCCACACACTAACAAGTGGGTCATAGGGCATCAGGCACTAACCCAATACTTGGTGCATCATTAGGCTCTTAATGCGCTTGAGTTAACCCTTAACCCTGCTCAAAACCACTACCCAACATGCAAAACAAAACTATGCCAGTAAACTGATGCATAACTCCAACAAAGTAACTAGACTACTAGTGAAAGGTTAAAAACTTACCTCACACTAGCTATGCACTGCCCGCGAGTTCACTATGGCTACCTTTCACATCTGGCTCTGGCCAAACAACCTCATGCACTAGGTCAACTCCTTGTGGCAACAACTGTTGGGGATAAACTTCCTAGGCTGGTCTTAACTTAACCAAGCCCAAAACTGAAACTAGTTCGATAACCACTCGAACCGCTGGCAACACTTCTTCGGTGTAAGCTAAGAGTGATACACTCTTTACACTTCTAGGCCTTGCCCTGCACCTTAGAATCCACTATTATTCCTTGGTCTTAAGTCAACTTTTACACTATAGGGGTGTTACTTTAACTCCTACTAGGTCAGATGAGCCAACCTTGACCTCGTAGTCTCAAGTCTTCAACTCATCTAACTCCCTTCCAAGAGCTTCTACATCCTGCACCACTTACTGGTGCTCACCTCAAAGATTGTCCAACATCCTCATATACTAGCTCAAGACCATGAGGAACTTATCCTCTAGCTCATACTCTCGGTAGAAAGTACAAGAGTGCTACCCTTCATTGCCTTGCAGCCCACATGACCAAGTGCTTACCACTTACGCTAGTGCATCCTCAAGCCTCTTCGGTGTAGCCTAACCCATTCAAGTTGGTGGGTTAAAGTTCTGGAACCTTTAGAGTAATCCACTTAGCCTGGTTGTACTCCCCAACTTGGGAGAATCTATATCCTTCTATATAGCCTACCTTATGAATGAGGTCCGAAACAACATCCTAGGATGGTGGTGACATCCTAACTACTTGCACCAAGGTTTTGGCTTACCTTGGAGCATGACAAACCAACTACCCTAATGTTGCCATACTTCTTTGCTAGGATCCCTTCTTGGACCTTAGCATTTGAAAGCAAACCTAACCCAGTTTAACCACTATAAGCTACAGCCAAAGCCACACGACAACTCGTAGATGTTGGTTAGTACTAACTACCTTAGCACAAGGACAAACCACTAGATCTCAGTACCTAGCCTCCAATGACCATGACCGACCTATGATACCAAAAACACTAACACGACCCCTCGTGGGCCTGCCCAGGAAGCCTATGGGAACTTGTCCCATGCTAGTCGTAATTAGCTAATTGATTACATGCACACTAGTTAAAACCTTTATACTTCTAGTTATCTAAACCTACTATGCAATTATGCATGAGTTTATGCTTTGACTTAATCAATAAAATAAAGAAACAATACTTAAAATGTTGCCATGGCATAATTTAATAAAAACAAATATGAAAACTATCAAAGCATTCAAATCAATTAAGTGGAATTAACTACACATAATCAATTTTGTGCAAGCATCCAAACAAAAGTAGACTACGCTCACACCCAAGAGTGACTCTAGAGTAACATTACTCAACATGACCACTGGAGACAAACAAGTGCATTAAAACTATACACTGAAGGACTGTACTGAGATCTGAGACTAAGCTTCCACCTTAGAGCAAACTCCTAGTGGCAAGCTTCGTAAGCCCTCCCTTGTGCTTCACTAGCCTCTGTAGGCCAAAAAGACAACTGTAGTTAGTATAATAACTTAACCAATAAGCATCCCATAAACTAGAATCATAAAGATTCAATTAAACTAAATACCTGCTCACAAGCCTAGCTCAACAACCCTCAACGGTTGCTGGTTCAACAACACCTAAATCTGCATAACAAAAAGTAAGGGAGTAAGAATCCGAGATTCTCAGTAAGGGGTCTTTAATGTACCTGCAAGAAAATCTTGAGGACTCCACATATGAGAACATATGTAACCTGCTGCGTGCACATACAGCCTGAGGGTCTGATATATGTACATATAAGTAGGTCCCTTGAGACCTCTCCTCATCCTAGTCCTCCTCATGGGGCGTCACTCTGTGCTAGCGAGTTTTGGCCACTAACTCGCTCCTAGCAAGCCGTAGCTTACTGACTAACGCAATAATGTAGCCTTCTCTTAGTTGATGTTATGCAAGTGAACATGGTGGATGCTCCTTGCTTACGCTGTAAAATATCTAGTGGGTGTACTAGGCCTCCACATAGTGCCTTAAGTCCTTAGACTCGACTAGGTCACTTGTGTACTATGCCTCCACCCAATTAACCTACCAAGGATGCACTACGCTTTCACTTATACCTCAAGGCATGGCTTGGCTAGGCAACAAGTGGACTAAGCCTTCATCCATGGTGCTCCCCTATACACCATTTTCACACTAGTGGAGTGGCAATGATCATTGTTGGACTCATTTAGTAGGTTCTTTGGGATCTCAACTAGGTGCACTAAGGTTTCACCTTGCTACCTCGTGGCTAACGACACGGCTAGGCCGCCAAGGGTTCTAAACCTTTCACCCATGAGACCTTGTAGATTTGGTGCACTAAGTTTTTGAAATTGAAGCCTCAAATCCAAATTCTTAACTAGGCTTCTAATGGTACTAAACCTTGCACCCACTTATGGTGCTTTATTGTGGCCATATTTGCCTTTAAAACTTGCCTTCACTTTGAGTTAAAACAACTTTAAAAATGGGCAATTTTAAGTGTTTTTAAAACATGGAGGTGATAGTACTCCTTCTTAACTTCGTGTGGAATCTTTAATCACCTCAATTGGACACCCGAGCGAAAAGTTATACTGAAAACAAAATCAGGTGTCAAATGCTGTCTTGGCGACGCATCGCCACAGTTGTCGATGTTTTGCCAATTTTTTGAGGTCTTGGCGACGCGTCGTGGGAACTCATGGGGATTGGCGACATGTCGCCAACCCTATAAAATGCCCAGAAAATCTCTGGTTTTGCTGCTATGAACTTTGAACACTCTACAAACATGTAAAACATGCATGGATAGCCTTCAAACTTCACTTACGTGTAGTACACGTTGCATAGACCACAATAAACCGTCACAAGCCTTCCTATGGTGTCCATAAACACCACACCAATCCTTGAAAAGTACCTAGTCCAACATGTTCATTACCATCCACCAACTAATGTCATCCACGAATCTAGTTGAATTTAACAAGCAAACAAGCTAGGAATGGCATCAATTATGCTTGAATCATAAATCCCTTACCTCAATTACATACGAACTAGCAAGAATCAACACCACAAGCTTCGAGTTTTGAGTGCCAAGCTCCACTAACATTTCCTATGGTTCCAAGCAAATTCAACTTATAAGGAATCAATTCAAGCTCATTCTAACTAGAACCAAGCTCATGGAAGCTTAAGAAACCAAGAACGATCAAAGAACAACAAGTCCCAGCCGAATCTAGAGCTTACCTAGCTCAAAAACATGATTTTGAACTCAAACCAGGCAACCCACACAAAACAAGCTCTTTTCCAATTGGTTTCATCATGAAACTTCGATTTCCATCAAGAATTGAGGTTTTGGGCGAGATTTGGCTATGGAATTTGAGAGAAGGAGGAGAGTTACGGGTTCTTAAGGAGGAAGAAGATAAATAGTGGCTGGAAATGGTTCAAAAATGGCTTAAATGGCCAACTTCTCACTTAAGCCCTTCAAGTTCTTTAGTTTTGTCAAAAAGACCCCATGTTCAAATAGTGTCTTAAAACTTGGCAATTTCATCCAACTCTTTGGTTTCTTGTCACTTAGGTCCAAAAGATCGACTTATGAGCTTAAATACCAAACGTATCACATCGGGGTACAAAATGACCATTTTTCCCCTAGTGACACTTAGGTGCCAAATTAAACTAGGAACCATCTATCCTTTAGATAACTTACTTGATCTTGCTAATTCACCTTTAATCAAGGCATTGAAACTAGGGATTTATGAACTTACCTTACCCACCGAGTGTTCCACTAGGAGGGCTATAACATGCCTAGCTTCCATTAGATCTCTAGTGATAGCATTATCGGTCTCACTTAACTACATCCATCTGTTGCTCATCTTAACCTCTTATAGTTGTCTAATTGCCTCTATAGTTTCAGAAATGTTGGCAATAGCACTGTCACCCAGAAAGCTTTTCCAACTCTAGCTATTGAACATCCTTAGCTTGCTCTTGCCCATATTGCACATCAGAGTGCATTTCAAAGTAGTCTTCAGAATCCTTACCCTTTACATGTTGAATTTAGAATGGAGAAGGATAACAAGATGGTCCCATGCCTGAGGCTTCATGTCAAAAACGTTATGCCAACACAAACTCCTTCAAACTCAAAAACTAGGCCTCAAATGAAGTAGCCTGGCTCTCCAAACTCAACAACTTCTTTTTCATAAGCTAGTTCCTATTACAAATCATATCCAAGGTCTGGGCAGTAGCAAGAGTTGTAGTAGTGGGGTTTCCCCTCTTTTCTCATTTGAAGCAACCAACTCTATAGCCTTCTGCTATTGCTGGCTCTTGATGGAATAAGAGGGGGTACTAATAGCCAAAGGGCTATTGCCCTTAATTCCCAAGTTACCTGATGAGCACCACCCTCGGTGAACACTAGCACCACCCTCGGAAAGGATGAGTAACCAACCTCAGGAAAGAGTGGGCTTGCACTATCCTTGATCCCCTGACCTCGGAAAAGTTGTGCACTACCACCCTCAGAATAGAGAACCCACCAAGTTCGGAAAAGGGTATCACCATCCTTGGTAAGGAATAGCGCCTGCTAAAGGTGCCCCATGGCCAAAGGACTTCCTTTAGCAGCCCTTGGTCAAAATATCGGGCTGAAGGGGACCTCCCATTTTCAAGAAGTCTTGTACACTTAAGGGGTCTCACGAAGATTTGACAAAAATGGTTAAGGAGCCTCTAACACAAAGACGTCGCACATGCCCCTAACACAAAAACCTCCCACACGGCCTTGACCTCTGGCCAGAATGGGCTAGGGCAAACAGGAGATACTCATCTACAGAGGTACAGATCGCATCTGATCGAACACATTTCATGATCTAAGTGGGTTGTGTCAAACGGCCTCCTGCCTACGCCCTCCTATAAATGCCTGGGAGTGACCTTGGTAAGTACGAGAGGAAACTCTCTCTATTGTACTTTTCACTCCCAGCTCCTTATTCCCCAAATATTGATATGGGCGTTGGAGGCTCTTCCCCCGGAAACACATTCTGGGGAGTCTCTAACCCGTGTTTTTCTGTGTCTTGCGGCCACCCTCACATCGGAAGTCTCTCATTCAGACGCCTTCATACCGGAAGTCCTTACTTCAGGCCACTATGTCACACAACGAGGATGCCTATGGGAATCATTTGGCGCCGTCTGTGAGAACTCACTCCCAGGTCGCCATCGTTGAGACTCGACGTTCTAAGGGCAAGGGACTCCCGAAGTCCCCGTCTGTGCCGAAAACTTAACTGGCGACTGAACAACCCGCCATAAGTACTTCTTTGCCTGAGGACGAACATCCTCTGATGGTCACAATGAGCTTCCTGCACGATTTTCAGCACTCTGTTATGGCTGAGATGACACAATAGCTTGACCAAAGGTGGTCTCAACCACCTTCAGGCCAAAGGGCGTCTTCACTAGCCGCCCGCTGGGAGAGAAGTCCTAACTCCACTCACCAGAGTTCAGGAAGTGGGGACTTCTGCGATGAGTCCTCAACAGAGGACGTACCCCCAAGAGGTCATCATGCTAGAGAAGTGGGGTCAAAAGGGTCCAAAACCTCCCATCGGCAAAGTTCATCACTGAATGAGAAGCCACAATCCCGATGCCGACGAAGTTAGTCCCTAAAAAAGAGGCGTTATTCCTCATTGCCAGAGGTCATTAGGCAACGAGAAGAAACTAGTACCACCACCCTTAGGGAGAAGATCCTGGAGAGGCTGGAAAATGTAGAAAGGTAGATTTCTCGGAAGCCTGTCTGGTCAAGGCTGTCGGAGACCTTCACCGGAGAAAAGTCACCCTTCATCTGCACAGTAGTAGAGGCACCCATGCCAAGTGACTTCTGAGTACCACGCTTGGAAACATATGATGGGCGTAGTGATCCCCAAGCCCACCTAACGAAGTATAGATGCAACATGGTGTTGTGTGGTGCTGATGATGCCATCCTCTACAAGTGCTTTGAAGTTACTCTCTCCGAGCTGGCAACTGCATGGTATAACTCCCTGGCCCCCAGAACGATAATGGATTTCCAGGAGTTGTCCACCGCATTCACTCAACAGTTCATTGGAAACAGACCAACGGCAAAAATGCCTGTTCAGATGTTTGACATAGCACAAAGGAATGGAGAGACCATTCACAACTATGTCGAGAGGTTCAATAGGGAAGCCCTGAGCGTGCCTAACTTTCGCCCCGAAATCTACATCCTCGCGATGATCAGGGGACTTCGGAAAGACTCACAACTCTTCTATGAGTTCTCCAAAGATTCCTTTGACACCCTTAGGGAATTCTACCGAAGGGCGGAGCAACACATGACTATTGAAGAGCTAAGGATGGGAGGGCCGAAGTTTGATCACCATCCCTCCGAAGGTCAGAGTTACCAACCGAGGGCGGGGAAAGACCTCAAAAATAGAGGGGGAAGAAACCAATGTCGTTCACTCCCTTGAACACCTCAAGGATAAACGTACTAATGGCCATGGAAAGGCAAAGGGACTGCCATCCAACATCCGAAGGCTATGACCTCGGAGATTAAGAAGAACATGAAGAAGTTCTGACAGTTTAACCGAGACCATGGGCACGACACCGAGGACTGCTTCTAGCTGAAAAAGTACATATAATCTCTAATCAAACAAGGCAAACTATGGTGATACCTGTGAGTTCCATCCCCCAAAGGAAGAAGGGAAGAAGAAAGGAAATAAGAAGATGAGGACTATGATTCTGACCAACGTTGAAACCGAAGTCCTAGGAAGCATCCACCACCTTCGGCGGGAGTAATATAGACAATCACCACTGGGATACCCTTAGCCGAGAGGAAAAGGAAAGTCTGGGAAATCTCAATGATGGAGTTCAGAAACCCAAAGAACAAGCTTGTTCGAAAATATGGGCCTATCGTAAAGTTCCCTCATGATGACCCCATCCTAATTATGGCAAGGATAAAGAGTTGGGACGTCAAAATAGTGCTTATTGATGATGGTTCCAACGCCGATGTTCTATTCTCCCACCTACTGACGAACTTGGGCATCTCAAAAGGTGACCTCAAACCTGTCACCTCACCTACCTTCGGGGTAGGTCCATCCAAACTCGTTGTCCTCGGGTGGATTGACCTACCTCTAATGTTAAAAGGAACTTCAGCTCAGAGCAAGGAAGAACTCTTTGCCTCCACAATGACAAGGTTTATTGTCATTGATGTCCCCTCTTTGTACAGTGCAATCCTTGGAAGGTAGACACAGGGGAATCTCCACATTTATCCAGATGTGAAGTACTTAACGGTCACCTTCGATGGGAACGAAGGGGACACGGATATATTCATCGGCCAAGCCGAAGTGAGGAAAGTCTTTGTGAAAGCAAGACAAAGCCTGATGAAGGTCCATGCACAGACCTCGGGAGAAAAAACCATGCTCGGAGAAGAGGCAATGGGGGAAGGAGTAGGTGACCCCAAAAAAATAGAAACAGAGGATGTAGAACTTGCCCCAGGCTGAAGTACCCGAGTAGGGAAACAACTGGCCGAAGGTGACAAGGAAAAGCTTGTATCTTTTCTTTTAATGAACAAAGATTTGTTTGCCTACTCTCCAAAGGGCATGCCTGGGGTAGACCCTCGCATAATCCAATGTAGCCTTCAAGTGCAACCAGAGGTAAAGCCTATTCGACAAAAAAAGTGAAGCCACTCGGTGCATAAGAACAACTTCGTTAGAACTGAAGTCCAACGATTAACGGAAGCAGGTGTAATAAGAGAGGTTAAGTACCCCAAATGACTTTGTAATGTTGTCATTGGTACAAAATAAAGGAGTAATAAACTCTGAATGTGCATCAACTTTTGAAACGTAAATGATGCCTGTCCTAAGGATTCATATCCTTTGCCACCAATAGATCAATTGGTGTACTCCACCACTGAATATGGTCTGCTTAGCTTCCTCAATGCCTTTAGTGGATACCACGAAATTTTGATGGATTCTGAAGATGACGAGAAAATTGCCTTCATCACTGAAGTCGGGACCTACTGCTATGTCAGAATGCCCTTCGGTCTGAAGAATGTAGGGGCGACGTATCAAAGGCTGATGAACAGGGTGTGCAACACCCAAATCGGGAGGAATACGGAAGTGTATGCCGATGATATGATAATTGAGAGCAAACAGCCTAGTAGTCATAACTTAGACTTAAAGGAAACTATCCCAACCTGGAGAAGTGCGTGTTCAGGGTGAATGCAGGCAAGTTCCTTGGATTCGTGGTATCAGAATGAGGTATCGATGCCAACCCAGAAAAAGTTAAGGCTCTCCTAGGATTCCAAACTCCCACAACTGTTAGTGTTGTACCCAAAAGCCAATCATGAGATGATTGTAATTTTGCACATTGAGTCACGATATTTTATTAAGGCATTAATCCAGCAATTATGTTTGTTGTTTTGTTTCCGCGTAAATTAACAAACATAATTCTAACCCTAGAATAATGATATTCTTAAACGTCCCTAGTCTAGTATTATTGTGGAGCGGGTTGCAATAATACATAACGACTAGCATATGTGGAGACTAATATGAGATATGTAGTCTACATATGGGTACAAGTTGGAGAACTTGTGTACTGGACCGACCCACCATGAGAACACTACATGGATCATTATATGAGTGTCATAAGTGATTCTCATAGTGATCATGGTATATGTAGTCCTTCGACCTAAGATCATCAAGGTTCCCTACATGTGAGTCACATACTTTGATACTTTCCTTTGTTGCTCGTAACTGAGTGAACTTGAAGGAGGTCATTGGGTATGTCACATATCATGCGGAGGGATTTGTATGATCAAGATGGGATTTGTCCCTCCTATGTAACGGGAGTGATATCTTTGGGCCCCTTGATAGAGTGAGACTTAGAAAATGCATGGCCATGCTCGGATGAGTTGATATATGATATCAATGTCATCAGTTTAAGTTGGTCTACTCGGTAATCAAGAAACCAAAGATTGGGCTATACGAGAGTGACACATTCCATGTCTCGTGCTTAGTCTTGATATCTTGGACAAAGGGACAATGGCATATATCGGTGATGATCATAAAGGTTTAGTCGATTCACCGACAATCTTGTCACTTGGGTAGCAATGATGTGTTGCTAGACACCGCTCATTGCTTATGATCATAAATGTGATTTATGATCATTGCCAACATGGCAAGAGCCTATTGGGTCGCACACATAGAGCTATTTGGATCATTAGAGTGCATGGGCTAATTATTTGGGTTATGGTTTCACTTAAATTTTGTATTAATAATGGGCCAAAGAGTTGAGCCATTATTAAGCCCGAAATTAAATCCTAATTGGATTAGGGCTTTGAAACCCATTAGGCCTGGAAGTTGAGTTTCACTATAAATACAACTTTTAAGTGAGAAATTCGCAGGTCTCCTTGCCCTAGCCTCCAAAAAGGACAGCCACACTCTTCTCTTGCAATTCCTTGGAGGACGCAAGCTAGCACTGCGAGCGCAAGAGAAACGCATCTGCCGGGACGTGGTGGAAGCGTGGTGATCCCGAGAGGCTCGTGTGGATACCATAGAGAGCCTGAACACGTCAACTGTTCAGGTTTTGTGATTCAACTCTACAGTTGAGTGAGAGATCTCAACCGAAAATTAGGTATGAAAATTTTCGAACACCCGGTTTACCCCGTTTCACTTGGATCCTGGAGGGTTTCGGTTAAATTCCGCTGCGCTGTTTGGCTCCCGAAACCCATCAGTGGTATCAGAGCTACTGGTGAAACCCTAAATCGGGATTGAGTGTTGAATCGCATGATGCTATGTGTTCGGTTGCTTTTCGGCCATGATTAATTAGATTGATTCATGATGCATGAAACCGGAACTCGTAATGAACATATGAGATATATGAAGAAACGACACAAATTGGTTAATGAGATTAACCCGAAATTGATAGGTATGAGATACCTATATGGATTAGGATTCTTGCAATAGTTGCAAAAACCCTAGCTTTGTTCGGATTCGGCCTATTCGGGCACCGAAAGTAAGGTATTTTTGGTGGCTCGAATGGAGGAGTCTCGGGTGCCTACTTGCTCGAAATAGAAGATTTTGGGCTAAGCAATTGTAAGACAATTTTTTGCGCCGGGGGGCGGCATGCCCCCCTCGCAAGGGTGGCTCCCCTTAACCCCGTTGTTGACCGGTCAGGACCAATATGAAGCAAATTTTTTGCTGATTCGGGGGGCGCTGCCCCCGACGCCCCCCGTAAGGGCGGCTCCCCTGGACCCCGGTCCTACTTGCTTGACCGACAGCGGAACCACCGCCCGCTGACCGGCCAGCGGGACCGCCGTATGCGAAGCGCCACATAAATAAAAACTGGTTAATCAACGCGCAAAAATTGGCATGCATCTTTGTTGAATGAGATTTGACATGATATGCTGATTGGTGTTTGAAGCATGGTGCATGGTTATAGCCCTTGATTGGTTGTACTTGTAAATACGGCCTGCGAGTCGTGCCTTTTCTTATCACTCTCATTGTACATTCTCTTCTCACCTTACTCCCCTCGAATGTAACTCGAGGTTTCTATTATTGATGTAATAGTGCATTATGGGATCATCCAAGGTTGTATGTCTAAGGATCATCCAAGGAGGCATGTCCAAGGAGATGACAACAAAAGGGCAGCCAAGAAAGGAAGAGAAGGAGCTTGTGAAGACTCTTTTCTTTTCTTAGGCTTTTATGATATTCTCATTGGCTTGAGAATATCGCATAGTTTGGGCTATAACCATGTCACGTTTACTTTCTTGAACGCATGAGATGCATGTTTTATATTTGTATGTGATGCATGTATAAGACAACCGGAGATAACAAATTGGTGAGATCAAACGAAAAAAACCCTTAAACAAATATTAAGTCATAAATGTGATGCCTTCCAAATGTTGGCACTCGTCAAGACTTTGATCAACATTAGGTGGGTTTGCCAAAGCAAAGCACCTATGTTCATCTTGGTAAGGCGCGATGGGATAATAGTGATATCCAAATTGCTAACTTTGGGTCTGACTTAACTAAGTCATCCTAATAGGATTAGGGACTTAGAGGCATAGAGTTGGGCTTAAGCTCATGAGATGAGCTTGGACAAGTGTTGTTCACCCAACTATCCAAGAGTTGCATAAGATGCAATTGGCAAAGAGTTGCCTACCTAAATAGCTGTAACTTGAGAGAAAAGCCAAAGCTGACTCAGGTTGTGGTCAAATATGGATCTTGGCCCACTAGAATACCTTAGCGCCGAGGTGTTCCGAAATAATATCGAGGGTTATTATTTTGAGGAAAATAGTGGGAGTATCGTTTAATAAAAGTCCTTATTAAATGAATTAAAATACATGACTCTTACACTGCATATTTACTGTTGTAGATAACCATGGCACAAAACACATCGACACTTTCGTTGCGATCGATCCTTGAGAAGGAAAAACTGAATGGGACCAACTTTCTCAAATGGTACCGAAACTTGAGGATAGTCCTCAAACAAGAGAGAAAGGCTTATGTCCTAGAGCAGCCCATTCCGAATGAGCCTGCTGCCACTGCTCCAAGAGCTGAAAGGGATGCTCACAAGAGGCATTCTGATGATGCTTTGGATGTTGCATGCCTCATGCTTATTACCATGGAATCTGAGCTTCAGAAGCAACATGAGAACATGGGGGCGTTCGATATGATCGAACATCTCAAAATGCTTTTCCAAGAGCAAGCTAGGCATGAGAGGTTTGAGACCTCTAAGGCATTGTTTCAGTGCAAGATGTCTGAGGGAAGTCCCGTGGGTCCTCATGTGCTCAAGATGATTGGGTACATTGAGAATCTTGAGAATTTGGGATTTGCTCTTCAGAAAGAGTTGGCTATTGATGTAGTCTTGCAATCGTTGCCTGAAAGCTACAGTCAGTTCGTCATGAACTATAACATGAACGACCTTGACAAGTCCCTTCCTGAATTGCTCAACATGTTGAGAACTGCTGAGCAAAACCTTAAGAAGGCTAAGCCCATTTTGATGGTTCAAAAGGGCAAGGGAAAGGGAAAAGCCAACAAGAAGAAGGATAAAGCTAATGGAAAGTCCAATGCTAGTTCTTCTTCAGCTGCACTGAAACCAAAGGGTGGTGTGGCAAAGGAAGGGGAGTGCTTCCATTGTAAGCAACCTGGACACTGGAAGCGCAACTGCAAGCTCTATCTTGAAGAACTTGCTAAGGAAAAGGGAAGTAAGACTTCCACTTCAGGTATTTTTGTTATAGAGGCTAACTTTTCTACTTCCTCATCTTGGGTATTGGATACTGGATGTGGATCTCACATTTGTGCAAATGTGCAGGATCTAAGTAGAAGTAGAAGATTGGCCCGAGGTGAAGTGGACCTACGTGTTGGAAATGGAGCAAGGGTTGCTGCCTTAGCCGTAGGGACTTATGTTCTCACTTTACCTAGTGGATTAGTTTTAGAATTAGACAACTGCTACTTTGTGCCTATTATTAGTAGAAATTTGATTTCTGTTTCTTGTTTGGACAAGAAAGGTTTTTCATTTATAATAAAGGACAAATGTTGTTCTATTTATTTGAATGAAATCTTTTATGGTAGTGCTCAACTTAGCAATGGGTTGTATGTTCTAGACCTCGAAGATCCAATCTATAATGTGAATACCAAGAAGGTCAGATTAAATGATTCAAACCTGACCTATCTCTAGCACTATCGCTTGGGCCATATAAATGAGACCCGCATATCCAAGCTCCATAAGGATGGACTGTTGGACTCTTTTGATTTTGAATCATATGAGGCATGTGAGTCATGTTTGTTGGGCAAGATGACCAAAGCCCCATTCACAGGGCAAAGTGAAAGGGCTAATGACTTATTAGGGCTTATACATAGTGATGTATGTGGCCCTATGTCTACACAAGCTAGAGGAGGTTTCCAATACTTCATTACTTTCACTGATGACTTCAGCAGATATGGCTATGTGTATCTCATGAGACACAAGTCAGAATCCTTTGAAAAGTTCAAAGAATTCAAGAATGAAGTAGAGAATCAACTCGGGAAGAGTATCAAAGTGCTTCGATCAGATCGAGGTGGAGAGTACTTGGATCGAGAATTCCTTGACTATCTGAAGGAGTGTGGTATAGTATCACAACTCACTCCACCAGGTACACCTCAATGGAATGGTGTATCTGAAAGGAGAAATCGAACTCTGTTAGACATGGTTCGCTCCATGATGAGTCAAGCTGACCTTCCAAACTCCTTTTGGGGACATGCTCTAGAGACAGCCGCTTTTACACTAAACCGAGTTCCATCTAAATCGGTTCAAAAGACACCATATGAGATATGGAGTGGGAGGCGTCCCAATTTGTCTTTTATGAAGATTTGGGGCTGTGACGCTTATGTGAAACGTCAATCCTCTGACAAACTAGGGCCCAAATCTCAAAAATGCCTTTTTGTTGGGTATCCCAAAGAAACAAAGGGTTACTATTTCTACAATCCTTCTGAGCAAAAAGTGTTTGTTGCTCGAACTGGTGTCTTTTTAGAGAAAGAGTTTATCTCTAAAGAAACTAGTGGGAGGAAAGTAGAACTTGAAGAAATTCAAGAACAACAAGGAGACATCGAACCTGAAATGGAACCTGAACAGACACCACAAGATGTTGTGGTTCAAGAGTCTGTTCCTGTAGCACAGAGCCCACGTAGGTCTGGTAGGATTCGGCATGAGCCTGAGAGATATGGATTTCTCATGACTCACACTGGTGATGTGATGCTCATGGATCAGGATGAGCCCACAACCTACCAACAAGCTATGTCGGGGCCTGACTCTGAGAAGTGGCTAGTGGCCATGAAATCCGAGATGGAATCCATGTATGAAAACCAAGTATGGACTTTGGTTGACCCACCTGAAGGGGTAAAACCCATAGGGTGCAAATGGGTTTTCAAGAAGAAAACTGACATGGATGGTAATGTGATTACCTTTAAGGGACGATTGGTTGCAAAAGGTTTCAAGCAAATTCATGGTATTGACTATGATGAAACTTTTTCACCAGTTGCTATGCTTAAATCCATCCGAATTTTGTTTGCTATTGCTGCACACTATGATTATGAGATATGGCAAATGGATGTCAAAACTGCATTCCTAAATGGAAAGCTACTTGAGGATGTGTACATGACACAACCTGAGGGTTTTGTCACTCCTGAGAATGCCAATAAAGTGTGCAAGTTGCAAAGGTCCATTTATGGACTGAAGCAAGCTTCTCGAAGTTGGAATCTTCATTTTGATGATGCAATCAAAGAGTTTGGTTTTATCAAAAATGAAGATGAACCTTGTGTCTACAAGAAGGTTAGTGGGAGCGCTATTGTCTTCTTGGTGTTGTATGTAGATGACATACTACTCATCGGGAATGACATTCCTGAGCTACAGTCTGTGAAGACTTGGCTAGGGAAATGTTTCTCTATGAAGGACTTGGGTGAAGCAGCCTATGTGTTAGGCATCAGGATCTATAGAGATAGATCTAGAAAGCTTCTTGGCCTAAGTCAAAGTACATATATTGACAAGGTGCTAAAGAGGTTTAGCATGCAAGATTCCAAGAAAGGATTCTTGCCCATGTCACATGGTATCACTCTTTCTAGATCTCAGTGTCCGAGTACAACCAAGGAGAGAGAGCGCATGAGTAAGATTCCATATGCCTCAGCAATTGGATCTATCATGTATGCCATGATATGTACTCGTCCCGATGTCTCATATGCTTTGAGCATGACGAGTAGGTACCAATCGAACCCCGGTGAGAGTCACTGGACAGCTGTTAAGAACATCCTTAAGTACTTACGAAGGACTAAGGATGCATTCTTGGTCTTTGGAGGTGAAGATGAGCTCGTTGTAAGGGGTTACACCGATGCAAGCTTCCAATCCGATAAGGATGATTTTAGATCGCAATCTGGTTATGTGTTTTGTATTGGTGGTGGTGCTGTGAGCTGGAAGAGTTCAAAGCAAGAGACAGTAGCTAACTCTACAACAGAATCTGAGTACATTGCCGCCTCTGATGCTGCGAAGGAGGCAGTTTGGATCAAGAAGTTCATCACAGAACTAGGAGTGGTTCCAAGCATTGCCGACCCGATAGAGCTCTATTGTGACAACAATGGAGCAATCGCACAGGCTAAGGAACCTCTATCTCACCAGTGATCCAAACACATACTTCGATGCTATCATCTCATCAGGGAGATCATCGAGAGGGGTGATGTAAGGATATGCAGGACTTCGACAGATAGCAACATTGCTGATCCGCTGACAAAGCCCCTTACGCAGCAAAAGCATGATAGCCATTCTAGGTCCATCGGTATTAGATACATGGATGATTGGCTTTAGTGCAAGTGGGAGATTGTTAGTGTTGTGCCCAAAAGCCAATCATGAGATGATTGTATTTTTTCACATTGAGTCATGATATTTTATTAAGGCATTAATCCAGCAATTATGTTTGTTGTTTTGTTTCTGCGTAACTTAACAAACATAATTGTAACCCTAGAATAATGATATTCTTAAACATCCCTAGTCTAGTATTATTGTGGAGCGGGTTGCAATAATACATAACGACTAGCATATGTGGAGACTAATATGAGATATGTAGTCTACATATGGGTACAAGTTGGAGAACTTGTGTACTGGACTGACCCACCATGAGAACACTACATGGATCGTTATATGAGTGTCATAAGTGATTCTCATAGCGATCATGGTATATTTAGTCCATCGACCTAAGATCATTAAGGTTCCCTACATGTGAGTCACATACTTTGATACTTTCCTTTGTTGCTTGTAACTAAGTGAACTTGAAGCAGGTCATTGGGTATGTCACATATCATGCGGAGGGATTTGTATGACCAAGATGGAATTTGTCCCTCCTAAGTAACGGGAGTGATATCTTCGGGCCCCTTGATAGAGTAAGACTTAGAAAAATGCATGGCCATGCTCGGATGAGTTGATATACGATATCAATGTCATCAGTTTAAGTTGGTCTACTCGGTAATCAAGAAACCAAAGATTGGGCTATACGAGAGTGACACATTCCATGTCTCGTGCTTAGTCTTGATATCTTGGACAAAGGGACAATGGCATATATCGGTGATGATCATAAAGGTTTAGTCAAATCACCAACAATCTTGTCACTTAGGAAGCAATGATGTGTTGCTAGACACCGCTCATTGCTTATGATCATAAATGTGATTTATGATCATTGCCAACATGGCAAGAGCCTATTGGGTCGCAGACATAGAGCTATTTGGATCATTATAGTGCATGGGTTAATTATTTGGGTTATGGTTTCACTTTAATTTCGTATTAATAATGTGCCAAAGAGTTGAGCCATTATTAAGCCTGAAATTAAATCCTAATTGGATTAAGGCTTTGAAACCCATTAGGCCTGGAAGTTGAGTCTAACTATAAATACAACTTTTAAGTGAGAAATTCGCAGGTCTCCTTGCCCTAGCCTCCAAAAAGGACAGCCACACTCTTCTCTTGCAATTCCTTAAAGGACACAAGCTAGCACTGCGAGCGCAAGAGAAACGCATCTGCTGGGACGTGGTGGAAGCGTGGTGATCCCGAGAGGCTTCTGTGGATACCATAGAGAGCCTGAACACATCAACTATTCAGGTTTCGTGATTTGACTCTACAGTTGAGTGAGAGATCTCAACCAAAAATTAGGTATGAAAATTTTCAAGCACCCGGTTTACCCCATTTCACTTGGATCCTGAAGGGTTTTGGTTAAATTCCGCTGCGCTGTTTGGCTCCTGAAACCCAACAACAACAACCAAGTACGTGGAAAGGCTAACTGGGAGAATCACTTCCCTTAGTAGATTCATCTCCAGATATGGGGATCGGTGCCGACCGTTCTTCAAAGTGCTCACAAAAGCAGTAAAAAATGAAGGTACCTTTGGGTGTGAGGAACACCCTTGGAACGAAGACTGCCAACAGGCTTGGGATGAGCCCAAAAGCTACCTAACCCATTTGCCGACACTTCGGTAGCCAAGAGAAACAGAACCTCTCTTCCTTTACCTCGCCGTCAGTGAAAAAGCGATGACTTTAGTGCTTGTAAAGGAAGAGAGAGGAAGGCAGTGGCTGGTGTACTATGTGAGTAAGTCCCTACATGGTGCCAAAGTTAAGTACCCTCTTCTACAAAATGTCATCTATGCCTTAGTATTGGCAAGTAGAAGGTTGTGACCTTACTTCCAAGGACACCCTATTACTGTCCGAAGTAACCTACCTCTTTGGGATGTCATGAGGAAGGTAGACTACTCGGGGAGATTGTCAAAATGGTGCATTGAGCTCGGTGAATACGACATTACCTATGAGCCGAGAAGGGCAATGAAGGCCCAAGCATTGGCAGACTTCATTGTCGAAGTCCTAAAAACCAAGGATACGCTAAAAGACCTTGAAAAGGATGAACTTGTGTGGACACTCTTTGTTGATAGAGCCTTTGGCTCTGAACACCAAGGCGCTGGAGTAATCCTTCGCGGTCCCGAAGGCATGGAAGTGAGGAAGGCTATCAAATTCGAATTCAATGTCACCAGCAACACCGCTAAATATGAAGCCTTCATAGCAGGCTTACGGCTGGCAAAGAGAGTTGGTGTGAGAAACCTGAAGGCCTACAACGATTCTTAGCTAGTCATCCGGCAGATGGTGGGGGACTATGACATAAAGGACCCAAACTTGGAAAAATACCATGACCTCATCAAGAAGCTCATCCAGGAGTTTGACACGGTGCATATAGAGAATGTACCTCGGTGAGATAATGTGGAGGCTGACACTTTGGCCAAATCAAAAGAGTCTACTGAGGTACTGCATCAGCCGAGTATAGCGGTAATGTGCATAACAACCTCAGGAAAAGGGTGGAATGACCCTATCAAAAAATACCTCTTAACCTCGGAACTTCCCGAGGACCCTCTCGAGGCAGCCAAAGTGTGAAAGCGTTCAGGAATATGCTTCCTAATTGGGGAGGAGCTGTACCGGCAAGGGTATGCAACTCCATTATAGAGGTGTATCAGTGAAGAGGATGTTGAAATAATCCTCAAGGAAGTCCGTGAGGGAGCTTGTGGTTCACACATAGGAACCGATGCCCTTGCTGGGGTCATCCTCCGACAAGGATATTTCCAGCTTATTCTAAGGAAGGACGGGAGGCAGTTCGTCCAAAAGTGCGACAATTGCCAAAGACATGCTCCTATCCAAAGACTACCCTCAGAAAAGATAACTTCGGCCAACTATCCTTACCCCTTCGCCATATGGGGTATCGACCTCATCAGGCCTCTCCCAACTGCTCCCAGAGGAGTGAAATTTTGTGTAGTCGCGGTAGACTACTTCACCAAGTGGATTGAGGCAGAGCCTTTAGTAGCAATATCGGCCAAGGACATACAAAGATTTGTTTGGAAAAACATAATATACAAATTCGGCATTCCGAGGGTAATAGTAGCCAATAATGGTTCCCAATTTACTGATAAAAGGTTCTAGGAATTCATATCCGACCTCAAAATTAAAATGAACTTTACCCCGGTGGCCCATCATCAGAGTAATGGACAAGTTGAAGTTTCCAACAGAACTATAAAAGATGTTCTAAAAAAGAAGTTGAAAGAAGCAAAGGGAAAATGGCCAGGAGAGCTTTCGAGTGTGCTGTGGAGCTACCGAACCACTGTGAGAAGGGCCACGGGAGAAACACCCTTCTCACTTGTGTTTGGTGCAGAGGCCATTATTCCTATCGAGGGCGTATAGCCATCCTTGAGGATACAGGTGTTCAATGAGGAAGGGAATAGCCTCAGTTTAAGGACCAAGTTGGATCTAATTGATGAGCATAGAGAGATGGCCGAACTCAGAAGAAAAGCCTTCCAACAAAGAATAGTCGTCACCACAAACTTGCACATCAAATGAAAAGGGACAAAAAAAAAGGGACCTTGTTCTCCAAATAGCTGAGTTTGAAGCCCGAAGACCATCCCATGGAGTACTTCAGGAAAATTGGGACAGACCCTATTTGGTCCTTGAGGAAGTTCGTCCTGGAGTCTACAAGCTCAACGATACCAAAGAAGGAGAATTGAAAAATACATGGCATTCAGATTCTTTGAAAAAATTCTACACTTAGAAATTTTTCTAACGACAAAATTGTACAATTCTCCAAAAGGATGACTGACTGAACATGGTGTAAAAACCGAACGACGTTTTTTTCAAAAATGCCTGTGAGAAATTATTTCCATTTTTTACCGAAGGCATTTTTGACCGAACAAAATTGCTTTCGAACAAGAAAATAAAAAATGACTGATTTCGAGGGGGAATGCCGAACATGGATAAACTCGTGGAAGTGGTCAGTCAATCTTTGCCAAATTATGCCAACCGAATATGATTGAAGAAAAAGGGGTAAACTATGATGGAGGTTAAGTTGCCAAAAGATGGATAACCGAACATAGTTGCCTCCGATGGATGATGACCGAAGGTGCTGATCCCCTAAAAGTGCCTAAGTGCACATCTAGAAAAATTTTCAAGTAGAAAGTCGTGCAAAAACACCAAGGAGGTGTGACCAAACAAAAACACCAAGGAGGTGTGACCAAAGATGGTTACTTCAGAAGATGAATATTTCCTTCACCCGAACATGGCTCGCAAAGGGGAGTATTTCCTAAAGTGCATGACTGGAACTTAGAAAAAATTTTCAAAAATGAAAGGATGCTAAATGGCTAAAGGTGGTTGTTCGAATGTTGTTATGACCAAAGGGTAACCTTTTCCAAACGACGTTGATCAAACGTGATTGGCATAGAAGGCACTTGACTGATTTGAACAGGGGTTAAGTTCTGCGAAGGATGATGTTTTTCTGAAGGGGTATTGACCGAATATGGCCATGACACCCTTCCACTCCGAAGATAGTCCATTAAGGAACTTAGCCAAAATTTTGAAGAAAAGAGAAATTTCATTAACAATGTGATAAAGTACAAAGGATGGATTACAAAAGAAAAAGAAGAAAAAGGAGGCCGATTCAGGGTCTTGGGCATCCGCCAGCTCCTCAGCATCTTCCGCATCTTCACCTCCGGAGTCTCTTTCTGTGGCAATAACTCTAGGCGCTGAAGGAGGAATAGCAAGAAGATTAAGGAACTCTACCCTCGGCCACTACCAAGATGGTCCTTTGGGGATGTCCAGGGCCTCCAAAAAGGAGATGTCGAGGTCGGGAAATCTGGACAAAACCTGGTGATGGGCCAGGCAAAAGCCATCCTGATAAGACCTCTTAGTTGCCTGGTCAGACTTAGTCTTCTCCACATCCAAATCTGCCAGTTCTTTCCAGCGCTCCACGACCTCTTTCCCCAACTTTTTCTTCTTATTCTTTCCCCCATTCTTTAGCTTATCAACCTCAGCCTGAAGTTTGGAGTTGAGGTTGAATACCTTTGCAACATTAGCAGCAACATCCTTCTTCTCCTTTTGTAAAGCCTCATTAGCCTAGGTCAGAGCTATCACCTTCACACCATGGTCTGACATCTTCATGGAGAAGTCTTGAATGAGCTCCCCTTCGCTTTTAAGCATCTCTGCCCCGAAGGTTAGCCAGATCCTCCTTGGCTATTTTATTAAGCTCACCATACTTGATGACAGAGCTAGCCAAGAGTTCCTTGGCCTTTGCCAAGGACTCCTCGGACTGACTTCAGGCCGAAGATTGTTTGGCTGGCCAAGCTCGGAAGTACCCAGTATACGCCAAGAGCTGCAAAAGGAAAGACCCCGAATAAGGAACAAAGGGCAACAACAGCACAAAAAATTCCTAAGTATTAAAGGGTAGGGGTTTACCTGGGCATCTTGCTCACTCATCCTCGTGGTGAGGACTTCCTCATTCGGACACTCCTCAGTCGGTGACTGAAAAGTGGCATGTGTGATGACACCCTTCGCCATCTATCGAGCCATCTTCTGGCTATCCTCAGAGAACAAGTTCATGTCCTATGTGAAAGTCCAGAAGGGCTCCATTGGTACCTTCACGCTCGGGATTTTGGCGTCTCGAAGGGCCCTCTTTCAGGTGTGATCCTTCACCCAGGGAGCCTACACTTCTTTGCTTGCAAAATCACGTCAAAGTTCCATCAGAACGTTATCCCTTAGCCATTCATCTACAAGATCTAAAATACCAAAAATTCCCAAACTCGGAGAAGAATAGCTAAGGGACAAACTTGGAGGAAGCTCGGCGTCATCTCAGTTAGATTCATTGACGTGGAAGACTTCGGTTGGAAGAGCTTTGCCTTTCCCCTTCTGGCGTTGCTTGAGCTCTTCCATCGAAAGACTTCCAACCAAAGTCCCCAAAGTCTCCACAACAGTACCGAGACTGCGAGGAGTTGAACAGATGGCAAGCTACGAAGATGGGTCCGCCCGAATAGGGGTTTGGTCCATAGCCCCCACCTCATCTTTGGGTGCGGGCGAAGGGGGTCCGCCTTCATCTTCTTTGACCTCAAGCTTGAAGATGATCCCCTTGGTGCCTTTTTCCTCTTTGGCACCGCCTTCTTTCTCTATTGCTCTCCCTTCTCAGCTTGGTCGAGGAAGAGACTGTTGTAGAAGGCAGCAGACTTGTCACCCATCTCTGCAAAAAAAAGAACATCAGTGTAAGTTTAGAATGAGGTATATGAAAAAATCTGGAAAGAAATTTCCTCTCTACAAGAACGGGATACATGAGTTTGCCCTGAAAGAGCATTATGAGCCATGCCTTCTTCCCGTCAAAAAGAGGCTTCGGCATGTTAAGGTCGGTAATGTGTTCCTTGATCACCCCCAACTCTCGAAAGACCTCTTCGGTCATCAGGTTCCATATAATTGGAAAAGGGTATAAAGAACACGGAGGGACCTCGGTATCCCAGTCCGCAATAGCCCGGAAACGGCTATCGAACTCCTCGAATTGGGCTTTTAACTGTAAGGTCAGCAGCTTTCTGGGATTAACTACATCAATATCTAAAGTCCCCGAAGGCCATTTGGTGGGAACATGCTTCCATTGCTCCACGACCTTTAGAAAGAAAAACTTTTTCTGCGACCCTTGCCAGCTGTCCTTCGTCCCGAAGGTGAACATGTACTTCCTACACCCAAATCCCCGAGGAACCAAGAAGTAGAACCCACCCATTGGGATAGGGTGGAGTTTGTAATATTGCATGAAGAAGATGAAGTGAGGCTCTATCTTGAAGACTCCACACATGTAAAGGAAGGTGTTGAAGTAAGAATAGGAGTTCGGAGGAAGTTGGTTCATAGCTATGCCATGGAATTGGCAGAACCCGCAAACCATCTTCGGCGGAGGATACCGAAGTCTGGCCTTCAGCTGGGCTCGAAAGACGATAACCTCATCCGAATGATTCATGTAACTAGGCATACCGGGACTAGGTAGCCTAGTAACAGCGTAAGAGGGGAGAAAGAATTTAGCTGTTCACTTCTCTAACTTCTCCCAAGTAGTACAACTTGGATGACAGTTAAGGGGAAGCCAACTCTCGGGGATAGGTCGAATAGACATAAACGGGACTGGAGTAGACATGTTCGACATGAAGAAGTCTAACCTTGGGAAAGTGAATGAAAAAGAATATGGGACAAAAAAAAAAATAATACCGAAGAACGATTTCAAAAAAAGGACCCACCTAACTCGCAACAAGGTATGAACTTCAGAAGACCACCACAAGTGTCACTGGAAATTGCTCCGCCGTTAGCACCTCCGCTGAAAAAAAGAAAGAGGCGAGAGGAAACTCGAGACCAAAAGATAGCAGAAGAAGAGAAGTGTGAAAAAGACTGAAGAGGAAGGGTTTATATAGGCCAAAGGAGGCAGGCGAAGCATCACTATAATGATCCTTCAAAGGCGGAGAGGCGTGACTAATGTAATGGACGCGATTGTTCACCAGTCACTAGGTGACACGCATCACCCGATGCGGGAAACGGGGGCATGCCTCCTGACAACTGCCAGACCTATGCAAGTCTTTCCTGGGCAAACACGTCTCTCTATCCAGAAGATGTGATGATTCATTGGCAGGCAATAGAAAACCCAAGAGACAAGTATACACTTCAGATGAAGAACAACCTCAGGAACACCAAAAGCTCTTCCAAAAAAACAAATACTACTACCTCGATAAGAAGAGGTGTTTTGAGCCAAAGAGAAACCTTTATCTAAAGAAGATGACCTCGGTCAAACAATTCAGTCAATACTTACTAAGATGATTGTTACCTACCGCAGAGTTCAACGAAACGGTCGCAAAGTCTCAAGTGCCGAATATACAACTTTGGCTTTTCGAGGAGGGCATGTGATAGCCAAAAGGCTATTACCCTTAATTCCCAAGTTGCCTAATGAGCACCACCCTCAGGGAAGACCAGCACCACCCTCGAAAATGATGAGTAACCAACCTCGGGAAAGAGGGGGCCCGCACTATCCTTGATCCCTTGACCTTGGTGACCCACCACCACCCTCGGGGAACAACGGGATTGACCTCGGAAAGGTTGTACACTACCACCCTCGGAATAGAGAACCCACCAAGTTTGGAAAAGGGTATCACCATCCTTGGTAAGGAATAGCGTCTGGTAAAGGTGCCCCATGGCCGAAGGACTTCCCCCAGTAGCCCTCGGTCGTAATATTGGGCCGAAAGGGACCTCATACTCTAGAGAAGTCTTGTAAGCTGAAGAGGTCTCATTCGCCAAAGGGGTCTCATGAAGATACAACAAAAACAGCTAAGGAGCCTCTGACACAGTGACTTCGCACAAGCCCCTAACACAAAGACCTCCCACACGGCCCTAACCTCTGGCCAAAACGGGTTAGGGGCAGTAGGAGATAACCGTCTACAGAGGTAGGGATCGCATCCGACCAAACACATGTCATGATCTAAGTGGGTTGTGTCGAACGACCTCCTCCCTACGCCCTCCTGTAAATACCTGGGAGTGACCTTGGTAAGGAGGACAGAAAACTCTCTCTACTCAACTCTCCACTCCCTGCTCCTTATTGCCCAAACACTGACTTAGCCGTCAGAGGCTCTTCCCCCGGAAACACATTCCAGGGAGTCTCTAACCCCTGTTTTTCTGAGTTTTGCAGCCACCCTCATATCGGAAGTCTCTCATTCAGATGCCTTCATACCAGAAGTCCCTACTTCAGGCCACTATGTCACACAACGAGGATGCCAACGGGCATCAAGTACCATCAAGGAAAGTCCTCTTGTTCACCATTCGCTTAGACAAAAAAGTCTTAATGTCAGCTAGCATTGGGGTGAATGCCATAGAAAGATACCTGGCCTATTGAAGTAGGCCTAGGCTCTTCGCCAACATAGTGACAAATGTTCCTACACTAATGATACTTGTCCTTAGCTTGTAAGCAAAATGTAGAATGAACCAACCAAGCACATGCTCAAAATGACAGTAGGCCCTCTAGATAATGCAATAGAGATAAAATAGGTCTATCCTGGTAACAACCCCAACACTATCTCCATATCCAACTTTAGAATGGGTCAATAGATAGTGAATGTAGTAGACTATAGGTGACATGGCCGTCCTTGACCCTACCCAGGAAGCCTATCTGATAGCTGAAGGGCTATCGCCCATAGGACCTTCTTATTAGGGGACCTAACACCAGCCTCGAAAAGGATACGACCAACCATGGGAAGAGGCTCTACACCAGCCTCGAAAAGGATACAACCAACCATGGGAAGAGGCTCTACACCAGCCTCAGAACTATACATGACCAACCTGAAAAACATAAGTTTACCATCTTCGACAAAAGAAATACCTCCCAAAAATGGTGTACACAACTGATGGGATTTCTCTAGTCACCTTTGGTGGAAATCTTATGTCTGAAGGGGTCTCAAGTCCTCGAGGGGTCATAGGGAAAAAATGACAAATATAGTTGAGGGATCTCTGATAGAAACCTTGCACACATCCCTACCCTCTGAGCATAGCCACCTATGGCCAAATAGAGACACCTTTCTTCGAAGGTATGGGCCAAATATGGCCGAGCATATGTCTTGATCTTCTCATACAAGGCATAATGCCCTTCTCCTTTGGGCCTCTTATAAATTCTCAGGGAGGCTCCCAGGTAACACACAAGAGAACCATACTCTCCCTTCATTCTCTGTTCTTAGCAACGTTTCACTCATATGCTGACTTGGGTGTCAGAGATCCCTCATCCAGAAAAACACTCCGAGGAGCTCCTAACCTTATTCTTTCAGTGCTGTAGATACCCTTCAGGCATAGTTCTACCAGAGGTCTAACATCTCATGCATTGAAAATGTGCTAAAGCATAATTTGGCACTGTCTGTGGGAAACATCTCCCAGATTGCTATCATGGAGACTCGACATTCCAAGGATAAGGGCATTCCAAAGTCCTAGTACGTACTTGGGCCTCTATCGGTAGATAACCAAGCACCCCTGAAGCCTTCCCTAGATGAACATCCTCTGATGATCACTATGGGCTTCCAACTATGGGCTTCCTATGTGACTTTTAGTGCTCCATAATGGCCTAAATAATGCAGCAGCTCAACCAAATATGGTCACATGCACATTCACATGCAAGGACCCGCTCCCCTCTGGGTCACCCAGAAAAGGGCCATCGGTCATCTCGCTGGAGTTCCCTAAATAGGAGCTTCCACGGGGAGTCTTCAACAGAGAGCCCTCCATCTTTTGGGCAGTACGTGGCTAGGCTTAGATCTAAAGAGCGAAGGACCTACTACCACCGGAGCCCTTCCCCACAGGAGAAGTCCTTCTGGCATCGACGTCAAAGTTATTCACCAAGAAGAAGATGTCATTCTCCTTTACCTACGGCTCCCAGGCAATGGGGAGAGGATGGAACTACCGTACTCATGGAGAGAATCTTGGAAAGATTGAACAAGGAGGAGAAATAGGTCTCCCAAAAGCTAGTCTGGTCAAACGTTATCGAAGACCTTCACCGGAGAAGAGTCCCCCTTCATCAAGGCGATAGTGGAAGCCCTTATGCCTAGTGATTTTTGAGTGCCACATTTAGAGACGTACGATGGGCGTAGTGACCCTCAGGCCCACCTAACAAAACACATTAGGAGTATGGTGCTGCATGGGGCCGATGATGCCAGCCTCTCAAAATACTTTAAAGTTACCTTATCTGGGCCAGCAATAGCATGGTATAACTCCTTGGTGCCTGAAACCATAATAGGTTTCCAGGACTTGTCCATAACCTTCACCTAGCAATTTATAGGGAGCTAGCCGATGGAGAAGATGTCTATTCAAATGTTCGATATAGCCTAAAAGAATGGGGAGACCATTCGGGACTATGTGGAGAGATTCAATAGAGAAGTACTTAGTGTTCCAGACTTGCGCCCTGAGATCTAAATCCTCGTAATGATTATAAGGCTGAGGAGGGATTTATAGCTCTTCTATAAGTTCTCATAGGATCCCCCAGAGACCCTTGATGAATTCTACAAAAGAGTAGAACAACATATGACAACAGAGGAATTGAGAATGGGAAGGCTAAAATCTGAGCATCATCAATCCGAAGGTCATAGTCACCAACCTTAGTATCAAGTTGAAGGATGAGGCAAACCTTGGAAGTCTAGGGGGAGAAACCTAATAATAGTCACCCCCCTCAAAACTACAATGACAAATATCCTCACGGCCTTGGAAAGGCAGGGAACTTCAATTAAACATCTGAAGGCCGTGACCTTGGATAACAAAAAGGACATGAAGAAGTACAACCAATTTCACATTACCATGGGCATGATACTAAATATTGCTTCCAATTCAGGAAGTACATTAAATCCGTGATCAAACAAGTTCAACTTTGGCATTACTTACGTATGTCGTCGCCTAAGGCTCAAGAAAAAATAAATGATGTGAGAAAATGAGAAGATGAGGAATACGATTCTAGAAGGCGATAAGCTAACAAGAGCCCCAGAAAGCACCCCCCACCTTCGGCTGGGTTTATCTAAACCATAACCACTAGAATACCCTCAGTGAAAGAAAGAAGAAAGTGAGGGAGATTGCAATGACAGAGTCTGACAACCTGATGAACAAGATGACCCGAAGTGATGCGTTGGTTATGAAGTTCCCACATGAGGATCCTCTCCTAATCATGGCAAGGATTGGAAGCTAAGATGTGAAGAGCGTGCTCATTGATGACGGGTCAAATCACCCACCTTTTGCCAAAATTGGGAATTTTTTAGCATGATCTCAAGCCCGTGACCTCACCTACCTTCAAAGCTGGTCCCTTAGAACTCCCTATGCTCAGATGGACTGACCTGCCATTGATGCCGTGGGGTACCTCAGCCCAGACCAGGGAAGAACTCTTTGCTTCCACTATGACGAGGTTCATCATTATAGATGTCCCATCTTTGTACAATGCCATCCTCGAAAGATGGACACAGGGCAACCTTCACATCCGAGCAGATGTGAAATACCTAACTATCACATTTGAGTCAAATGAGGGTGATGCAGAAATATTCATTGACCAAGGCAAAGTTAGGAAAGTGTTTGTCAAAGTAAGGTAGAATCCGTCCAAAGTCCATATGTAGACTTTGGGGGAGAAGAGCACGGTTGGTGAAGATGTAAGAGAAAGGGAAATGGGTGATATTGAAAAAATAGAAACTGAGGATATAGAACTAGTCCCTGGCTGAAGTACCCAAGTGGGGAAAAAATTGGCTGAAGATGACAAAGAAAAACTTGCATCCCTTCTATTAATGAACAAAGATCTATTTGCTATCTCCCTGAATTTATGCCTAGAATAGATTCAGGTATAATTCAACACAGTCTTAAAGTATGCCCTAAGGCAAGGCTCATTTGGCAGAAAACGCGTATCCTCTTGTCACATAAGAATAATTTTATCAAAACCAAAGTCCAACGATTAATGGAAGCAAGCATAATAAGGGGACGTAAAGTATCCTACGTGGCTTAGCATTGACTTCTGAAATATTAATGATTCCTATCCAAAGGACTCATATCCTCTGGCATCAATAAACCAATTGGTAGACTCCATAACCGAATATGGTCTACTTAGCTTCCTGAATGCTTTTAGCAGGTACCACTAGATTTGGATGAATCTTGAAGACAAGGAAAAAATTGCCTTCATTACTAAAGTTGGGACCTATCGCTATGTTATAATGCCTTTTGGCCTTAAAAATGTGGGAGCCACATATCAAAGGCTAATGTATAGGGTTTTTTATTCATAAATTACGAGAAACAAGGAAGTGCACATCAACGATATGATAGTTAAAAGGTAAAGTACCAAGTAATCAGATCATAGACTTGGGGAAAACATTCTAGCAACTTAAAAAATTTGGAATCCATCTTAATGCTGAAAAGTGTGTGTTTGGGGTGACTGCAGGCAAATTCTTCAGTTTTATGGTATCCAATAGAGGTATAGATGCCAATTCAGATAAGGTTAAAGCCTTACTGGGATTCCAAAATTCCACAACTACCGAGGACTTACAGAGGCTTACGGGGTGAATAACAACCTTTAGCAGATTTATCTCTAGATATGGAGATTGGTGCCGACCATTCTTTAAAGTCCTCACCAAAGCAGCCAAAAATGAAGGCAACCTCGGTTCTAAAGAGCACCTTTGGAATGAAGATTGTCAAAAGGCTTGGGATGAACTCAAAAACTACTTAACCCACTTTCCTACCCTACGACAACCAAGAAAAGGAGAACTTCCCATTCTTTACCTCACTATTATTGAGAAAGTAATAAGTTCGATATTAGTGAAGGAAGAAAGAAGAGGAAAACAGTGGCCTGTATATAATGTCAACAAGTCTTTACATGGTATTAAATTCAGGTACCCACTATTGCAAAAAGCCACCTACTTCTTAGTCATGGCAAGTAGAAGGCTCAAACCTTATTTCCAAGGACATCCTACCACAGTACAAAATAACCTACCCCTTCGAGATGTCATGAGTAACATGGACCATTTGGGTCAGTTGTCAAAGTGTTGTATCGAGCTTGGAGAGTATGACATCATGTACAAAGCAATAAAGGCCAGGTTTTAGAAGATTTTATTGTCAAATTGCCTAGGAACGAGTATAGCCTCAATGGCCAACGTGATGAGGAGCCTGAATAGGCACTGTTTGCAGGTGGTGCTTCAGGGTTAGAACACCAGGGAGTTGGCATAATACTCTGAGGCCCTGAAGGAATGAAAGTGACAAAAGCTATCAAGTTTGGATTCTAAATCACCAGCAACATAGCCAAATATGAAGCCCTTGTAGCAAGATTATGATTGACAAAGAGAGTTGGCGTGAAAAATATGAAGGCTTATAGTGACTCACAGTTGGTGGTTCGGTTGATGATAGGGGAATATGGTCCTAAGGATCCCAGCCAGGCAAAATACCATGACCTTGTAAAAAAATTAATGCAAGAATTTGGTAAGGTAAAGATAGATAAGGTACCTCATAAAAAGAACATCGAAGAAAATATATTGGCTAAGTTGAAATAGTCCATCAAGGCACTTGGTCACTCAAGCATAGCCATAATGGCACTCATTACACCAAATAAGGGGTGGAAAAACTCTATAAAGGAATATCTAATTAGTACATCCTTACCTAAGGACCCTAAGGAAGTTATGAAGGTACGAAGGTGCCTAGGAAGGTACTTCATGGTTGGAGAAAAATTGTACCAACAAGGGTATGTAAATCCTCTACAAAGATGTATTAGTGAAGAGGATGCCAAAGCAGTCCTGAAAGATGTTCACGAATGAGTCTGTGCGTGTCACATCAAAACTGAAGCCCTTATTGGAGTACTACTTCAGTAGGGATATTTTTGGCCTACTGTAAGGAAGGATCCACGGAAGTTCATCAAATGATGTGAAAAGTGTCAGCGGCATGCACCCATCCAAAGGGCACCCTCAAAAGTAATAACTTCAGCTAATTATCCTTACCCAATGAGTGAAGTTTTGTGTAGTTGTAGTAGATTATTTCACAATGTGGGTTGAGGCAGAACCCCTAACAACAATTTCAGCAAAAGACATCCAAAAGTTTGTATGGAAAAACATCATATGTAGTTTCCATTGCCTGAGGGTTATAGTAGTAGATAATGGTTCACAGTTCATTGACAAGGGGTTCCAGGCATTTTTCACCAACCTTGGGGTAAAATTACACTTCGCTCTGGTGGCCCAACCACAGAGTAACGAACAAGTTAAAGAATCCAACAGAATGTTAAAAGATGGACTAAAGAAGAGGTTGAAAGAAGCCAAGGGAAAATGGCTTGGAGAACTCCCGAGTGTATTATGGAGTTATTGAACAACTCCTAGAAGCGCTACTAGTAAAACACCTTTTTCACTCGTATTCGGTACCGAGGCTCTTATCCCTATTGAAGTCGTACAACCGTCCATCAAAGTATAGATGTTTGATGAAGAATAGAACAACCTCGTTTAAGAACCAAATTTGAATATGCTTGATGAACATACGGAGATGGCCAAACTTAGAAGAAAAGCTTTCCAGCAAAGGGTAGCCATCACAATGAACTTGCATGTCAAACCTAAAGGGATCAAGAAAGAGGACCTTGTTCTCTGAAAGGCTGAACTGGAATCCTGAAGACCATCGCATGACATAGTTCAGGAAAATTGGGAAGGACCTTATTTGGTCTTAGGAGAAGTTTGGCCAGGAGTCTATAAACCTGGAAATACCGAAGGAGAAGAGTTGAAGAACACATGGCATTAAGACTCTTTGAAAAAATTTTACACTTAATTCTGTAAACTTAAAATTTTCAAGGAAATACTCTTATTATGGGAAGATCTCCCAAAGCAGATTAACCAAATGTGGTAATCTCTAAAATTACCCAAGTTTTTTGTACATAGCAAGTTTCCTGAAAACATTGCTTGAATTCCATTCCAAAACACTTAGAGAAATACTCACTACTCATAACTTTCTGAAAGTGATAGAATATCACTTTTTTAAAAAGTTAAGGTTCCAAATCCTTGATAATATTTCTATCAAGGATAGTTTACAACTGAATGTGCTGAGCTTTGTAGTACCAAAGTTGGTAATTTAGTCAAAAATGGTGATTAAGTTGAATAAAAAATTAAAGAGAGTTAGTCATTTCTCAGAAATAATGAAAAGGCTTTGTCGGCAAATGAGGCTAGTCAAAGTATTGGTATGCCAAAGGCTACTAAAATAGCTTCAAGTATCATCCTGCTCATGGAATTAGTTTAAATTTTGAAGAATAAGGATATTCCATTTAAAAAGACAAAGAACAAATGAAGAAGTGCAGGAAAAAAAATGGGGTATGGGGCCCTATGGGTTATCTTGACCATATTTATCCTTCTTGGCTCTAGCATGTTAAGCATCATCATCATCATCATCATCATCATCAATATCTTTGACCGTAGGAGGATGCTCAGGAAGATTGAGGAACTCCATCTTTAACCATGGCGAAGTCCTTCAGGAATATCGAGGGCTCTAAAGAAGAAGATGTCGAGGTCTAGATAGTGTGAGAGAATTTGATGGTGAGTATGGCAAACACTGTCTTGGAACGAACATTTTGTTGCATTGTTTGCCTTGGCTTTCTCAACCTTCAAAACTTCCATATCTTTCTTCAGGGCCTCCATCTCCTTCTTTGCCTTCTTTTTCTTCTTCTTTCACTTCTTCAGCTAATCAACCTCGACAATAAGTTTAGCATTGATTTCCAATGCCTTAGTCAAATCAATAATTGCATCCTCTTTCTTCATCTAAAGAGTCACCTCCACTAAACTCTGCTTTGGCAGCTTTACCCTGAGGTTGAAAATTTTTTAAGAACATTCGTCGAGGAGTTCCCTCTGGCTCTCCAGCACCTCTTGATGAATCTTGGCTAGGTCCTGCTCGCCAATCTTATTAAGCTCGCCATTCTTGAGGCATGAGGTCACAAACATCTCTTTGGCCTTAGCCAAGTTCTCCTCTAACTAACCTTGGATGGATGACTACTTTGATGCCCAGGCCCGAAGGTAGCCTCCACAAACGGGCAGCTACAAGAAAAGAATGCTTTACATGAGAAATAAAAACATGAAGGCCTAAATTTCTCTAAGTGTTAAAGGAAGAAAGATTACCTGAGCAACATGCTCAAAAATCTGAGCAGCAAGAATCTCTTCGTTCAGACAACTATCCGTCAGAGATTGAAAGGTGGCCTTTGTAATAATACCCCTTGCCATCTGGGGAACTATCCTATGGCAGTCCTCTGAAAACAAGTCCATGTCTTTGGTGAAATTCCAAAAGGATTCCCTCAGCACTTTATCTTTTGGGAACTTCAAATCCCAAATGGGCCACTTCCGAGCATGGTAGCCACTATGGATGTACATGCTATGGAAAGCTTGTTTGAAGGGTGATTTCAAGATTTTGGGTCATGGAATTGAGTTTTCCACCATCCCCTATTTTTTATACAAGGTAACACTTAGGTTCTTGGTAGATTCCTATTTATTAGATGTTTGGAAGCTTGGGTTTTAGTTAGAAGGTAGTAATTATGTAATTTGTGCCATTGGTTGCTTGGAACTAGGTGGAGCTTTGTAAAACTTGAGTTCTTGAGGAAAGGTTGCTTGTTTCTTACTTGTGAGGTGAAGTTAAGGTAAGGAAGTTGTGTTTTCAAGATTAATTTATGTTATTGGAATGAGTTTGCTTGATGAATTCAAGTAGTTCTAGCAATAGCTTTAGTTAGTGGGCAAAGTTGAATCATGGTGGACTATAAGGTTTGTGATTATTGGAATGACATTATAATGCATTAGAGATTGGATTTTGATAATTGGTTGTGATTTATGTAACATGTTTTACATGTATGTGAAGTTTGAAGGCTATCCATGCATGTTTTATATATTTGGAAAGTGTCCAAAGTTTGTAGCAGCAAAATTGGGATTTTCTGGGTTGTCGCTGGTATGGGCAACGCATCGTCAATTGTCACCAGTACCCACTACACATTGCCGTTACCATGAAAATTGGCAGCTCATTACCAACTATAGTGATGTGTCACCACAGGCATAATGGTTGACATTTTCCAATTTTGCTAAAAGGGTCAGGGGAAGACCTAAGGGGGTTCTTAGGGTACCTTGGGGTCGAAGCATTCTTGGGGTTTTCTTGAGGTACCTTGGTTCTTAGGCTACTCCGAGTCTTCAAAAATTCCTTTGAGGCCTAGTAGTTTTCTTGGGTTTCCCTAAGTTTTATAGTTGCTTTAACCATAAGAAAGGAAACTAGTTTTTAAAAGATCACAACTAAGTACTACTAGCTTAGGTGATTGGTTTAGAACCCTTAGCGACCTAGCCATGGCGTTGGCCACAAGGTTGCAAGATGAAACCTTAGTGCACCTAGTCTATAAGGTCTTTACAGCTTAGTCTACAATAGTCCCACTATAGTGCCTCTGTACAACTTAAAAGGGAGGGGTTCAGCTGGTGGTTTATCACTAGTTTTACTTGCAAGCCAAGCTTGATAAAGGACAAGGCTATGCTTTATAGTTTGAGGCAATACTTATATGAGATATGTAGTCTACATATGAGTACAAGCTGGAGAACTTGGGTATTGGTTGGACCTACCATGAGAACGCTATATGGATCTTTTTATGAATGTGAAAAGTAATTCTTATAGTGATCGTGGTATATGGATCATTATATTGAATGTGCCATCAAGCAAAGATTGGATGTAAATGGGAGGAAAACTCTAGAAAAAGTGGTACAAAGACATTTAAGTTCATGCTTAAGTGAGCTTGATTTTGCCAAATTTTAACTTTCAAAAGCCTAATAGGCTCTTAAACATGGCTGTGTCCAAGGCCTTTTTGGCCAACACAGCAACATAGGTGTGACGGGTGTCCCAAATTAATTTTTAAAGGATTTTTAAATTTTATCTATATTAGGTAGAACACGGTAATTGACATACCTATGTTCAAAACTTTGTTTGCATTGAATAAGAAAGTTCCAGAATGAAACATGTGTTCTACTAACACAGTTGTAGTCACTCTTGTGGCCATGACCATGAGAGTTCCATGTTTTAAAAAATTTTTGAGCTCCAAACCTTTAGCATGATTTTCTTCATACTTTTATCTTAAATTGTGTTGTCTAAACCAAGATCGTGATAAAGCTCTATTTTTCAAAATTTTTAACTTCCAGATATTGACCATAGTTCTAATCATGGCAGCTTATTTGAGCATGTTCAGTGACACAATTTGTTATGTGCCTGTGCTCCAAACTGTGTCACCTAAGAATAAAAAGGTGCTTGCGAACTGCTACTGCTCCAGTTACCTATTTCACACGAGGGTCATTCTTTTTCATCCTGATGTTGCCAAATCTCTACTATGGCCTCCATAATGAATGGGCAAGGTTTCCCTTTGTTATAGGAGCATTTTAGAGACTGGCAATGATGACTTGTACTTCAATTTCTTTTATTTTCTATCTACAGGTAACATTCTCTCTCTATCTCTCTAAGTTTATTTGTTAATTTAAGGATAATAGATTTGTTGCAATGGGTATGAGTTATTTGATGTCTTTGGGTGAACTATTATTTTCATTAATCTTGATTTCAAGTTTATTTCTTGATTTTGATACATTTTTAAAGTTATGCTATAATGCATGAAGGTAAACATTCATTGTTATGAAGTAGTGTTTTAGAATTGGTTAACTCTTTATTAAGGATTGAATTATACATGTTGCTTTAGTATTCTCATGAACAAAATAAGGATTGTTTCATTAGAGATTTAGTTGTTCAAAAGACACTGTGGATTTAATGTGGACATGTTAGCAATTAGTAAGATTTCCAACCGATAATGGAATAGGTTACTTAGGCCGTAAGAAAGATCATTGTCAAATGTTATACTAATTAAAATACTTCAGTATCCATGGATTGATTCTTGGTTATTAAGTTTGATCACCTTAGTGCCTAGTTTAAATTAGAATATTTCTTGTGTCGGAATTTCTAGTTAGTTTTGGTAGAGCTCTTTGATATTGTGAATGCTGTTTTGATTAAATACTATTGCAACTAGGCAAATTCTTTTGTAATTTTTAGGTTGATGAAGAAATTGGTGAAGCTTTCCATTTGCACCAAGATTCTAGCCAAAAGGCCAAAGAAATCAGTGAACCTGCTACTTGAGTATAAGGAGGATTTCTCGATTAAGCAATTTAGTCACCTAGTGCCCAAGCCTTTTTCACCAAATAAGTGCACTGATTGGAATTCACTTAGTTATCTTTGTTTAGATAGAAAAGTGCATGAGTTGCTGGATTTTGATGGCTGGCTTACAGTGTTTAACAGCCAGGAGCCAGCTTATAGTATGTTGAGCATGGAGTTCTTGTGTACCATTGAGTTTAGTGCAAAGAACATCAGTTGGACTAGTGTCGATGGAGTGGACATTAAATTTTGGGAGGTCAATTATGTCACGAGCCAAGATAAGTGATGCAGATGTGGCTTTTATTCTCAGAAGCGCATCCAGTCAGAGGAGGAAGAGAGTTCTAGATGAGACACAAATAGTAGTACTTGTACTTCTTTAGAGGTTTGGAGAGAGATCAATTTTGAGAAGACATTTTATCAGCCAAAATGGTTGAATATGTCGACACTGAAGTCACTTGCAGTCAGATATGTTCATTACTTCCTTGCTTTTGGATTCTCGGATGAGGAGATGTAGGGTTTCAGGAGCCAAACAAGTGTAACGGAAGATAACCAAAACCCTCTAGGATTGAAGTGAAACATAGTAAATTGGGTGTTTGAAAATTTTTTACCTAGTTGTTTGAGGTCTTTCACCCAACCATTGAGTCGAATCACAAACTGGGATGGTTGACTTGTTCAAGCTCTCTATGGTATCCACACGAACCTCTCGGATCACCACACATCCATCATATTTCGGTAGATGCATTCATCGTGCGCTCGTAGTGCTAGGTTGCGTCCCCTAAGGAAAGGCAAGAGAAAAGTATGGCTAGAACCTTTCAGAACCCTTTTGATTTCATCCTTAAGGAGGCTACGGCAAGGGCTGCGAAATTCTCACTATATGATGCATATATATAGTGAGGCTTAACTCCCAAGCCTAATGGGTTTCAAAACCCTAATCCAATTAGGTATAATTTCAGGCTTCATAATTGCTCAACCTTTGGGCCAATTATTAATCCAAAACTACCATGAAACCATAACCCAAACAATTAGGCTCATGCACTCAAATAATCCAATTGGCTCTATGTGTTCAACTTAATAGGCTCCTACCATGTTGGCAGTGATCATAAATTACCTCTATGATCATAAATAATGAGCGGTGTCTAGCAACACATCATTGCTACCTAAGTGACAAGATAGTCGGTGATTTGACTAAACCAAGATGATCATTATCAGTATATGCTATTGTCGCTTTGTCCAAGATATCAAGACTAAGCACGAGACATGGAATGTGTCACCCTCATATAGCCCAATCCATGGTTTCTTGATTCCTAAGTGACTAACTTAAATCGATGACATTAATATCATATATCAAATGATCCAAGCATAGCCATGCAATTTCTGAGTCTCACTATATCAAGGGGCACAAAAATATCACTCCTGTTATGTAGGAGGGACAAATCCCATCTTGATCATACAAAACTCTCTGCATGATATGTGACATACTTAATGACATCTTTCATGTTCACTCAGTTACGAGCAACAAAGGGAAGTATCAAAGTATGTGACTCACATGTAGCGAACCTTGATGACCTTAGGTTAAAGGACTACATATACCATGATCACTATGAGAATCACTTATGACACTCATATAATGACCCATGTAGCATTCTCATGGTGGGTCAGTCCAATGCACAAGTTCTCCAACTTGTACCCATATGTAGGCTACATATCTCATATTAGTCTCCACACATGCTAGTCTTCATGTATTATTGCAACCCACTCCACAATGTTACTAGTCTAAGGACATTTAAAAAATTTATTATTCTAGGCCTATAATTATGTTTGATTATATCGCATAGAAACAAAACAACAAATACAATTTGCTAGATTGATGGCTAAATAAAATGTCATGACTAAATGTGCAAAATTCAATCATCTCATGATTGTCTTTTGGGCACAACACTAACAGGTGATTGTACTAAACTGGTCACCAAGAGGGATTTATTCTATTTTATAGCATGATTAGGAGAGTTCACTTTCACTTGTGTGATGTGTTTGTATTGTTCATTAGTGACATTCATTGTGAGCCGAGGATGGGTGTTATTAGATTTATTCTATCTTTATTGCATGATTAGGAGAGTTCACTTTCACTTGTGTGATGCCTTCGTATTGTTCATTAGTGACATTCATTGTGAGCCGAGGATGGTTGTTATTAGCATGGGACCATTCTTTACTTCCTTAGCCAAGAACCTTGACACCCTTCCATTGCCAAGTATCTGACAGTAGCATTCACCCTGGGATAAGTTGATACGGAGTCCTTCAAGTTGATACAGAAGCTGAAAAAAAGGACTCTTTGGGATGAAAACTTTTAGTACTCTTTTCAAACTTAGTAGGAACAAAAGGAAGAAGACTAGGCTACAATTGATGTTTGGGAGACATCAGTTGCTTTAATACCAACACCCACTACTGCCCTTGTATTGGTGATCGTTTAAACCATGCAGCAACTAATCCTCGATTCACTTGAGTTTAGGATTACGAGGGTGATGGACTTGGAGAGTAGGATTACATTATCAAGGCACCATTTCCTTAGCTTGGAGGAGGCAATTAGGGCATATGTTGTGCAGCATTTTAGACCTAGACCCTTTTCTTATATGCCTTCACCGTTCCACCCACAGCCAACACCACAAGTGAGCTAGGAGGCTAGGGGCACAATTTTAATGATTACAATGAGATGCCCTTCGACACATTGGAGAATAGGAGTAGGGTGAGGAGCTTCAATAATATGAGGCAGAGACAGTCGAGGATGATAACACTAATGATATCATTTCTACTACCATGGAGTTGATTTTATAGATGGATGAGGAGTTGATTTTATAGTTGGAGGAGGCTAGTAACAAACAATAGATGGATGGAGTTTGTGAGTGAGGGTTATTTGTGGAAGAGGGCAAAGTGTTACACATGAAGCAGAAAGAAGATGATTAGAGGCCAACAGGGAGGAGAAGCAAGCAACCGAGCAAACTTAGGGGACTGGTAGGAAAAAAGATCTCAAGCAAAATATTTAATAATAGCCCAGGCAAAAATAAAACACCAGGTAAAATGAAGTATTAACTTATATCAAATAAAAAGGCCTGACGGAAGCAAATAAGAGTGTAGGGGAAAATGAAGTAATATGAGAGCTAATTGTAAAAAATATGGCCTCCTTTTCCATAAAAAAAAGTAAAGGCTATTTATAGGAAAGTCAAGCACATATGATGGCACCATTTATCTTTAAATCAATGGTAGAGAAAAGTGTAACAATCATCTTTGGGTAAAGGCTATTTTTTGAGCTTCTGAGTTTGCCGAGTCGGTTAGAAAATCTAATGGGCCTTGTGTTGAGCCCACCAAGCCAGAACTCCCTAAAATCATCGCCTTATGATATCGGACTAAAATTTTTGCCCAAAATTTTAAATTTGACATCATTAAACCTGGAACAATCAAATTGTCAGTATGATTTTGTTTCATAAATAAATAAATAGACAAATATAAAATAACCAAATTACACCATTACATTTTTCCCCGTTGCATATCGAGCATGAAATGATTCATATGCATGAAAGATACAAGATAGATGTTACTGTGTGATTGTTGCGTGGACATGAAATAAGTTTAATAATTCCATGAGTGGTATTGAAACCTGCATCATTATAAATTAAGGGAGCAAAATCCAAGATCTTGCATTTTAATTTTGTTAATATAATATCTATGGAAATAAAAAATCAAATCACAATATAAAGGGAAAGTAATTACTAACATTAATTAAGTAAATATCTTTCTCTTTATTTAATAGCTACCTTTTATTATTATTATTATTATTGTTGTTGTTGTTGTTGTCGTTCTTGTTATTGTTATTGTTATTGTTATTATTTAATGGCATCACTTTCCTTGCTTGTTTGCACACTTGCACAAGGTTAAAAGGTCATCAGACCAATTCTCCTGTGCTCCAGTTTTCCTTCATCTCCTTTTTCTCTCTAGTTCTTTCGTTTTGCTTTTGTTTTTTTTCTTTCAAGCTTTTTAGCTTTTCCCTTTCAATTCCAAATTTTCTTTTCTCCACCTTTTTGACAGCGAATTGAGCTCACCATCTAATCCACATGGGCTATGACAAATTTGGGAGCCATAAGCAACTATGATGTAAGTGTTAATCGAACCTGTACAACAACTCCCTTTTTATTTTATTTTATTTTTTCTAATTCTTACAAAAGTTATAATGGAGAAATATATCAATTTCTAGTAAGTGGAATAACAATTAGACTTGCAATAGTGTATAGTGTTTGGCATAATTTTGCACGAATTTATAGAACATCAATAATTTATATTTTGTACTTGATTGTAGATATCACCATGGTTCAATCCAAGGAGGAAAAGTCACGTACACAGTCAGGCAAAAGGATAAGGGATATGAACAAAGAAGTATGGAAGAATTTAGCCAAACCACTGGCTCATCGTAATGGGCGTTTGCCACTACTGGTAGATGTGACAAATTGGATTGACCCAACGTTCCTTGAAGATAACTTCTGGCTTAACTGGAAGAAAGAGGGAGAAATTCTATCTCCAAGCTATTGTAAGTTTATGGTGCAGGATAGCCTACACCTACCCAAATTCATTCTGCTAAAGTTAGCGTTACAATTAAAGAATGAAAGGAAACAAGTACTTCTCTCAAATGCCAGGCTTGGTGTGCTAGATAGATATGTTGCCGGCTAGTCGGAACAAGTCAAAAACACTCTTCACAATAAAAAGTATTATGACATTTTGAAAAATACCTATATCGTTCGTGCCATCAGAATATCTCAGGACTTGAATTGCCGTGTTTCCAAGAAGGTATCAATATGGAGGAATCTCTTCATAAGGTGGAGTACTGATACTCATACCTTTGTCATAGCATGGGGGGAATTCACACCAACTTTAGAGGATATAAAGGTTCTCTTCGCCTGGAGTACGTTTGGCGCAAAAAACATGTTAGATGAGTTGGCCGATGATGAAGCACGTCTTTATAAGAGCTTAATGGAGGATATTGGTAAGGCCAAGAAGGTAACAAAAATCGGGGCCAAATTCTGCCGTTATGACATATGGCTAAATTTTTACTTTGGGCAACCAGACCCTGATGGCTTCACAATTCCCAGGAGGACACAAATTGCAGTTACAAATTAGAAGCCTTTCTTGCATTATGGGTGTGCAAATCTCTTCTGCCTGGCACATCTGAAGATGGAGTCTCTGCTAGATGTTTTCTTCTTGCGATCAAATTAGGACAGGGGAAAAAGCCGCCACTTGGCCCATTGTACATGGGCTCTTTATATAGGAGACTTGATGAGTACTCACATGCCACTTCTCTTTCCATGGGTAGGTATTGGCATTTTCTTCAATTTTTTTATGGCGATTTCCATGCCTTAACACATCATCAACAGGTTTAACTATGTGACATCCATAGACTTTGTGGGTTTGCAACTCTTCCTTAATAAAAGATTCAGGCTTTGTAACTCTCAAGTTATCTGCGGCACATAAGAGAATCATTTCTGAGCATTGGCTTGGAACAACCATCCTTCAGGCAATCTTTTGCTCTCTATTGATAAAGAATCAGCTTTTGTCTTCTAGCCTTACTTGACCTTACATAAAGGGGTTTGCCTCAATAACAATTTTCTATCCAAGACAAGGCTACATGGCAAATACAAGCACTGTTGAGGAGTGATAAGAAAATGGGGAAGCAATGCTCTATTGTCCTTCACATGGTCACGCCTGACCATGTTGGTCGGCTTGATGAACTTCCACCCATTACCATATTGTCCAAATAGTAAGGAGCTAGTTGTTTATAATCCACATCGGATGGCCAGGCAATTCGGGTATGACCAACAAATTCCCCATGATGCTAGTAGGCTCTTTAAAGATATGACAATCTAGTAAAGCAAGCCTTAGTTTCTTACTATAAGTTCCTTGAAGAATCAAGCACATGAGAAAAATGTATACTTTTTAGGCATAAAAAGCCATAGCTATTGGAGCCTAGAGTGGTTATCTCACTTATCTTCTACCATGGAAGCTTTCATGGAATTGAAAAAATAGATTGGGGGTAGAACCAAGCCCTTCCTTGTTATGGATGATCATGATGTCTTTTTACACTTATTCCATAACAAAGGAAATGCTCCCACCTCAAGCAAAAGAAAATAGATGCCAGCAAGCTCAAGTGATAGGCCAGTCATTAAAAAAGCCAAAATGATGGTGATCCATCTAGAGGTAATTGATGTAACCCCCTAACACCTTTACAGAATTATGATCACACTGAAGCAGAGGCTGCTGAGAATGAGGCTAAAACCTCTAATAAGCTTGTAGAGTCAGAAGGGCCTGATGAAAATATCACTATAATTTTTTGCCCTGAACTTAAGACTGGCCTTGATGCTAATTTGGAGACTGAAGAAGATAATACCAATGTACTACTAGATGATTATGAGGATATGTCTCCGATTGCTGCTGTAACTCAGGTAGGCCAAACATTTTTCACACCATTACTTATTGCTGTCTCATTTAGACAAACTGACCTTTTTTCTATTTTTTTTCTTAAATGGACATAGGCACAAACACCATTTATGGCATTATCATCTACCTTGAAGGTTGGTCCTTTAAGGTTGAGACTAAAACATGGAGTGAGTAAAAGGCGAACCACTGCTGGCAAATCACTCGCAAAACTTAGCAAGAATTCTTCTACATCGGAAAGAGGCAAATTAACACAATCCATAAACTTGCCGCTTGAGTCAAATACTAGTATTGGCATGGACTCACAACTTGGCCATAATATTGATCTACTGCCCCGCGCTACTCCTCCCTCAGCTTCAGCTGGAGGCACAAGTATTACTGTGGAAGCTGATCTTATTGAGTTTTATGGTATTCAAGTGACAAAGTTACAGGATCATTACCTATAGGCCATCTTTGATGTAGAGGGTGATTTCTTTTCTGCTAGCAAGATTTGAAGCAAAAGAAATTTGGAAAAAATGCTTAACACTTTGGCTGATACATTAGCACTACTAGAGAGAGATTTTTGCACTTTATCGATTGAAAAAATACTTGAAGCTAATGAGGCTTTTGAAGTGTGTGCCGAAATGATTTTTTTTTCATATAGAATTCATGATAGGCTAAAAATAAAAAAAATGACATTATTTTGCCTATGCAAATGCTTAAAGATTCTAAAATCAAGTTAGAAAAGTTGCAACCTGTTATCCAACAAGTGAGAAAAGTAGCTTCAGTAGAGGATTGTTAGCTTGAGTTGGTTTCATGGAAAAAATTCAGTATGAACTCTTGGTAAGACTTAGGCAATCAATCTATTCAAAGAAAACAATAGAAACACCAACCCAATCCATTCCGTAAGAGGGAGGCAAGAGATCGGCATTTGATTTTGATAAATAATGCCCTTAGTGCATTCGCCAAGAGAGAGCTATAAAAATCTTCCCAATGCATTCACTAAGAGGTAAGCAGGAGGTTGACATCTCATTTAAATAAATACTACCCTTAATGGATTCGCTAAAAGAGAGATTTAAAAATTTTCCCAACGCATTCGCTAAAAAGGAGGTAAGAGATCAACATCTTATTTCAATAAATAATGTGCTTATTGCATTCACTGAGAGAGAGCTATAAAAATCTTCCTAATGAATTCGCTAAGAGGGAAGTAGGAGATCAACATCTCATTTTAATAGAGTAATGCCCTCACTGCATTCACTGTGAAAAAAGAGAGAGCGATAAAAATCTTTCCACCAAGGCAAAGGAACATCTCTTGGTAAAGTGCTAATATTTCACATTTTTTAGTGAAAACATCATAAAAGGTAGCTTTGGCAAAATGAGACTCATGAAGCTCAAAAAGAGCATCCACACCATGAATAAAAATTTGTTTGCCATGCCGAAATTCCTTACCACATTGATGCTTAATTGAGAGAATAATATGATAAGTATATATCTATTTTCTACCCGATAAGAGGTGATAACTAGCAGGTGAATCCATAACATAGAAATGGACAAGGCCTCGTACTAGCTCAAATTTCAATTCAGTAATCACATAGCCCATCGTGGGCACAGCTTGTTTATTAAAACCTTCGACAGTGATCAGCCGTTTAACAAGGTGATAAATGCCTACATTTGCTACTTTAAGGTAGATAATGGCATGACATTGATAGAAGCATCTTGATCTAGCATTTTTCTCCTCATTGAATAACCATTCAGATAATATTCTTCACATAAAGGTCTATTGTGATCACGTTTCTCCACACAATAGTCTTTGTCAGAAAAAATGATTTATTTGTGGGTTTTGTTATCTAGGCGGCCAATCTATTGATGATTTAAATGAGAAATCCCATATTTTTCCATAGAAATATGAGAGATAGCAATAGCAGCAGCTTGTTTGGCCTCAAAATCAAAGCCATGCAGATCAAAGAAAATTTTGAAGGTCATAGTATGCATGGGAGAATGCACAACATTAAAAATACATATCTCACCCTCTTGCCCATCTTGTTCCTTTGGTGGTGGCGGAGGCAATCGAGGAAAATTTTCTTCATCAGACAAAGAATGAACAATAGCATGAATATGGCCAACAATAGCATTAAATTGGTCATGCCTTACATTGTGAGTAGGCAAAAGATTTTCATGACCTTCTCTTCCTCCGAGGACAACCTCCTTTTTGTCAAGCTTATTATGAAACAAGTACGCAAATTCAAACACTCAGAGTTTGCATGACAAACTTGGCAATGATATCTAAAATATTTTGGATTAACTTTGTCTTGATTTGTTGGCAACTATGGCACTTGAGGTAGACTAATCACCTCATTTTTTATCCACTCATGCAGTAAGGCATAAACTTTATTCATGGGATAAGGAAAAGGTGGAAGTTTCTTAAAATTTTTATGAGGCCCTTTTTTAAGCATCTTTCAACCTCCATTTTGTGCTCCTTGCGTAACAACATTCAGAAATGGGCGCTTTGAATAACTATCTTCACCATCCTTTCTCACTGGAAGAGAATTGCTAGTTCACCGAGCAGCTTCTACAAAGGTAGCAAAAGAAGGCGATTGTAAGTTTGCAAGATGCATTCTATATTCATGGAGCATACCTGAGATGCAAACTTTCACAAGTTCTTATTCGTCATAAGATTCTCGACAATTAAGAACCCTTTGATGGAATCATTGCACATAAAAAAGAAGATCTTCTATAAAATATTGGTGCTCTCGGCCGTGGTCCACGAAAGTAACTTTCTCCTAAGTTAAAAAGAATTTCTCTGTGAGTAGCTTGTGCATGTGTCCATAAGTTTCCACTAAGCTTGGAGTGTGGTTGGCATACCAAGTGTAAGCCTTATCAAACAAAGACTTAGAGAACTCTTTTAATTTAAAATCATCATCTAGGTTGTATACAAGACATATCCCCACGAAGCGCATCACATGCTCCCTGGCATTGCCCACCCTGCCCTTGAAAAAAGGAAAACTCAGACTATGATAATCTCTCGGGTATGGCTTTTCAACGATACGTGGAAAATTTTGAACTTTGATCTCTATTTCAGGATAAGATGCATGCTCTTGCTGTTCTTCCAGTAACTGAAGTAACTCCTTATGAGTTAAATATGGAGATATGGGCGGTTCTGGGAATTGATTAATAATTGGAAAAACCTGTGAACTTGGGCCAGGCATAAAACCCCTAGTGCTAGGAGTTGAACTTCCAATTCCAGGGTTTATTGGTCACAAGATCGGCATAGTAACAATAAGTAAGCCTCCAGAAATAGTAGTAGAATGATAAAATCACTTACAATAACTATTGAATTTGCTAGTGACAATGGTGGATTAACTTGTGATGTTTGGCCTGAGGCCCCAATTTATGGCTCAGATAGATTGGATAACCAGTTGACTGCCTTCCTTTATAGTATTCAACATGCACTATTGTGATGCCTAAAACATTTCTAGTAACTGAGCCACGTATGGCAGAACATAAAAAATAAGAGACAACCCAGAGCGAGTAGTGTTGTGGTGACTTTTGTTCTATGTAACCACGCTTTCCCCAGTGGGGTCACCAAAATGTGAGTGAGGGTTATTTATGGACGAGGGCAAAGTGTTACACACGAAGGGGAAGGAAGATGATTAGAGGCCTAGAGGGATGAGGAGCAAGCAACCTGACAAACTCAGGGGATTGGCGAAAGAAAACATCTCAGGCAAAATAATGAATAATAGCCTGGGCAAAATAAAACGCTAGGCAAAATGAAGTATTAACTTATATCAAATTAAAAGGCCTGAAAGAAGCAAATAAGGGCATGGGGGAAAATAAAGTAATATGAAACCTTTTTGTAAAAAATATGGCCTCCTTTCCATAAGGAAGGTAAAGGCTATTAATAGGAAAGTCAGTTGCATATGATTGTGCCACTTAATAAGAAAGTTAGGCGCATATGATTGTTCCAGTTATCTTTAAATCAAGGTAGAGAAAAGTGTAATAGTCATCTTTGGGTAAAGGCTATTTTTTGGGCTTTTGGAGTTGCTAGGTTGGTTAGAAAATCCAACAGGCCTTGCTCCGGGGCCACCAAGCTAGAACTCCCTAACATCATCCCCTTACGATGTCAGACTAAAATTCCTGTCCAAAATTTTAAATCTGACATCGTCTAACCTAGAACAATCAAACAGTCAGTATGATTTTTCTTTTTATAAATAAATAACTAGACAAATATAAAATAACAAAATTCAACCATTACAGAGTTGAAGGAACCAATGGAGCAACAACTGAGGATCCATCAGCTGCTATGCATGTTACAAAGAATAGAGCACTTGATGGTTCCGAGTTGCTGACACAGAAGAAGAAAGCCCCCACCACCCTTACAGTAGAGCCTCTAGTAACAGGATCACGTTAGGGCAACCCATGAATTGGAATGAAAGGGATGTTTATGATATTTAGTACCCTTCGATGTTATGTTCAATGTTTATTTGTTTTGGATTATTATTTTGATACTGTTATTACCTTTGGAGCATTGGTTGCTCCTAATTTTGTTCTATCTTCATTTCATTTGCTTTATGTTTTACGCTTATGGTTATTACTATCTATTGTGCCTTAATGATCTAATTTGTTTTCTTATAAGGTTTTATCTACTGAACCTAATCTCACAAAATATTTCTAGAATTGATGGAACTACAAAATTGTATGCTGAGAATTTAGGATCTTTTAGGATGGTATTAGTTTTTAACGACTCTTTTTCTTTTTCACTTTGCTTCTTCCATGCTTTTGTATTAAGGGTAATATACACCTTTAATGTGGGGAGTAGGGAGCCTAGACTTGAATTTCATTTATTTATTTATTTTCCAATTTTGTTGAAATTTTTGAAAATATGAGCTAAATTTTTGAAAGTTATACTTTTGAGTAAGAATTGATAGAAATAGTTTATTGTCTTTTTATGGTTCTTTAGTTCCTAACTTCAGTGCTAAGTAAGTGATTCTTGTTATGTTTGACTATTGGAATTAATATTTTTGAAATCTTTTTGCAATTCAATATAACACTTGTTACCACCACACAAGAATGAGAGAATTACAAGTGTGTCATAATGGCTAAAAATCATTATATTGTGTAATTCTCACCATAGTGATTGAAGTGTGGGGGGTAAAAGGCATGATCAACACCTCCTTAAAAGTTTTCCAAGTTGGTAACTTGGCCCCAAGAAAAGCCTTAAGGATTGCTTGTTTTTCAAGCAACCTATGGACTTTTTTGTTAGGTTTTGGAAATTCGGGTCCTCAATTGCAAAACTCTCAAGAAAGAGACATAGAGACTTATGGGAAGGATATGAATGGTATGGAAGTGCTATTGGAGGACCAAATTGTTAGTGTTGTGCCCGAAAGGCCAATCATGAGATGATTGTATTTTTGCACATTGAGTCATGATATTTTATTAAGGCATTAATCCAGCAATTATGTTTGTTGTTTTGTTTCTGCGTAACTTAACAAACATAATTCTAACCCTAGAATAATGATATTCTTAAACGTCCCTGGTCTAGTATTATTGTGGAGCGGGTTACAATAATACATAATGACTAGCATATGTGGAGACTAATATGAGATATGTAGTCTACATATGGGTACAAGTTGGAGAACTTGTGTACTGGACCGACCCACCATGAGAACACTACATGGATTGTTATATGAGTGTCATAAGTGATTCTCATAGTGATCATGGTATATGTAGTCCTTCGACCTAAGATCATCAAGGTTCCCTAGATGTGAGTCACATACTTTGATACTTTCCTTTGTTGCTCGTAACTGAGTGAACTTGAAGGAGGTTATTGGGTATGTCACATATCATGCGGAGGGATTTATATGATCAAGATGGGATTTGTCCCTCCTATGTAACAGGAGTGATATCTTCGGGCCCCTTGATAGAGTGAGACTTAGAAAATCCATGGCCATGCTCCGATGAGTGGATATACGATATCAATGTCATCAATTTAAGTTGGTCTACTCGGTAATCAAGAAACCAAAGATTGGGCTAAACGAGAGTGACACATTCCATGTCTCGTGCTTAGTCTTGATATCTTGGACAAAGGGACAATGGCATATATCGGTGATGATCATAAAGGTTTAGTCGATTCACCGACAATCTTTTCACTTGGGTAGCAATGATGTGTTGCTAGACACCGCTCTTTGCTTATGATCATAAATGTGATTTATAATCATTGCCAACATGGCAAGAACCTATTGGGTCGCACACATAGAGCTATTTGGATCACTAGAGTGCATGGGCTAATTATTTGGGTTATGGTTTCACTTTAATTTCGTATTAATAATGGGCCCAAGAGTTGAGCCATTAGTAAGCCCGAAATTAAATCCTAATTGGATTAGGGCTTTGAAACCCATTAGGCCTGGAAGTTGAGTCTCACTATAAATACAACTTTTAAGTGAGAAATTCGCAGGTCTCCTTACCCTAGCCTCCCAAAAGGACAGTCGCACTCTTCTCTTGCAATTCCTTGGAGGACGCAAGCTAGCACTGCGAGCGCAAGAGAAACGCATCTGCCGGGACGTGGTGTAAGCGTGGTGATCCCGAAAGGCTCGTGTGGATACCATAGAGAGCCTGAACACGTCAACTGTTCAGGTTTTGTGATTCGACTCTACAGTTGAGTGAGAGATCTCAACCAAAAATTAGGTATGAAATTTTTGAACACCCGGTTTACCCCGTTTCACTTGGATCCTGGAGGGTTTCGATTAAATTACGCTGCGCTGTTTGGCTCCCGAAACCTAATAGTGGTATCAGAGCTACTGGTGAAACCCTAAATCGAGATTGAGTGTTGAATCGCATGATGTTATGTGTTTAATTAGATTGATTCATGATGCATGAAATCGGAATTCATAATGAACATATGAGATATATGAAGAAATGACACAAATTGGTTAATGAGATTAACCCAAAATTGATAGGTATGAGATACCTATATAGATTAGGATTCTTGCAATAGTTGCAAAAACCCTAGGTTTGTTCGGATTCGGCCTGTTTGGTTGAGATCCATCACTCAACTATAGAGTCGAATCACAAAACCTGAACAGTTGATGTATTCAAGCTCTCTATGGTATCCACACGAGCCTCTCGGGATCACCATGCTTCCACCGCGTCCCGGCAGATGCATTTCTCTTGCGCTCGTAGTGCTAGCATGCGTCCTCCAAGGAATTGCAAAAGAAGAGTATGGCTGTCTTTTTGGGAGGCTAGGGCAAGGAGAGTTGTGAATTTCTCACTAGAAGCTGTATTTATAGCGAGACTCAACTTCTAGGCCTAATGGGTTTCAAAGCCCTAATCCAATTAGGATTTAATTTCGGGCTTAATAATGGCTCAACTCTTTGGCCCATTATTAATTTGAAATTAAAGTGAAACCATAACCCAAATAATTAGCCCATGCTCTCTAATGATCCAAATAGCTCTATTTGTGCGACCCAATAGGCTCTTGCCACGTTGGCAATGATCATAAATCACATTTATGATCATAAGCAATGAGCGGTGTCTAGCAACACATCATTGCTACCCAAGTGACAAGATTGTCGATCATTCAACTAAACCTTTATGATCATCATTGATATATGCCATTGTCCCTTTGTCCAAGATATCAAAACTAAGCACGAGACATGGAATGTGTCACTCTCGTATAGCCCAATCTTTGGTTTCTTGATTACCGAGTAGACCAACTTAAACTGATGACATTGATATCATATATCAACTCATCCGAGCATGGCCATGCATTTTCTAAGTCTTACTCTATCAAGGGGCCTGAAGATATCACTCCCTTTACATAGGAGGGACAAATCCCATCCTGATCATACAAATCCCTCCGCATAATATGTGACATACCCAATGACCTCCTTCAAGTTCACTCAGTTACGAGCAACAAAGGAAAGTGTCAAAGTATGTGACTCACATGTAGGGAACCTTGATGATCTTAGGTCGAAGGACTACATATACCATGATCACTATGAGAATCACTTATGACACTTATGTAATGATCCATGTAGTGTTCTCATGGTGGGTCGGTCCAGTACACAAGTTCTCCAACTTGTACCCATATATAGACTACATATCTCATATTAGTCTCCACATATGCTAGTCGTTATGTATTATTGCAACCCGTTCCACAATAATACTAGACCAGGGATGTTTAAGAATATCATTATTCTAGGGTTACAATTATGTTTGTTAAGTTACGCAGAAACGAAACAACAAACATAATTGCTGGATTAAGGCCTTAATAAAATATCATGACTCAATGTGCAAAAATACAATCATCTCATGATTGGCTTTTGGGCACAACACTAACAGTTACATGGCTAGAATGATACTGTTTATTAGTGGAAGTTACAGGTGCAGCGGCTGGTCACTAGAACTTAATAGGATTGCCTAATGTGTGGTAGCCAAGATTAAGACTTGTGCTAGTGTTTTCCTTCTTTGCTGCCATAGTGTGCATGAAATGTGAATATGTGTGTGATGGTTGGACCAATATGCATGTGTTTACATAGTGCCCAAGAAGGCCATTTGTGTATGATGGCCTATAGAACATTGCCAATCTTAGGAGTCTAAATGCACAATTTTGGCACCATAATTGGACTAGCCCGGAGTGGGTAACAAAACTAGCAGAAGATGGTCTAGAGATGTTGTTTTACATCAAAATTTTTGTGGTTACTACATTGTTTCAAAGCATACTAGATTGTGAGTTCTTATGCTTGTTTATGTATTTTGATTGGTTGATGGAAATATGGATTGATTGGAAAAAGAAGACAAAATTCTTTTTGAATAGTTATCTACTTCACTACTTCTTAGCAATGAAGTAGATAGGGGTCTTCTCATGAGGCCAGAGTTGACCACTACTCAAAAAAATGCAGAAGCATGAGTTGTGATCAATGATCACCTTGGAAATGTGTTCAGGTAAATATCTTGCGTATCGATAAAGCTCTTGTTGGTACAATTGCTAAAAAATTAAGACACATGACGATGATGCTAAAAAGAAGAAGAATATGAATTTTCAATTAATTGCCTATTTTCCAGAGTTTGGCAGTATGCTTGGATGGTGCATAGTGCATTTTGATTTAATATGGTTTGTACTTCACACTTTGGCATAAAAATTTTACATTACTCTCTAAGCTTCAAAAGACATGGCTAGCTAGCCTATAATGAATTTTTTTGATTAACTTATTTTGTTTTCAAAGGTGTTAGATTGAAAGAGTTGCATGCTTGATATCTCCTACAAAGTTCTTTAGGCTTTATAGTTTCAATTATCTTCTACTTTTGTTGCTCAAGAGTTTGACCTACCTTTACTTTTTAGATGTTTCACTTTGGTTTGCCTGAGGGCGAGCAAATGTTCAAGTACAAATGAATATGATATGTGCTAAATTATATGTATTTTTTACTATGATCTTCCTTGATATTAGCTTGTCTTTCAAGTAGTTTTGATAAGAATTGATGTGTAATTGCTTTATAATTTGTTTTTAGGTCATATTTTAGCTCATTTGCAAAAAGGAATGATTTTGAAGAGGTTTGGGCCTAAGATGAAAGATTTTGAGGAAACTAAAGTGGACACACCTGATGGTGAAATGTACTAAGGTACCTTTAGCGATGTTATCCAAAATAAAAAAAAATAGTCCAATACCTTGACAGGGGACTTATGAAGTTCTCCTAAAGTACTAAAATAGCTAGGTGCTAAGGTTGCCAGGTACTATCCCATAAAATAAGGATCTATTCAGCCACCTGCCAAATCCCAAAGACTAGGTTACGGGCACAAAACCATATCCCTAAAAAACAGATATGACCCACGATTGCAAGGTAAAGAACAATTTTCTCCCACTCACACTTTGTTCTTACTCCTCTCCTAAGAATTTTGTCTAACTTGAGTGTCAAAGGTTCCCTCGATAAAAAATTTCCAGGGACCCTTATAGCGCAGTTTTCTCTCGATATTTCAGACTCCCTTCATATGACCACTGTATCAACATCGGGATGTCAACAACACGGATTAGACAATACCATGAACATCAAATGGCACCATCTGTGGGAGCCTAACCACAAGTTACCATGTTACCTATGTAAGGGTTTGAATATGAGAGGCTTCTAACCCCTCATATAGGATCAGGTATGACTACCCCTAATGATGTTCTAACAATAGAATTCATCTTGATGTTCATCAGCACTAAAGGATATTCGAGCAATCTCTAACACTTGAATGCTTTAGGAGTTACCTGGTAGCAATATCACTGTTTGTGTTCAATCACCTTCACCTATAAAGAACTTCTATCGACAAACCCTTTTGCTCCTCCGTAAAGCCCTTCACAGATGGAGGGATCACCAATGAGGAGGGTATGTGGCCCTTCACGGGACTCTACCTCGTAGATGTAAGAGCATTCTTCTTCACCCCAAGGGTTAGTCCATGAGAGAACACTAATATTTACAAAAATCAGGTGGCTAGCAGAAAGCAAAAGGATCACCCCTAAGTGCCTAGTTGGAAAGTAAAGGTGAATGAATAGCTCCACATAGATTCAATTCTTAGGGGCACTCCTCAATGGCATATCCCTATTTGTTCAGTCGATGGCCAACACTCATCCATCCAGAGGAGTTGTTTCCCTCATCCAGAACATTATAACACATACAACAAAATCGCTAATGGTAGATCGACAGTGGAGTACACCGATAGCGAATTGTATTGCCCCTCTTGTCTTGGAGAGATTGTCCACACCATAACCATGTTCCTTTCGACAATAAAAGTGAAGTAGAAATAGAATGAAAAGGCACTGATGGAACTCTGGAACCTAGGAAACAAACTGGTAAGGGAGGACAGGTCAATTGTTAGCTTACTGGACAACAATCTTTTCCTGATCATAGCCTAGATCAGAGAATAGAATCTAAATAGGTCCTGTGTTATAATGGTACCAACACTGACATCCTATTCACAGACGTACTCATAGATTTACATATCCTTCCTGATGCCCTGCAGCATCTTCGCTGTGTGACATGGTGTTGCCGGGAGGGACTTCCAGTGAGGGAGAACACCTAAAGTGTATGTTTCCCAGGAGGATCTGCCTGAAATACTCAGAAAACAAGGGTTAGGAGGTCCCCGGGGTCTTTTTCTGGGGAGGAGCCTCCGATGCCCAAGTTAGCTCTTTAGAGGTGGGGAGAAGTATTAAGGGCCAGAAGTTCTTGCCAGTTACCTCTTTTCGTGAAAGTCCCACCAGAAAAAAGATCCCCTGGTGGTGCCATTTCCTGGGTATATATAGGAGGGGGTGGCCCGCTCAGATCGTGACATGTATTTGGCCGGATGTAATTTGTACCTTCTAAGCGTAGGGGCCTCTAGCCGCTTGTAGGCTCCTCTGGCCACGGGCTAGGGTAGTCATAGTCCTACATGACAGGACATGGACTGTCCTGGTGTGTCAGAGTGCATATGAGGTCGGCGTGTAGCGTGTGCAGGCGACATGTCAGAGGCTCCTTAAATGTTTCTGCCGTACCCCCGAGGTCCCCTTACTCAAGGATGTCCTTCAGAGAGAGGACCTTTCTTCCGGGGTCGTGTTAGTAGTTCGGGGGATTCCCTAGCATTGAAGTTCCTTGTTCGGGGGGGGTTTCCTGCCAAGAGTGGCTGGTCCTTCTCCCCAAAGGTAGTTCGGTTACTTTCTCAAGGGAGGTGACGCGCTATCTTTCCGAGGTCAGAGCTGTCATCCTCAGAGGTGCTGGCTGGCCATTGAAGTCGTATGCTCGAGGCGCCATACTTCATCCTTTCTGAGGTCTCCACAGGCACTCCTTGTGAGTAACACTCGACTTACCGAATGCAGTACTTGACCTCAGTTTGTGGGCTACAAGGGTGACAGCACTTCGGCTATCACATGCCCCCCCTTAGGAAGCCGAAGTGGGACTTCGGCTTACAGACTTTCTGGGGACGCTTCTCAGGACTTGTAATCGTGACATTCTCAGAAAAGGCACTTCGCTACCCGAAGGCCTACCCTGTTCAGCTAGGTGTCACTATCTGCCCTTTGATGTCCTCGAGATGCCCAATCTCTTTACTTTTTCAGCTGTTCAGTGAACCGTCATGTCTCGTAACCAGGCGTGTCAGTCTGGAGAAACGTGCTTGGATTTTCAGGGTGTCAGAAAGCGTGGCCTAGTTTGCCGTGCTGGTTGACACATGGCAGACACTGGTTGGGGGATGGTCACGTCGGTTAGACCAGCCGCCCCTTTTCATGTGCGAGGAGCAGTTATGGCGATGGTTCATCTTCGCGGAGCCATTATGGTGTCAATTTGGTTATCCTTCCTCGGCCTATATAAACTTTTCTCTGTCATAATCTTCTCCTTCTTTCTCTTTGCTCTCATTTTGCTCTCGCCTGTTTTCATCCTTTCTCCTCTTTCTTTGCAGCGGTGTTAACGGCGGAGCGATTCCCGGCCACCATTTACGACGGCATCTTCAAACCTTGACTTCGGCAAGACTTTCGGTGGGTTTTGATTCTAAGGGTCCTTCGGTTTTCTTGCTTTTTTCTAGCCTACCCAAGGTCACTTTTCTTCTTTCTGAGGTCTCTTTTTAGCCAACCATGTCTTCGCCTATTCCTATTATGTCGGTTGCACCTATCCCCGAGAGCTGGCAGCCTCTCATGTCTCACCCTTGTTGTTCCACCTCGGAAAAGTTAGAGAAGTGGACAACAAAATTTTTTCTTCCCTCATACGCCACCACAAGTTTACCCCACCTCAGTCATTTTAGCTTTATGAACCGGGATGACGAGGTTACCATTTTCCGAGCCCAACTAAAGGCTGGACTTCGGTTTCCTCCCGCGAAGATGATTTGTGACTTTTGCCAATTCCATGGCATAGCCATGAATCAGCTTCATCCCAATTCATACTGCTATTTCAATGCCTTTCTCTGCATATGCGGGGTCTTCGGGGTAGAACCCCATTTTATCCTATTCATGCAGTACTACAATCTCTATCTGGTCCCAAAGGGTGGCTTTTATTTCATGCTACCTCGGGGATCTAGGAGCAAAAAATTCATGTTCACCTTTAGGAAGTTCTTCTTCCTAAAGGTGGCGGAGGCCTGGTCACATGTTTCGACTAAGTGGGCTCGGGGGAAGCTGGAGACGGATGTCATGGATCCCAAGAAGTTGCTAACTCCCGAGTTGGTGGCGAGGTTTGTGGACTTTGACAGACGTATCCGTGCTGTTGTCGACTACGATGCCTAGGTCCCTCCACGCTCCCTCTACCCCTTCCCCATCATGTGGAAGCTCATGACCGAGAAGGTCCTTCAAGAGTTGGGGGTAGTTAAGGAGCATAAGACAGACCTCAGCATGCTAGCTCCTGCCATCAAGGGGAAGGAGCCCCGGCTAGTGAAGCTCCTTCGGGGAGAGCTCACTTACACAGCCTTTTTCGAAAGTAAGTTTCCTTTCAAAATTTTCAGTATAAGTATCTGTCTGGACTCACACTGATGTTTTCCTTCTTTTTCAAAGATGGGCGATGAGTCTACTGCCTCCTATAAGTCCCTCTTCCTCGGTCAGGCCGAGAAGGGGGAACAAACTGATGGGTTTCGGGAGCCAAACAACGCAGTAGAATTTAACCAAAACCCTCCAGGATCCAAGTGAAATCGGGTAAACCGGGTGTTCAAAAATTTTCATACCTAATTTTCGGTTGAGATCTCTCACTTAACTGTATAGTCAAATCACAAAACCTGAACAGTTGACATGTTCAGGCTCTCTATGGTATCCCCACGAGCCTCTCGGGATCACAACGCTTCCACCGCATCCTAGTAGATGCGTTTCTCTTGCGCTCGCAGTGCTAGCTTGCGTCCTCCAAGGAATTGCAAGAGAAGAGTGCGGCTGTCCTTTTGGGATGCTAGGGCAGGGAGACCTGTAAATTTCTCACTAGAAGTTGTATTTATAGTGAGACTCAACTTCCACGCCTAATGGGTTTCAAAGCCCTAATCCAATTAACCTTTAATTTCAGGCTTAATAATGGCTCAACTATTGTGCCCATTATTAAAATGAAATTATTGTGAAACCAATTCCCAAATTATTAGCCCATCCACTCTAATGACCCAAATAGCTCTAAGTATGCGACCCAATAGGCTCTTACCATGTTGGCAATGATCATAAATCACATTTATGATCATAAGCAATGAGCGGTGTCTAGCAACACATCATTGCTACCCAAGATTGTCGATGATTCGACTAAACCTTTATGATCACCACCGATATATGCCATTGTCCCTTTGTCCAAGACATCAAGACTAAGCACGAGACATGGAATGTGTCACTCTCGTATAGCCCAATCTTCGGTTTCTTGATTACCGAGTAGACTAACTTAAACTGATGACATTGATATCGTATATCAACTCATCCGAGCATGGCCATGCATTTTTCTAAGTCTTACTCTATCAAGAGGCCCGAAGATAGCACTCCCATTACATAGGAGGGACAAATCCCATCTTGATCATACAAATCCCTCCGCATAATATGTGACATACTCAATGACCTCCTTCAAGTTCACTCAGTTACGAGCAACAAAGGAAAGTATCAAAGTATGTGACTCACATGTAGGGAACCTTAATGATCTTAGGTCAAAGGACTACATATACCATGATCACTATAAGAATCACTTATGGCACTCATATAACGATCCATGTAGTGTTCTCATGGTGGGTCAGTCCAGTACACAAGTTCTCCAACTTGTACCCATATGCAGACTACATATCTCATATTAGTCTCTACATATGCCAGTCGTTATGTATTATTGTAACCCGTTCCACAATAATACTAGACTAGGGACGTTGGAGAATATCATTATTCTAGGGTTACAATTATGTTTGTTAAGTTACACAGAAACAAAAACAACAAACATAATTGCTGGATTAATGCCTTAATAAAATATCATGACTCAATGTGCAAAAATACAGTCATCTCATGATTGGATTTTGGGCACAACACTAACAATCTCCCACTTGCACTAAAGCCAACCATCCATGCATCTAATAGCGATGGACCTAGAATGGCTATCATGCTTTTGCTGCGTAAGGGGCTTTGTTAGCGGATCAGCAATGTTGCTGTCTGTCGAAGTCCTGCATATCCTTACATCACCCCTCTCGATGATCTCCCTGATGAGATGATAGCGTCGGAGTATGTGTTCGAATCGCTGGTGAGATTGAGGTTCCTTAGCCTATGCGATTGCTCCATTGTTGTCACAATAGAGCTCCGTCGGGTCGGTAATGGTTGGAACCACTCCAAGTTTAGTGATGAACTTCTTGATCCAAATTGCCTCCTTCGCAGCATCAGAGGCATCAATGTACTCAGATTCTGTTGTAGAGTTAGCTACTGTCTCTTGCTTTGAACTCTTCCAGCTCACAGCACCGCCACCAATGCAAAACACATAACCAGATTGCGATCTAAAATCATCCTTATCGGGTTGGAAGCTTGCATTGGTGTAACCCCTTACAACGAGCTCATCTTCACCTCCAAAGACCAAGAATGCACCCTTAGTCCTTCGTAAGTACGTAAGGATGTTCTTAACAGCTGTCTAGTGACTCTCACCAGGGTTTGATTGGTACCTACTCGTCATGCTTAAAGCATATGAGACATCGGTTGGAGTACATATCATGGCATACATGATAGATCCAATTGCTGAAGCATATGGAATCTTACTCATGCGCTTTCTCTTCTCAGGTGTACTCGGACACTGAGACCTAGAAAGAGTTATACCATGTGAGATGGGCAAGAATCATTTCTTGGAATCTTGCATGCTAAAACTCTTTAGCACCTTGTCAATGTATGTACTTTGACTTAGGCCAACAAGCTTTCTAGATATATCTCTATAGATCCTGATGCCTAACACATTGGCTACTTCACCCAAGTCCTTCATAGAGAAACATTTCCCTAGCCAAGTCTTCACAGACTGTAGCTCAAGAATGTCATTACCGATGAGTAGTATGTCATCTACGTACAACACCAAGAAGACAATAGCGCTCCCACTAACCTTCTTGTAGACACAAGGTTCATCTTCATTTTTGATAAAACCAAACTCTTTGATTGCTTCATCAAAACAAAGATTCCAACTTCGAGAAGCTTGCTTCAGTCCATAAATAGACCTTTGCAACTTGCACACTTTATTGGCATTCTCAGGAGTGACAAAACCCTCAGGTTGTGTCATGTACACATCCTCAAGTAGCTTTCCATTTAGGAATGCAGTTTTGACATCCATTTGCCATATCTCATAATCATAGTGTGCAGCAATAGCAAACAAAATTCGGATGGATTTAAGCATAGCAACTGGTGAAAAAGTTTCATCATAGTCAATACCATGAATTTGCTTGAAACCTTTTGCAACCAATCGTCCCTTAAAGGTAATCACATTACCATCCATGTCAGTTTTCTTCTTGAAAACCCATTTGCACCCTATGGGTTTTACCCCTTCAGGTGGGTCAACCAAAGTCCATACTTGGTTTTCATACATGGATTCCATCTCGGATTTCATGGCCACTAGCCACTTCTCAGAGTCAGGCCCCGACATAGCTTGTTGGTAGGTTGTGGGCTCATCCTGATCCATGAGCATCACATCACCAGTGTGAGTCACGAGAAATCCATATCTCTCAGGCTCACGCCGAATCCTACCAGACCTACGTGGGCTCTGTGCTACAGGAACAGACTCTTGAACCACAACATCTTGTGGTGTCTGTTCAGGTTCCATTTCAGGTTCGATGTCTCCTTGTTGTTCTTGAATTTCTTCAAGTTCTACTTTCCTCCCACTAGTTCCTTTAGAGATAAACTCTTTCTCCAAAAAGACACCAGTTCGAGCAACAAACACTTTTTGCTCAGAAGGATTGTAGAAATAGTAACCCTTTGTTTCTTTGGGATACCCAACAAAAAGGCATTTTTGAGATTTGGGCCCTAGTTTGTCAGAGGATTGACGTTTCACATAAGCGTCACAGCCCCAAATCTTCATAAAAGACAAATTGGGACACCTCCCACTCCATATCTCATATGGTGTCTTTTGAACCGATTTAGATGGAACTCGGTTTAGTGTAAAAGCGGTTGTCTCTAGAGCATGTCCCCAAAAGGAGTTTGGAAGGTCAGCTTGACTCATCATGGAGCGAACCATGTCTAACAGAAGTTCGATTTCTCCTTTCAGATACACCATTCCATTGAGGTGTACCTGGTGGAGTGAGTTGTGATACTATACCACACTCCTTCAGATAGTCAAGGAATTCTCCAAGTACTCTCCAAGTACTCTCCACCTTCATTCTTGATCTGATTGAAGCACTTTGTCTCATAAGATACTAGCCATATCTGCTGAAGTCATCAGTGAAAGTAATGAAGTGTTGAAAACCTCCTTCCCGAGTTGATTCTCTACTTCATTCTTGAATTCTTTGAACTTTTGAAAGGATTCTGACTTGTGTCTCATGAGATTGATACACCAAGTATAGCTTTAGATATCTGCTGAAGTCATCAGTGAAAGTAATGAAGTATTGGAAACCTCCTCTAGCTTGTGTAGACATAGGGCCACATACATCACTATGTATGAGTCCTAGTAAGTCATTAGCCCTTTCACTTTGCCCTGTGAATGGGGCTTTGGTCATCTTGCCCAACAAACATGACTCACATGTCTCATATGATTCAAAATCAAATGAGTCCAAGAGTCCATCCTTATGGAGCTTGGATATGCGGGTCTCATTTATATGGCCCAAGCGACAGTGCCAGAGATAGGTCGAGTTCGAATCATTTAATCTGACCTTCTTGGTATTCACATTATAGATTGGATCTTCGAGGTCTAGAACATACAACCCATTGCTAAGTTGAGCACTACCATAAAAGATTTCATTCAAATAAATAGAACAACATTTGTCCTTTATTATAAATGAAAAACCTTTCTTGTCCAAACAAGAAACAGAAATCAAATTTCTACTAATAGTAGGCACAAAGTAGCAGTTGTCTAATTCTAAAACTAATCCACTAGGTAAAGTGAGAACATAAGTCCCTACGGCTAAGGCAGCAACCCTTGCTCCATTTCCAACATGTAGGTCCACTTCACCTCGGGCCAATCTTCTACTTCTACTTAGATCCTGCACATTTGCACAAATGTGAGATCCACATCCAGTATCCAATACCCAAGATGAGGAAGTAGAAAAGTTAGCCTCTATAACAAAAATACTTGAAGTGGAAGTCTTACTTCCCTTTTCCTTAGCAAGTTCTTCAAGATAGAGCTTGCAGTTGCGCTTCCAGTGTCCAGGTTGCTTACAATGGAAGCACTCCCCTTCCTTTGCCACACCACCCTTTGGTTTCAGTGCAGCTGAAGAAGAATTGGCATTGGACTTTCCATTAGCTTTATCCTTCTTCTTGTTGGCTTTTCCCTTTCCCTTGCCCTTTTGAACCATCAAAATGGGCTTAGCCTTCTTAAGGTTTTGCTCAACAGTTCTCAACATGTTGAGCAATTCAGGGAGGGACTTGTCAAGGTCGTTCATGTTATAGTTCATGATGAACTGACTGTAGCTTTCAGGCAACAATTGCAAGACTACATTAATAGCCAACTCTTTCTGAAGAGCAAATCCCAAATTCTCAAGATTCTCAATGTACCCAATCATCTTGAGCACATGAGGACCCACGGGACTTCCCTCAGACATCTTGCACTGAAACAATGCCTTAGAGGTCTCAAACCTCTCATGCCTAGCTTGCTCTTGGAAAAGCATTTTGAGATGTTCGATCATATCGAACGCCCCCATGTTCTCATGTTGCTTCTGAAGCTCAGATTCCATGGTAATAAGCATGAGGCATGCAATACCAAAGCATCATCAGAATGCCTCCTGTGAGCATCCCTTTTAGCTCTTGGAGCAGTGGCAACAGGCTCATTCAGAATGGGCTGCTCTAAAACATAGGCCTTCCTCTCTTGCTTGAGGACAATCGTCAAGTTTCGGTACCGTTTGAAAAGTTGGTCCCATTCAGTTTTTCCTTCTCAAGGATCGATCGCAACTAAAATGTCGATGTGTTTTGTGCCATGGTTATCTACAACAATAAATATGCAGTGTAAAAGTCATGTATTTTAATTCATTTAATAAGGACTTTTATTAAATGATACTCCCACTATTTTCCTCAAAATAATAACCCTCGATATTATTTCAGAACACCTCAATGCTAAGGTATTCTAGTGGGCCAAGATCTATATTTGACCACAACTTGAGTCAGCTTTGGCTTTTCTGTCAAGTTACAGTTATTTAGGTAGGCAACTCCTTTCCAATTGCATCCCACACAACTCTTGGATAGTTGGGTGAACAACACTTGTCCAAGCTCATCTCATGAACTTAAGCCCAGCTTTATGCCTCTAAGTCCCTAATCCTATTAGGATGACTTAGTTAAGTCGAACCCAAAGTTAACAGTTTGGATATCACTATTATCCCATCGCGCCTTACTAAGATGAACATAGGTGCTTTGCTTTGGCGAACCCACCTAATGTTGATCAAAGTCTTGACGAGTGCCAACATTTGGAAGGCATCACATTTAATAACTTAATATTTGTTTGAGGGATTTTTCTTTTGATCTCACCAATTTGTTATCTCCAGTTGTCTTATACATGCATCACATACAAATATAAAACATGCATCTCATGCTTACAAGAAATAAACGTGACATGGTTATAGCCCAAACTATGTGATATTCTCAAGCCAATGAGAATATCATAAAAGCCTAAGAAAAGAAAAGGGTCTTCACAAGCTCCTTATCTTCCCTTTTTCATTGCCCTTTTGTTGTCACCTCCTTGGACATACCACCTTGGATGATCCTTGGACATACCACCTTGGATGATCCCATAATGTACCATTACATCAACAATAGAAACCTCGAGTTACATTCGAGGGGAGTAAGGTGAGAAGAGAATGTACAATGAGAGTAACAAGAGAAGGCACGAGTCGCAAGCTGTATTTACAAGTACAACCAATCAAGGGCTATAACCATGCACCATGCTTCAAACACCAATCAGCATATCATGTCAAATCTCATTCAACAAAAATGCATGCCAATTGACGCGCATTGATTAACCAGTTTTTATTTATGTTGTGCTTCGCATACGACGGTCCCGCTAGCCGGTCAGCGGCTGGTGAGGCGCCGCGCCCCCCGGCGCAAGGAATTGTCTTGCAATTACTTAGCCCGAAATCTTGTATTTTGAGCAAGTAGGTACCTGAGACTCCTCCATTCGAGCCACCAAAAATACCTTACTTTCGGTGCCCGAACAGGCCAAATCTGAACAAAGCTAGGGTTTTTGCAACTATTGCAAGAATTCTAATCCATATAGGTATCTCATACCTATCAATTTCAGGTTAATCTCATTAACCAATTAGTGTCATTTCTTCATAAATGTCACATGTTCATTATGAGTTTCGATTTCATGCATCATGAATCAATCTAATTAATCATGGCAGAAAAGCAACCGAACACATAACATCATGCGATTCAACATCAATCCCGATTTAGGGTTTCACTAGTAGCTCTGATACCACTGATGGGTTTTGGGAGCCAAACAGCGCAATAGAATTTAACCAAAACCCTCCATGATCCAAGTGAAATGGGGTAAACCGGGTGTGCAAAAATTTTCATACCTAATTTTCGGTTGAGATCTCTCACTCAACTGTAGAGTCGAATCAAAAAACCTGAACAGTTGATGTGTTCAAGCTCTCTATGGTATCCACATGAGCCTCTCGGGATCACCACGCTTCCACCAAGTCCCGGCAAATGCGTTTCTCTTGCGCTTGCAGTGCTAGCTTGCGTCCTCCAAGGAATTGTAACAGAAGAGTGCGGCTGTCCTTTTGGGAAGCTAGGGCAAGCAGACCTGCAAATTTCTCACTAGAAGTTGTATTTATAGTGAGACTCAACTTCCAGGCTTAATGGGTTTCAAAGCCCTAATCCAATTAGGATTTAATTTTTGGCTTAATAATGGCTCAACTATTGGGCCCATTATTAATATGAAATTATTGTGAAACCAAATCCCAAATTATTAGCCCATCCACTCTAATGACCCAAATAGCTCTATGTGTGCGACCCAATAGGCTCTTACCACGTTGGCAATGATCATAAATCACATTTATGATCATAAGCAATGAGCGGTGTCTAGCAACACATCATTGCTACCCAAGTGACAAGATTGTTGATGATTCGACTAAACCTTTATGATCATCACCGATATATGCCATTGTCCCTTTGTCCATGATATCAAGACTAAGCACGAGACATGGAATGTGTCACTCTCGTATAGCCCAATCTTTGGTTTCTTGATTACTGAGTATACTACCTTAAACTGATGACATTGATATCATATATCAACTCATCCGAGAATGGCCATGCATTTTTCTAAGTCTTACTCTATCAAGGGGCCCGAAGATATCACTCCCGTTACATAGGAGGGACAAATCCCAACTTGGTCATACAAATCCCTCCACATGATATGTGACATACCCAATGACCTCCTTCAAGTTCACTCAGTTATGAGCAACAAAGGAAAGTATCAAAGTATGTGACTCACATGTAGGGAGCCTTGATGATCTTAGGTCAAAGGACTACACATACCATGATCACTATGAAAATATCTTATGACACTCATATAATGATCCATGTAGTGTTCTCATGGTGAGTTGGTCCAGTACACAAGTTTTCCAACTTGTACCCATATGCAGACTACATATCTCATATTAGTCTCTACATATGCTAGTCGTTATGTGTTATTGCAACTCGCTCCACAATAATACTAGACTTGGGACGTTTGAGAATATCATTATTCTAGGGTTATAATTATGTTTGTTAAGTTACGCAAAAACAAAAAAAACAAACATAATTGCTGGATTAATGCCTTAATAAAATATCATGACTTAATGTGCAAAAATTACAATCATCTCATGATTGGCTTTTGGGCACAACATTAACACAAACGAAGAAGGGTGTTCGGTCCGCTCCCAGTAGTCTTGCATCTCCAAGAGGCGCAAGACTACTGGGAGTGGACTGTCTTCAGCCAAGAAGGCAAAGAAGGACACCCTTCTTCCACCCCCGGAGGATGTGCCGGAGGTCGGTGGTGACATTGCTACTTCCACCAAGCCTGAAACTCCCGCCGTGCCTGAAACTACTGCCGAGGTTCCTGCTGGGGTGGTTACCGTTGTTGCTTCTCTGAGTCCCACCACATTGACGGATCTTTTGGGTTCTTCAGTAGGGGGTCCCTCTCCCGAGGAGTTGGAAAGACGCCGAAGGGGCAAAGGCAAACATGTCCCTGCTGACGTGGAGGAGGCCCGAGACTCCGATGACGACGTTGCTGAGGTTGTGCCAGGTTTGTCTCCTACACCTTTATAGTACTCATATCCTCATAACTCGTATAGTTAATGAGCTTTGTTTGACTTATGCTTTTAACTTTCCAGAGAATCTGGCGCCCTCAGTTTGGATGGTTGAGCATGCCCGAACGTGGGCTCTTTGGGATTCCTACATCCCGAAGGACAAGGTTCCAAGGGAGCCATTTGGTCTTTCACGGAGGACATGAATCTGTTCTCCGAGGATTGCCGGGAAATGGCTCCCCAGATGGCGGGGGGCGTGCTCACTTAGGCTTCCTTCAAGGCAATTACCAAGTAGTGTGCCTCCGAGGATGCCCTTGCCGCTAAGGTTTCCGAGCATGCTGCCCAGGTAGTTCTTCAGGCCTCTTCATTTTCCCTCCCACTTTTTTGTCTAAGTAGTTTGGCTTTCCTTGTGTAAATTTGATTGAGTACCTTCTCTCTTTTTTTTTGTAGCTTCTGGGGTATAGTGGATACCTCCGAGCTTGGTCGGCAAATCAGTCTTTGGTCTGAGCTTGGGCCAAAGATAAGTTGGAGAAGGCCAGGGTCTTCTGTGCTAGCTCGGTCATAAAAAATGCCGAGTTAAGCCGGATAGCCAAGGAGGAGTTTGCCAAGCTTCGGGAAGAATTCTTGAAGGGCCAAGAGAAGCTCTTGGAGGATTTTTCCAAGATGTCTGACCTTGGTGAGAAGGTTGTGAGCTTGACCTTAGCCAACGAGGCCATTCAGAAGGAGAAAGAAGAAGAAGCTACTCTCCTGACGAAGGCTCTTGCTGACAACGCCGAACTTCAAGCCAAGGTCGACTGGCTAAAAAAGGACTCAAAGAAGAAGAAGAAGATAAAAGAGCTAGAGAAGGAGGTTGCAGAACTCCAGAACGAGGTTAATGACTTGGATGTTGAGAAAGACACGCGACCAAGGTTCCATTTCAAGACGGCTTCTGCCTAGCTCGTCACCAACTTCTGAAGAAATATCTGGACCTCGACCTTTCCTTCTTGGATGCCCTGGATATTCCCAAGGGGCCTCGGTGGACTTGGTCAAAAATCGAGCTCCCCAACTTGTCGTTTGCCCCTCCTTTTGCATCAAAGGTGGCGGCCAAAGACATAGGAGCCGGAGCTTCCCATGACGCCGGGGTCCCTTAGATATTTTAGGGCCTTTGCCTTCTTCTTTTTCTTTTCATTTTTCTTCTTGTAACCTTCTCCTTGTACCAAGACCTTCTTCAATAAATTTTCCTTCATAATTTGGTTAAGTCTTTTGAGCAATTTTTTGTTTCCCAGTTGTCCCGACCACTTTCGGTCAGGAGACTTTGGAAAGGTACATTTTGCTCGTTTCATCGACCAACCTTCAGGTAAACATTCGTTGTTTACGAAGTTCCCATAGGCAAATTTTAGCCTGCCCTCGTTGGCCATACTGGATAGACTTCACCTTTTTTGGGCATACAACCCAATCAACTTCGGAAGGAAAACATGACTTTCGGGAGTGCGTGCTTCAGCTTTGTTCGGCGAGTACTCTCAGATAGGGGAAAAATTTTGTACTTAGAAAAAATTTCTAACTTGTACAATTTCTCATCTAAAATTCTAAGTTTAGAATTTCTTTAAGGCATCCGAGTGCCATGTATTTTTCAGTTCTCCCCGTTCAGTGTCGCAAAGCTTGTATACTCCCTTTTGGACCTCATCCAGGACCAAGTAAGGCCCTTTCCAGTTTGGCCGAAGTACCCCATGGGATGATTTTCGGGGTTCAAACTCGGCCTTTCGGAGGACGAGGTCTCCTTTCCTTATTCCTTTTGGCCTAACATGCAGGTTTGCGCTTATGGCCACCCTTTGCTAAAAGGCCTTTCTTCTGAGCTTAGCCACTTCTCTGTGTTCGTCAACTAGGTCGAGCTTAGTTCTCCACCTGAGGTCGTTTCCTCTTTCATCGAACACTTGTATTCTAACTGATGGCTGTACTACCCCGATAGGGATAATGGCCTCTATGCCGAAGGCGAGCGAAAAAGGTGTCTCACCCGTGGCCCTTCGGGGTGTCGTCCGATAGCTCCACAACACACTAGGAAGTTCTCCTGACCATTTTCCCTTTGCTTCCCCCAATCTCTTTTTCAGACCATCTTTTACGGTTCTGTTGGATACCTCTACTTGTCTGTTGCTCTGGGGATGAGCTACCGGGGCGAAGTGCATCTTTATTCCGAGGTCGATGATGAATTCCTGGAATCCTTTGTCAATAAACTGGGAACCATTGTTGGCAATTATCACCCTCGGTATGCCAAATCGGCATATGATGCTTTTCCAGACAAATTTTTGTATATCGTTTGCCGAAATAGCTGCTAGAAGCTCTGCCTCCACCCATTTGGTGAAGTAGTCTACCACAACCACACAGAACTTCACTCCTCCGGATGCTGTCCGGAGTGGCCTGATGAGGTCAATGCCCCACACTGTGAAGTGACAGGGGTAGTCAGCCGAGGTTATTAATTCCAAGGGTGACCTTTGAACGTTGGCATGTCTCTGGCAACTGTCACATTTTTGGACAAATTGTGTTGCGTCCTTTCTTAATGTGGGCCAAAAATACCCTTGGCGGAGTATTACTCCTGCCAAAGCATCAGTCCCGATGTGGGCACCGCAAATTCCCTCGTGGACTGCCTCGAGAATTACCTGTGTGTCCTTTTTGCTAATACACCTTTGCAATGGACTTGTATATCCCTGTCGGTATAGTTCTTCCCCTACTAAAAAATATCGTCCGGAACGTCTTCGCACTTTTACCGCTTCGCGAGGGTCATCAGGAAGCTCCGAGGTTGTAAGGTACCTCTTTATAGGATTTTCCCATCCTTCTTCCAAGGCTGTTATGCTCATTACCGCAATGCTCGGGTGGCTTAGTACTTCAGTGAATCTTTTTGATTTGGCCAGACTGTCAGCTTCGGCATTGTTTCATCGAGGTATATTTTTTATATGTACTGTGTCGAACTCCTGAATGAGCTTTGATACGAGCTCATGGTATTTTGCCAAAGTTGGATCTTTTGCACTGTAATCCCCCGCCATCTGTCGGACCACCAGCTGAGAATCACTGTGGGCCTTTAGGTTTCTCACACCAATCTTTTTGGCAAGGCATAATCCCGCTATGAAGGCCTCATACTCTGCCACATTGTTGGTGACATTAAACCCGAACTTGATGGCTTTTATTACTTCCATGCCTTCGGGGCTGTGAATGACCACCCCAGCTCCCTGGTGTTCGGAGCCGGAGGCCCCATCTACAAACAGAGTCCACTCTGGCTCAATCCTGCCGAGGTGCGATTGATCATTTTTGGCAAAAGGCACTTCGGCCATGAAGTCTGCCAGAGGTTGGGCTTTTATTGCTTTGCTTGGTTCATAAGTAATGTCATATTCACCAAGCTCTATGCACCACTTGGAAAGCCTTCTCGAATGGTCTACCCTATTCATGACATCCTGAAGAGGCTGGTTGCTTCGGATAATGATGGGGTGAGCCTAGAAATATGGACGCAGTCTCCCACTTGCTAGTACCAGGGCATAGATTGCTTTTTGCAGTAAGGGATACCTAATTTCGGCGCCGTGCAGAGATTTGCTTATGTAATATACTGGCCATTGCACCACTCTTTCTTCCTTCACAAGAATCGAGCTTAGTACTTTTTCAGCCACAGCGAGGTATAGCACAAGGGGTTCTCCTTCTCGAGGTTGCCGAAGAGTGGGTAGCCGGGCCAGAAAAACTTTGAGCTTTTCCCAGGCCTTTTGGCAATCCTCGTTCCAAGGATGGTCGTTGTTTCTGAGGTTGCCATTACTTTTTGCTGCCTTAGTGAGTACATTAAATAATGCTCGGCAGTGATCCCCATACCTGGAGATGAATCTGCTAAGGGACGTTACTCTCACCGTAAGCCTTTGCACATCTTTTGTTGTTACAGGAGTTTGGAATTCAAGTAGTGCTTTGACTTTTTCTGGGTTGGCATCGATACCCCCTTCCGATACCACAAACCCAAGGAACTTGCCTGAACTTACTCCGAAGACACACTTTTCAGGATTTAGATGAATTCCGAATGCTCTAAGTTGGTGGAAAGTTTCCCCTAAATCGGCAATATGGCTGCCGGGCAACTTGCTCTTGACAATCATGTCATCCACGTAGACTTCCATGTTTCTCCCTATTTGGACGTTGAAGACCTTGTTCATCAGCCTTTGGTAGGTGGCTCCTGCATTTTTAAGCCCGAAGGGCATTCTGACATAACAGTATGTACCAACTTCGGTGATGAAGGTGGATTTTTCCTCATCTTTGGGGTTCATCCTGACTTGATGATACCCACTGAAAGCATCGAGGAAGCTCAGGAGTCCATACTCAGCAGTCAAGTCCACCAATTGATCTATCGGCGGGAAGGGATATGAGTCTTTAGGACAAGCATCATTTACATTTCGGTAGTCGATGCACATTCGGAGCTTGTTGCTCCCTTCTTTTGTGGCGATGACCACATTACTTAGCCATTCGGGGTATTTGACTTCCCTGATTACACCTACTTCTATCAAGTGTTGGACTTCGGTTTTGACAAAGTTGTTTTTATGTGCCGAGAGGCTTCGCTTCTTTTGACGGACAGGCTTTGCTTCTGGGCTTACTTTAAGACTATGTTGTATTATGCGAGGGTCTACCCCAGGCATGTCTCTCGGTGAGTAGGCGAATAGATCTTTATTCATTAGTAGGAAAGATACAAGTTTTTCCTTGTCACCTTTGGCCATTTTTTTCCCTATTCAGGTATTTTGGCCTAGGACAAGCTCTATTTCTTCCGTTTCTACTTTCTCAGGATCTTCTGTTCCTTGTTTTTTTGACTCTTGTGTGGGCAGAGCCTTCATTTCCGTAGTTTCCGCACAGCTTGTCACTGGGGATTTTCTCGCCTTTATGAACACCTTTCTCACCTCCCCCTGGTTGATGAAGATCTCAGCATCTTCATCCTTGGTGGCGAAGGTGACAGTTAGGTACTTCACATCTGGGCGAATGTGGAGGTTTCTTTGCGTTTGCCTTCCAAGAATGGCGTTATATGATGAAGGGACATCGATGACGATGAACCTTGTTATTACGGAGGCAAACAGCTCTTTTTTGTTGTTTGCTTAAGTTCCCTTCAGCATCAAAGGAAGATCTACCCACCCGAGGACGGGGAGTTCGGACGGCCCTACTCCAAAAGTAGGAGAAGTGATGGACTTGAGGTCATTCCTTGATATCCCCAAGCTCGGTAGCAGGTGTGAGAATAGGATGTTTGCCTTTGAGCCATCATCAAGCAATACTCTCTTGACGTCCCAGCTACCTATCCTTGCCATAATCAGCAATGGATCATCATGAGGGAAAATGATAGTAGACCCATCCTTTCGAGCAAGCTTCCTTGATGGATTCCCATACTCCATCACTGAAATCTCTCTGGCCTTTTTTTTTCTTTCCACCGATGGTAGCCCTGTTGTGATCATTTGTATTACTTCTGCCGGGGGCGGGGGATGCCTTTTCAGACTTCGGTTCTGACGTCTATCAGAGTCGTACTCTTCGTCATCTCCCTTTCCTTCTTCTTCCCTCCTTCCTTTCGCGGAGGGAATCCGCAGGTAATGTCGGAGCTGACCTTGCTTTATTAGCATCTCTATGTATTTCATTAGTTGGAAGTAGTCCTCGGTATCATGCCCGTGGTCCCGATAGAATTGGCAGAACTTCTTCATGTTCTTTTTGTCGTCCGAGGTCATGGCCTTCGGTCGTTGGATCGGAGTCCCTTGCCTTTCCATCGCCATGAGGATGTTTGTCCTTGTGGTGTTCAGGGGAGTGAAGGCCAGTGCCTTCCTTCCCTTAAACTTCCGAGGTCGCCCCCCTGGTTCAGCTGGGTAGCGATTTTGCTGGATTGGGCCCTCGGTGTGAACATGATCAGCCCTCGGGCCTTCCATTCTCAGTTCTTCGACAGTCATGTGCTGCTCTACCCTTCGGTAAAATTCACCGAGTGTGTCATGGGGATCTTTGGAGAATTCATAGAACAGCTGGGAGTCTCTCCGAAGTCCTCGTGTCATGGCCAGGATACGTATCTCTGGCTTGAAGTCTGGGACACTTAGGGCTTCCTTGTTGAACCTTTCAACATAGTCGCGAATGGTTTCCCCATTTTTCTATGCTAAGTCAAACATTTGGACTGGCATCTTCGCCATTGGGCGGCTCCCAATGAACTGTTGTGTGAAGGCGGTGGACAATTCTTGGAACTCCATGATGTTTCCAAGAGCCAGCGAGTTGTACCATGCTGTGGTCAGCCCAACGAGGGTCACCTCAAAGCATTTGCACAGGGTAGCATTATCAGCCCCGTGCAACACCATACTACGCTTGTATTTGGTCAGATAAGCTTGGGGGTCAGTTTGACCATCACTGGTCTCTAACCGAGTCACCCGAAAATCACTCGGCGTTGGTGCCTCGACTATTGCTCGGGTGAACGGTGATTCATCTCCATTGAAGGACTCCGATAACCTAGCCGAAACAGGCTTTCGAGCTACCTGCCTCTCCACTCTTTCTAGCCTCTTTAAAATTTTCTCCATGAAGAGTGTGGTACTGGGCTCTTCTTCCTGTTGCTTATAGGCTTTTGGACATGGAGATTGACGCCTCCTTTTTGGGGATTGGCTTCAGCACCAGGGAGATGGTAACTTTGCCTCAGGTGAGGAACTCCATTAGCGAGGGGTCTTGGGTTGCTTTGGCCCCATTTCTCCCATAGGTTGCGCCCAGAGGGGTATGTTTTCCGTTGAGGATTCATGACGTTGATCCCTACTTCCCCAGCTCCTATAAGTTGATCAGGGGCTTTTCTCATATCGGGGTGCTGGTGAAGAGGGCCTCCGTCCCGGGGTTGGCTGTGGCCACCTTTGGTCTAACTGCTGTGTCATTTCGGCCACAATGGAACATTGGAATTCGTGTAGGAAGCCCATAGTAATGTCAAATGACATTCATCCTCAGGCAAGGAAGTCCCTCCTACAGTTTGTTCGGTTGTCGGTTGAACCTCTGGTGCGGACGGGGACTTCAGAAGTCCCTTGTCCTTAGAACGCCGAGCTTCAACGACGGTGACCTGGGAGTGGGTTCCCACAGACGGCGCCAAATGATGCCTTGCAGCATCATCGCTGTGTGACTTGGTGTTACCAGGAGGGACTTCCAGTGAGGGAGAACACATAAAGTGTATGTTTCCTAGGAGGATCTGCCTGAAATACTCAAAAAACAAGGGTTAGGAGGTCCCCGGGGTCTTTTTCCGGGGAGGAGCCTCCGATGCCCGAGTCAGCTCTTTGGAGGTGGAGAGAAGTATTAAGGGCCAGAAGTTCTTGCCGGTTACCTCTTTTCGTGAGAGTCTGACCAGAAAAAAGATCCCTTAGTGATGCCATTTCCTAGGTATATATAGGAGGGTGTGGCCGGCTCAGATCGTGACACGTGTTTGGCCAATTGTAATTTGTACCTTTTGAGCGTGGGGGCCTCCAACCGCTTGTAGGCTCCTCGGGCCATGGGCTGGGGTAATCATAGTCCTACATGATAAGATGTGGACTGTCCTGGCATGTCAGAATGCGTATCAGGGCAGCGTGTAGCGTGTGCGGGCGACATGTTAGAGGCCCCTTAAATGCTTCTGTCGTACCCCCGAGGTCCCCTTACTCGAGGATGTCCTTCGGAGCGAGGACCTTTCTTCCGGGGTCGTGTTAGTAGTTCGAGGGATTCCTTAGCGCTGAAGTTCCTTGTTCGGGGGGGGGGGGGGTTTTCCTGCCAAGAGTGGCTAGTCCTTCTCCCCGAAGGTAGTTCGATTACTTTCCCGAGGGAGGCGACGCGCTATCTTTCTGAGGTCGGAGCTGTCAGCCTCAGAGGTGCTGGCTGGCCACTGAAGTCGTATGCTCGAGGCGCCAGACTTCATCCTTTCCGAGGTCTCCACAGGCACTCATTGTGAGTAACACTCGACTTACCGAATGCAGTACTTGACCTCAATTCGTGGGCTACAAGGGTGACAGCACTTCGACTATCACATCTAGAGAATTTAGGGCTAATGACGTCACATACATATGGATCAAGCCCTTATAAGTTGCCTATTTTGAGGTGCATTGCCCCCCTTAATGTTATAAGGAAACTCGATAACTAATGGTGTTGAACTTTGTGGTCATAGCACATCAAGGGTTGTTGTGATGAACATGCCATCTCCTTATAATGGCATCCTATGAAGATGAACTCAGATGAACTTTTGCCAAAAAATGGACACCAAGTATCTAGTCATAATGATTTCCATTAAAGAAAGAGATGCACGTATCTATACTAACCAGGAAGAAGTAAGGCAGGTGTTCATAAAACCTTAGCAAACATTGGGGAGAAACTATGGTGGTACTGGATATATAACATTAATGACCCAGACAAATGAACCACCAATGTCATCGATGAAGAATAAAGGAAGGCCATATAAAGAAATGGAGATTGAAAACTTGGATTTGATCCTTGGGTGACAAACTAAAATCAAGAAAAAAAAGTGCCTAATGAGGAAAAGATCAAGCTAATGTATTTCTTGATCTCAAATAAAGACTTATTTGCTTATTCACTGAAGGATATGCCCGAGACCAGTACAAACATCTTATAGGACAACCTTAGAGTAGATCCCGATGCTCGTCCAATTTGGCTCAAGAAATGAAACATCACTCCCCATAAGAGAGCATTCATAAAACAAGAAGTCCAACAACTGCTAGAAGTAGAAGTGATAAGAAAGGTCAACTACCCATATTGGCTAAGCAATGTGGTGATCACAACAAAGGAAAGGGGTGAGAAACTATAAATGTGCATTGACTTCATGAAGGGCAACGACACTTACCCGAATGACTCCTATCCCTTACTCTTGGTCGATTATCCAATTGTTTTGATGGTTAAGAACAAGATGTTAGGATTCTTGGATGCATTTAGTGGATATCATTGAATCTAAATGAACACAATGGATGAGGAAAAGACATCCTTCATAACTGCTAAAGGGTACATTTAGTAACATATGAATGCCCTTTAGTCTAAAAAATGTGGGAACAACATATCAGTGCCTGATGGACAAAGTATTTGTTGAACAAGTAGGAAAAAGTATGAAGGTCTATGTAGCTGACATGATTGTCAAAAGCATACACCCTAATGATCACTATGATGACCTAAAGGAGACCTTCCAACAGTTGAGGAAATTTGGCATAGGGTTAAAGCTTGAAAAAGCATATTTTGTGTAAAAGTAGGCAAGTACCTCGGTTTCATGGTTTGTGAAAAAACAGGTGCAAATATAGAGAAAATAAATACATTCCATGACTCTACACCTTGAAGACCAACAACGGCTTGCAAAGGCTCACAGGTAGAATAATGGTGCTTAGTGGTTTCATCTCATGCTACTTCAATCGATGTCACCTTTTTTTCAAAATCTTGAGTAAGGAAGCAAAAAGAGACACCAAAGTAGGTGAGAGTCAATCATGCTAGATTGAAAGAGTTTCAACAATAGTGGCAGAGGCTAAAGGAAGGGGATCCACTAGTGCTTTATCCCTTAGCAAGTGAGAATGCTATAGGCTCGATCCTGGTACATGAAGAAGATGACGGATGACAATGATCCGTATATTATGTCAGCAAATCTTTACACGATATCAAAGTAAAATATTCCATTTTACATAAAGCAGTATATGCCCTCATATTATAAGGATGGAGATTGGGGCCTTACTTCTAAGATCACACCATCATTGTCCGAAGTGGTTTTTCTTTAAAAGATATCATCACAAGGGTAGATATTTTAGGGTGACTATCTAAATGGTGCATCAAACTTAGGTGATATGATATCACCTATGAGCCAAAAACGCAATCAAGGCAAAAGCCTTGGCTAACTTCAAAGGCAACATACCAGAAAATGCAAGCAAGTGACATCAACATTTGAGAATAAAGAAGGAAAATGGACTTTTTTTGTTGTTGGTCCAAGGTGCTGGGATTGTCCTGGAAGGCCATGATGAGATGGAAGCTTCAAAATCAATTAAATTCAATTTCCTTATGTAAACAACATCATAGAATATGAAGCCCTAATTGCTAGACTAAAGCTAGCATGGGTTATCGACATGAAAGCCATTTGAGCATGTAGTGATTCATAGCTACTAGTTTGAAAATTTAATGGAAAATATGACGTCAATGAGGAAAAGTTAAAGAAATACTTCAAGCTCATAAAGTAATTGACAGGAAAATTTGACCTAGTACAGAGACAAAAAGTGCTAAGAAAGGGAAATACCTTGGCTGATACCTTAGTGAAATTATTTGAATATGAGGTCATTTTGGAAAACCTAAGTATCAATGATCTTCACATTATAAAAATTGACAAAGGATGGTGGGTGCGATTGTAAAGCTTTTTGAAGAAGGGATAACTGCCCTGGGCCCCCACTTGATTTCAAAGTAAGCAAGAGAGCCAGAAGGTACATCCTAATTGGTGAGGAACTATACAAACAATAGTATTTGCTTCCTTTACAAAAGCATATCAGGAATAAGATGTGAATGACATTATTAGTGAAGTCTACGGAGGGATATGCGGTTCTTATGTTTTCATCAATGCCCTAGCCAAGGCAATCCTTCAAAAAAATTATTTCTAGCCAACCCTTAGGAAAGATACACAAAGATATGTTAAGTTTTGTGACAAACGCTAGTGACATGTCCCAATACAATGAATGCAATTGAAGTAGTAGGCTCAGTAAATTACCCTTGCCCATTTGTTGTATAGGGAATAGATCTTACTAGATCCCTTCCCATGGCCCTCAGAAGGGTGAAGTACTAGCTAGTACCTAGTGATTACTTCACAAAATGCATTAAAGCCAAACCACAAGCACATATATTCACCAAAGAAATTAATAATTTTTGTCTAGAAGAACATTGTATGTATATTTGGGCTACCAAAGGTACTTGTCATGGACAACAAAAATTTATTTGTTAATAAAGGATTCCAAGACTTTTTTAATGATCTTGCAATCAAAATCCACCACACCCTTGTAAAACATCCTCAGAGCAATGGACAAATTTAGTTGTCCAACTGAAACCTGATAGAGGGAATGAAAAAGAAGTTAGCGAAGCCAAAGGAAAATGGCCTGGAGAACTGCAAAGCGTGCTATGAAGTTACTGAACAATACCAAGAAAGTCAAGAAAAGAAACCCTGTTTCCCCGCGCCTCTAGGATGGAGGCCCTGCTACATGTGCAAGTACAACATCCTTTGGTGAGATTACAAATCTTTGATTAGGAGAAGAATGAAGAAAGCCTTAAAGCCAAGTAGGTCATGATCAAAGAACATCAAGAAACAGTCGAACCAAGGATAAATGTTTTTTAACGAAGGGGTGCTATAGCTGCAAACCTGAAGGTCAAGTACAAAAGTGTAAAGTCTAGGGATCTGGTCATACAAAAATCTGAACTTGAAGCTCCAAAGGCTACACATCGGGAACTTTGGGAAAATTGGGAAGGACCTTACATCATTACAGAATAACAAAGATTGGGAGTCTTCAGACTCTAGGATGGTTTCATAGTAGACTTCAAAAGCACTTAGTATGTAGACAACCTTAAAAATTATTGTGCCTAAAGATGATGTCAAAAAGTGGTGTTTTGGATGTATAACTAAGGTAGAAGGAGCTAGGATATATCATGGCTGAAGCATCGAGCCAGAGTACCTTGTCTGAATTTGATGATATACTATAAAATGGCAAAATGCCCAAATTGATGTACCAACTTCTAAAGTGAATGAAATAACTACTCATGGAAACTTAGTGAATTTTTGCAGAAGTTATAGAACATAAATTTTACTTGCCTTGATAACTAATCAAAATGGGGGAAAGGCTACCTCCTTCTAAAGTAATAAGCCAAGATCACGAAAGTGGGAACCTTATAAAGAAGTCTGATGTATGAGTTTGGATCAAGTTTCTAAAAAAAAGAAGCTCAAACTTATAGCCAATCTAAAAAATCCCTAAAGTAATTGTGGAAAACCTTGAGATCAAGAGAATTTCGGACAAGGTACACTAGCAAAATGATGGACCCAAAATTCCCAGAATAACCAAAAAAATACTTTGTTCTTAGAAGTAGTTGGTTTAAAGAACCTAAGGAACATGCAAAACACCATTTGGGAACATTGATTAATTATTGACATGCACATTGGTGGAAAGAGTAAAAACATAACAAGTATATAAGATTTGTGTGTTCATGGTTCACAACAAACCTGTTCCACTATACTAGTAATAGTATGGATGCATACCTATCATCAAAGTATAACAGTGGCAAGAACGAAGTTCATTTTTCCCAAGGAATGAAAGTTGTCTGCCGTACTCAAAATTTCCCTATTGTCTAACCACAATTAGGAGGATTTGTTAACTAACTATTACAAACTATCTAAATTAACCTAATATAGTAAATTAAACTACTAAATATTGGCAGGCAATGGAAAACAACTAAAACAATCAATGATAAGAAATCCTTGCACTTAAAATTGAATCCTTCTAGAACTGCCTTTGTGTTGTTTTTACTCTAGTTTAACAGGATTGTGATTAACTTGGACTGTGGAGTACTACCTAATGTGGATTACCTATTATGCCAATTACACTAACCCAATTCTTAAGTCATCGATAGGGTGCCTAGGCCTACCATGCTGCCTAATAATGCAATACAAGTTTAATGACACACTACTAGGTTTCACCTTCGTCCATATGTATTATATCGTACCTGTTACTCTTACTCACAATAATATCCCTTTTATCCAACGATGATCCATAACAAATATTCCGGATACTACCTGATGTATGTTCATCATCCCACATTGAATTAATAGGCTAGCTACTATTAATCAATGCAACAAAGCATATTGCATAAATCACAAGAAAGACACATAATGATATTAAACCAAAAATAATCACAATCACAAAATCAAGATAGGGTTCATCCATTCTAAGCATGAGTAGGAAAATTTTAGCTCATAGTACTATAAAATAAAAAAAAATCTTTTTCTCCAAGAAATCTTCAATCCAACACTCACAAACTGTGTCAATTATTTGAATTGCCTCCGGCAATCTTCCTCCATCAAAAACTCTCTGCTTTTTTTATCTTTCTCTGCCAATCCTCTTCTATCTTCCATTTTTTTTTTCACTGAATTAACCTAAGAAACCGTAAATTTTAGGCAAAAATGGGTTGATACAAAGCCATATAATAGGCCTTCTTACTTCTTTGGACTTTAAAATCTCACTTATTTCAACATAGTTTGGAACATGGGTGTGTAAGGTACTACATGGGCATGTACAAGGGTGTGTAAGCTCCAAAAATTTGACAAAACTTGCAATTCATGTCTAAAACTTCACCAAAATCCTGCCTAATTTGCATGAAGTTGAATTATAACCTAAAAATAAAACATGAACCAGTGAAGCACCATAGCCTACCAAAAACACATTAAAAGATACGAAAATACCAGGAAAAAACCTATAGAAAATGTAACTAAATATGAGCACATCCGATATTCTAAGGTCATGACCCAAAGGGATCATCATCATTGTTGTGTTTGGACCCCACCACCAAAGTACGGCTAAGGAACTCCTTTTGAGACCAGGAAAAATGGTTACCCTTGAGCTTGTAGAAAGCATCAAGGTAAAAGATGTCGAGAATAGAGAATAGAATCTAACCTGCAACCTAGTGTTGGTAATACATTTGATGTCTTCTTTAAACTTAGCCAACTTCAAAGGGTTGCCCACTAGAGCCTAAATCTTCTACTCTAGTTGGTCAAGGGCTGAGATTAGACCTCCCTTGTCACTAATAAGGTTAGCAACCTTGGCTTTAATCTTTTGTTTAGTTTTCTTCTCCTCGATAGGCTTGAAACACAGCTTTTCTAGCATGCTGTTATGTTAACATTTTCTAGCAGCATAGTCCTTAGGATCTGGTTGGTCATCAAGGCCTTTAATTCAACAATCTTATGCTTTCAAATCTTTTTCATCTTGCCAGCTTTAAGGGAGTCTAAAGCTAGTGTTCCCTAGCTTTCTCAAGGTGATTCCCAGTCTAGGTCTAAATGAAATTCTACTTTGCCAGATAGTCTTGATAGTACCTAAAGATGGTGAACATCTAATAAAAAAAATAAAAAAAATAAAAAAACCTACATAGTATAGTAAAAAAAAATGAAATGGAAATTAAATGAACAAAATAATGAGGTTTTTCCCAAAAAAAAAAAAGCTTATCCAAATAATGGGTAAATAGCTCCCGTGATAATACCATGAGCAATTTAGGTAACTAACACTTTAAAATCATTAGAGTCAAAGAGGTCCATGTCTTTTATAATGCTCTAAATGGGTGACATCCGTACCTTGCCCTTTAGCAACTTAGATTTCTTCTTCTTCCTCCTTTTTTCTTGGTCAACTACCCACTATGGCATCGAGGCTTTCCTTGAGTAATCACACCATAGTTCAAATAGGATGTCAATCCATAACCACTCACCTATCAATCTATACAAATAAATAAATCTAAACTAGTTGAGAAGTTATAAATTAAACCTAGGTGTGGAACCTCGACAGCCATAGAACCTAGAATTTTGGTGTCTAAGATTCCCTTGGCGATGTTAGGATTGACATTCTCTTTGTTTTTTTGATTCTCTTTAAGGAGCTTTGAGCAAGTTTCCTAAAGGGGGGCAAGGACTTTGGAAGTTAAAGAACATCCCCTAACATGACTGATGCATTAATAAGGCCGAGGGAAGGGTGAACCTTGGAAGAAGATGGAGGAACCTCAGACAAAGGTACCTCAAAATGAGGCTCAGATGCAGGAACAACCAAAAGATTAAGGACCACCTTGTCTCTAATTTTCTTCGGTAGGAGACTAGTAAAAATCTTCTTTAGAGGAGGCAAATTTTTCTTATAAAACCTAACAAGGTCTATGTTATCTAACAAAGAAAAATTGAATCGGTAATAGGTGCATGAAACAAGTAAAATGGGGTGTATTATACTTAAGCTTTGTGACATTGAAAAACATCTACTCCTTTCAAAGTAACTTCTCTAGTAAAACAAGTTTCGACAAAAAAAGAGGTTTGCAAATGCTCGTATCACTTTCATATGTACTTGACACTTTCATATGATGAAGTACATTCTCCATCATCTGATCCTAATTAATGGGAAAAGGAAAAAGATCACTATACTTTTTGGACTTCCCCCCATCAGCCACTTTCCAAACTCATCCATTGAACACTTAAAATAACTCCAACTTTTTTCCTTCTATAAGTTTGAAGGGCCTTACTACTTTGATTTGTAGCACACTTGAGCCTAGATTACTTGATATCCACCAAGAAAGAAATATCATCATAAAAATGTACTTCTTCTACTAATATCCCTATTTATCTTTGCTTGCATGCATGAATAGGCACTTTATACCTTTAGTACTTTAACGAAAAAGGTGATAGAAAGAACTTTTGGGCTTGGGATGTTGCTTGTAATAGCACATGAAGACCAAATTAGTAAGGTTTGACCCCAAACACCTCATACAAACATAAAAAAGCATTCATAAGGGCGTAGCTATTCAGTGTGAGCTAGTTAATAGCTATTCCATGAAATTGACAGATGTTGTCTGCCATTCTATAATGGAGATATCGGAGACCTATCTTTAATTTGGTGGCCAACAAGGTTATCTTATTCTCTCGAGGCTTGTAACTAGGTTTGTTTTTTTCCAGTAGTCAAAGTATTGCGTTATAAGGAAGATAGTTCTTCTTCTTCTACTTCACCAATTTCAATTCAGCAGCGAAGCTAAGAAATGGATCTAGAAAACTTCAGAGATTCTAATGAGTGATATTAGGGATCTTAGTGTTGGGTTTCGGAAGCCAAATAGCGCAGCGGAATTTAATCGAAACCCTCCAGGATCTAAGTGAAACGGGGTAAACCGGGTGTTCGAAAATTTTCATACCTAATTTTCGGTTGAGATCTCTCACTCAACTATAGAGTCGAATCACAAAACCTGAACAGTTGACGTGTTCAAGCTCTCTATGGTATCCACACGAGCCTCTCGGGATCACCACGCTTCCACCACATCCCGGCTGATGCGTTTCTTTCGCGCTCGTAGTGCTAGCTTACGTCCTCCAAGGAATTGCAAGAGAAGAGTGCGACTGTCCTTTTGGGAGGCTAGGGCAAGCAAACCTTTGAATTTCTCACTTAAAAGTTGTATTTATAGTGAGACTTAACTTCCAGGCCTAATGGGTTTCAAAGCCCTAATCCAATTAGGATTTAATTTCGGGCTTAATAATGGCTCAACTCTTGGGCCCACTATTAATACGGAATTAAAGTGAAACCATAACCCAAATAATTAGCCCATGCACTCTAATGATCCAAATTGCTCTATGTGTGCGACCCAATAGGCTCTTATCACGTTGGCAATGATCATAAATCACATTTCTGATCATAAGCAATGAGCGGTGTCTAGCAACACATCATTGCTACCCAAGTGACATGATTGTCAATGATCCGACTATACTTTTATGATCATCACCGATATATGCCATTGTCCCTTTGTCCAAGATATCAAGACTAAGCACGAGACATGGAATGTGTCACTCTCGTATAGCCCAATCTTTGGTTTCTTGATTACCGAGTAGACTAACTTAAACTGATGACATTGATATCATATATCAACTCATCCGAGCATGGCCATGCATTTTCTAAGTCTCACTTTATCAAGGGGCCCGAAGATATCACTCCCGTTACATAGGAGGGACAAATCCCATCTTGATCATACAAATCCCTCCGCATGATATGTGACATACCTAATGACCTCCTTCAAGTTCACTCAGTTACGAGCAACAAAGGAAAGTATCAAAGTATGTGACTCACATGTAGGGAACCTTGATGATCTTAGGTCGAAGGACTACATATACCCTGATCACTATGGGAATCACTTACGACACTCATATAACGATCCATGTAGTGTTCTCATGGTGGGTCGGTCCAGTACACAAGTTCTCCAACTTGTACCCATATGTAGACTACATATCTCATATTAGTCTCCACATATGCTAGTCGTTATGTATTATTGCAACCCACTCCACAATAATACTAGACCAGGGACTTTTAAGAATATCATTATTCTAGGGTTACAATTATGTTTGTTAAGTTACGCAGAAACAAAACAACAAACATAATTGCTGGATTAATGCCTTAATAAAATATCATGACTCAATGTGCAAAAATAGAATCATCTCATGATTGGATTTTGGGCACAACACTAACACTTAGAATAAGCTATCACTTTGGAAATTCATGAAACAACTTTGAAATAAATTGGAAAAGGAAAGAAATAGTCATAAGACTGGCCTTAGGGAATAAGATTGGCGAGAAAAAGCTGACTGATGACAAAAAACCTAGAGGTTCCACCATGAGAAAAGCTTTAAAATAGGTCCAAGTGTGAGTTGAAGCTTAAGAGCACAAGTGAACGTAGCAAAATGAAACAAATAAGGATTTCTCCTTAAGAGGGAAAAGTAAATATGCCCGAGGTCCAATTTCTAAGGAAAGTCACCATACATCCTTTAGTAAATACCCTACTTGTCTGAGGTAATGTCATCTAACATATCGCAAGGGATGGAATGTGATAGCTGAAGGGCTATCGCCCCTGAAGGACTTCGCATGTGCGCACCACCCTTGGCCAACGCACCACCTCCGGTCAAAACAGACATGACAAAACCCCAGCAAAGTGCGGGCCTCAGCACCCTCGGACAAGCTGGATATGCGCTACCCTCAGGAAACCCATGGGACCAACTTCGGTCAGAAGGGGTCACCACCTTTCCCGAGGGTGACCTCGCGTTGACCTCCCGTGCCCAAAACCACCTTCGGATACCCATTGGGCCACCCTCCAATCGCACTCATGAAGTGCCATCATCAGGTACTTGAGCCTGACCTCGGGAGAGCCCAACCGAAGGTGCCTCAATGGACCTCCCTCTAATGGAGCTCACCTCCCCGAATGAGCTCTGTACTCTGAAGGAGTTTGGTCCCCCGAAAAGGTCACGTGGACATACAAAAAAAAGGCTGAGGAGCCTTTGACATGCTGCCCGTGTACAGTCCCCGACACGCCACCCTCGGACATGCTCTGACACGCAGCCCTCGTACGACCTAGGCTTCTGACCAGACGGCCTGTGGTCGGCTGGAGGCCCCCACTCCTGAAAGTACGGACCGTATCCAACCGAACAATTTTCATGATCTGGGGAGGCTGTGGCAAATGAACTTCTCCTGTGCACCTCCCTATAAATATTTGGGAAACGCCCCAAGCAACGGGGTCCGACTCTAAGGAAAAACTCTTCAGTCCCTACGTATTATTCTCCATTTTCAAACATTGACTTGGGTGTTAGAGGCTCCTCCCCCAAAAAATACTCTAGGGAGCTCCTAAGCCTTGCTTTTCTGAGTCCTTGCAACCCTTCTCCCACGGGAGGCCCTACATCCAGGCATTCCCTCACCGAAAGTTTCTGCTCCAGGCTCACCATGTTTCACAACGAAGATGCGGAAGGGCATCATTTGGCACTGTCTGTTGGAACCCTTTCCCAGGTCGCTGTCATGGAGACTCAGCATTCCAAAGACAAGGGCCTTCTGAAGTCCCCCTCTGCACCGGAGGCTCAGCCGGCGACCAAGCAGCCCACTACAGAGACTTTTACGCTGGAGGATGACCGCCCCCTAGTGACATTAGGCTTCCTATGAGACTTCCAGTGCTCTATCATCTCTGAAATGACTCAGCAACTCAACCAGAGGTGGCGCCAGCCTCCTCCGGTCTAAAGGGCCTCCCCCCGGCAACGCACCGGGAGAGAAGCCCGAGGTCCACCCACCAGAGTTCCAGGAGTCTGGGCTCTCATGACGCATCTTCGATGGAGGATGTGCCCCCTAGGGCAAGACCCACCAGAGAATGGGCCCCAAAAGAAACTAGGACCTCTTGTCGGTGGAGTCCGTCCCCGTACTGACGGTCCTAGTCTCCTCGCTGCCGTAGTTACTCTCTGAGAAAGAGAAGAAGTTCGCCATTACCGGCAAGCACCAGGTAGCAAGGGGAAGCTAACACAGCTGCCTTCATGGAGAAGATCCTTGGAAGACTGGAAAAGGTTGAGAGGCAAATCTCCTAAAAACCAGTTTGGTCAAAATTATCCGACGCTTATACCGGAGAAGTGTCACCCATTGTACGGGAAGTAGTGGAGGCGCCCATGCATAGTGACTTTAAGATGCCATGCTTGGAAACCTACGATGGGCATAGTGACCCCCAGGCACACCTGACAAAGTACAAGTGAAGCATGGTGCTCCATGGCGGAGATGACGCTACTCTTTACAAGTGTCTTAAGGTGACCCTCTCCGGTCCAGCAACGGCATGGTGTAACTCCCTGGCCCATGGAACCTTGCTGAGTTTCTAGGAGTTATCTACTACCTTCACCCAACAGTTCATTGGCAGCAGGCCAACGGCCATGATGCCGGTGCAAATGTTAGACATAGCACAACAAAGTGGGGAAACTATTCGCGACTACGTCAAAAGGTTCGACTGAGAAGCACTAAGTGTGCCCGAATTTCGGCCTGAGATTCGCATCATCGCAATGATAAGAGGACTTTGGAAAGACTCCCAACTCTTTTATGAGTTATCCAAGGACCCCCCAAACACCCTCAGGGAGTTCTACCGAAGGGCCGAACAGCAGATCATGCCGAAAAACTCAGAATGGGGGGACCAAGGGTGGAACACCCACGGCCTGAAGGACCAAGCCACCAGCCTCATCTCCAGAATGATGTTGGAGGAAGGCCCCGAAAAAAAAGGGGTAAAAGGCCAATGACGTTCACTCCCATGAACGCCATGAGGGCCACCATTCTCATGGCCTTAGAAAAGCAAGGGACAACAGTTCCAAGGCCAAAGGCCATGACTTCGGAAAACAAGAAGAACATGAAGAAGTTCTGCCAATTCCACTGAGATCATGGCCATGACACTGAAGACTGCTTCCAGCTGAGGAAGTACATCGAGTTTCTGATAAAGCAAGGCCAACTAGGTCGGTACTTGCGAATGCCTTCTCCAAAAGGGAAAAAGGAAGAACGAAGAAGGGGGGACAAGGGGGACTATGATTTCGACAGACGTCGAGACCGAAGTCCTCGAAAGAATCTGCCACCATCAGCAGGGGTTATCCAAACCATCACTACAAGGATACCCTCGGCAGAGAGGTAAAGAAAGATAAGAGAAATCTCCATAATGGAGTATGGTAACTCATCGAACAGGCTTGTTCGCAAAGATGGGTCCACTGTGAAGTTCTCCCACGATGACCCGCTCCTTGTCATGGCAAGGATATGGAGTTGGGACATCAAAAGTGTCACGGAACAGGGCCCCAGTGCCCCATAACCTTGTAGGGCTTAGGGATTTATGAATCCCAATAGTTACTATTGGCTAACTATTACTTCTCAATATAAATTAAACAATTTATATACAACTAGCTTCTTAGCCTACTCAGTTTAAGTTATGCATGCTTCTGTCCTGGCAATGCAAACGAATTTTATAAGTCATGGATTAAAAACATTGCTCGAGCATTTCACTAAAACATATATAAAACGTGCCAAGACCTTGAAAATACTGGTTGCTTTAACTACAAGTAACAGTTTGTGCATACATTACACCTCTAGCATGCACCCAAAAGTAACAAGATGGATTTACATCACAATGTATCCTATTAGAGGCAACTTACTTAGTACACAAAGTACTATGTACAAGAGACAAAAACTACTAACTAAGATCAACTACTTGAGTCCCACCTTGAGCTATACCAAGCTCCAAGTGTAAACCCTTCACTAGATCTTGTTCTTGTGTACTCTTAGCCTCTACACTGTAAAGGCACAACTTGGTTAGCACATGACTTATATCACAAGTAACTTAGAATCACTAGGATTCTCAAGAGAAATACCTGCAAAATAGAAAACTTAGGCCTCGGCTATCACTTAGTGATTAGGCCCGGAGTTAGAACCTGCACAATAAAACTTAAGGGAATGAGTACTTGAAAGTACTCAGTAAGGATCCCTTGAATACCTGCAAGGAAAAATGCAGCAACTATGCAATCTGGCAACCAAGCAACCAAACAAGCAATTCAATCAACAAACAACTCAAACAATCAACAAAATATAAGATATGCAATGTATGGATGTATGGTATGAAATGCACACAATATATGCACTTGGGACTTTCTGCACTCTAGGTGCCTTAAAACTTTGCCGTGAGCTCAAACGGCGGAGGTACTTGAGATACTGGCCCTCGTATCCCGGATACTTTACCTCACTTAAGTCCCACTTACGGGTTCTAGAGTAGGTCGTCACCTATCTCAAACTTACCCGCCTTTACCCTTAACTTATTGTACAGGGTAGTCTTCCTATGTGGTTTAACTAGCCAAACCCTCAAGGTTTAACTCAGAACACTACTAGTGGCTTGCTTACCAAACCAAATGGTTCGGTTGGGATCGACTTAGGTTTTTCTCTTCATTGACCATATGTAAATGACGCTCTATACGGCCAATAAAGAGTCTAAAAACCCACTTAAATCCCCTTAATGCTCATCTAAAAGCTTAAGCACTATGAATAACTTAGCCACCAAGTCACACTTTTGTTCTTAACCACACAACTTGACTACCTCTTAAATAATGCACAATTCCCAACTCTAGGAATGAATTCTAGACCCAACCGAGGCTATGGAACATCTTAGAATAGCCTAGGAATAGAAACCGAGAGTCTAAGTTGCTCTTAAGATGCCCGAAAAAATGGCCCAAAATTCCTTAAGGTCACCTCGGGCGCTGCGGCGCCAAAGAGCAAAAGCTTAGCGCCGGCGAACAAAACTTTCTAAGTGAAAAATCGCCCCCTGGAGCCGCGGCGCCGGTACACTCACTTCTGGCGCTGCGGCGCCAACGCCGTTTTCTGCGGGGCGCGACAGCTGCGTTCTTGCACTTAAACTACTCAAACTCTCTCATTTTTAATCCAAATGATTTGGGTCTTGTTCCTAACTCATTCCCACACACAAAACTACCAAACCATGCATTATTTGAGCTTAATTACTTGAACCCTTACCTCAATTCAGCCACAAAAGCAAGCATTGAAACATAGCCTCCTTAGCTTAATTAAGCTTCCTTGAGTTCCACACCTAAAACCAATGCAATTTGGCATCCAACCCAATCAAACTAAGACCATTTCTAGCTCTAGAAACAACCTAGAATCAATCCAAATGAGTCCAAGAAGCTTACCCACGAAATTTAGTTCCAAACTAGCTTCCAAAGAGCAAATTGAAGCAAGAACACTAGCAAAGAAGCTTGGTGATTCTTTCTAACACCTTGGGCACCCTTAATTTGATGGAAACTTGCAAGAAAATGAAGCTTTGGAGCTGCCAATTTGGGAGAGGAGAGGGAGCTACGAATTTTGGGACTTGGAAACAAATGGCTAAGGAAGAAGGAACTTAGCTTATACTAGCTCCCCCCTACTAAGGCAACTTTTCCCTCCCTTGCACTTAAGTCCTCATAAGTCTCAAAAGCTTTAAATAGGTCACTAAACTCTCACTCAAAACCACATTTCTTTGCTCTAAAGGATGCTTAAAGCTTCTCAAACTTGATTCCTTGGACACTTTAGCCACTTAAGATTTAAATGGCCCAAAAACACACTTAGTGCCACAAGTTCTCAAAACTCACAAGGATGGTTCTAAAAGCTAGAATAACTAATGGTCTTGATTTAACTATGCCAAATCACACTTAGGAACTCACTTACTTAATTAAGCTTACCTTACTTGCTTATCAAAGTGCTAACTTGAGGTACTTAATTTAATAAACACTTAATCAAAGTAAAATAAACACTTACTTGATTAATCAACTAGGAGAGCCGTCACATCCTCCCCTCCTTCAGAAATTTGGTCCTCCAAATTCTGACTTAATTGAGCAAACAAACTTGGATATTGCCTTAGCATATCCTGCTCGGTCTCCCAAGTGGCCTCTTCCTCCCCATGGTTAGACCATAGTACCTTGACCATTGGGATCCGTTTGGTTCTTAGTTTCCGGACTTGACGGTCAAGAAACTTGATGGGATGTTCTTCATAACTTAGGTCCTCTCTCAAAGGGATAATGGGCGGGGTTAACACTTGCCCAGGGTTCACAATGCACTTCCTTAAGGAACTTACATGAAACACATTATGAACATGGGCTAAACTTGGCGGTAAAGCCAACCGATAAGCCACTTTTCCTACCTTTTCGAGGATTTCAAAAGGACCAATAAACCTTGGTGCCAACTTACCCCTTTGGCCAAACCTAGCCACACCTTTCATTGGTGAAACTTTAAGGAGTACTCTGTCTCTTACCTCAAACTCTAAATCTTTTCTTCGCACATTGGTGTACTTAGCTTGCCGGTCTAAGGCAGCTTTGATCCTTGCTTGGATCAACTTAATCTTTGCCGTGGTCTCGGCAATGATTTCTGGACCAACAACTATTTCATCAGCTTTATCTGCCCAACAATGAGGGGTCACACACTTACGCCCATACAAAGCTTCGTAGGGCGCCATCTTAATAGCTTCTTGATAGCTATTATTATAAGCAAATTCAATCAAAGGCAGATGTTGGTCCCAATCCCCTTTGAAGTCCATCACACAACTTCGTAACATATCTTCCAAGGTCTGGATCACCCGCTCAGATTGCTTATCAGTCTGAGGGTGATATGCAGTACTTAGGTTCACAGCGGAACCCATAGCCTTTTGAAAGGCATTCCAAAACCTTGAAAAAAAACGGGGATCTCTATCACATACAATCTGATCAGGAATTCCATGAAGTCTTACTACTTCCCGAATATACAACTGGGCTAACTTCTCCATGGTATAAGTAATTTTAATGGGGATAAAGTGTGCAGATTTTGTCAACCTATCCACCACCACCCAAATGGAATCATGCTGACTTCTTGTGTTTGGCAACCCAACACAAAAGTCCATGGTGATGGATCCCCATTTCCTTTCTGGGAGTGGTAAACTTTGCAACATTCCTGATGGCCTTTGGTGCTCTGCCTTCACCATTTGACAGGTGAGGCACTTAGACACATATTCATATATGTCTCTCTTAAACTTTGGCTACCAGAAATGAGTCCTAAGGTCATGGTACATCTTATTCACACCAGGGTGAACGTTAAACTTACTCGTATGTGCCTCCTACAACACCTGTTGCCTTCATTCACTTGGCACATAGAGCCGGTCACCATAGTAAAGTAACCCATCCTTGTACTGAAATTCCTTCAGTACAGTACCATGCTTTTCCTCCCCAGAAACTCCTTTCAAACTTGGGTCATTCTCTTGAGCTTGCTTAACATTAGCCAGCCATGCTGACTGAATTTCAAGGACCATGACTTGAGCCATTTCCCATTCTCTCCACAATTCAAATAAAACTGTGAATTGCTCTGCACTAGGATATTTTGAGGTTTGTGTTACTTGATCCTTGGAGAGAATTACCCCAGAATACTTACGGCTCAAGGCATCAGCAACCACGTTGCCTTTACCAGAACAATAGTCTATCGAGCAATCATAGTCCTTGATATACTCGATCCACCTTCTCTACCTCATGTTAAGATCCTTTTGGGTAAATAAATACTTCAGACTTTTATGGTCCGTAAAGATCTTATTATGGTCTGTAAAGATCTTAAAGGATCTTCCCATAAGGTAGTGTCTCCAGAGCTTTAAAGCAAACACAACGGCTGCTAACTCAAGATCATGCACTGGGTAATTCAACTCGTTAGGCCTTAACTGCCTAGACCCATATGCAATCACTTGCTTATCCTGCATCAACACACATCCTAATCCTGTCCCAGATGCATCAGTGTATACCACAAAAGTTTCATGCGGATCTGGTAGGATTAAGATGGGAGCAGAAATTAACCTCTTCTTAAGCTCCTGGAAACTCTCCTCACACTTAGAAGTCCAAATGAACTTCTGTGCCTTCTTTGTCAAGGCAGTCAATGACGAAGCTATTATAGAGAATTTCTCAATAAACCTTCGGTAATAGCCCGCCAACCCCAAGAAACTTCTAACTTCAGTTACAGTTGTTGGGCGTTTCCACTCCACCACAGCCTTTACCTTTTCTGGGTCTACACTTAGTCCCTGAGCATTTATAATATGTCCAAGGAAAGGAATTTCACTTGCCCAAAATTGGCACTTAGATAGTTTTGCATAAAATTGATTATTCTTGAGCACTTGCAAAGCTATCTCTAAATGTTTCTCATGCTCGTGGGGAGTCTAGGAATACACCAAAATATCATCAATAAACACCTCAACAAACTGATCTAGGTAGGGCCTAAAAATCCAATTCATGGTATCCATGAAAACTGCTGGAGCATTAGTCACTCCAAACGGCATAACCGTACACTCATAATGCCCATACCTAGTCCTGAATGCAGTCTTTGGGATATCTTCCTCCCTTACTCTTATCTAGAAATATCCAGACCTTAGGTCTATTTTGGAAAAGACTTTCGCCCCTCTTAATTTATCAAATAGGTCATCAATTCTGGGCAATGGGTACTTGTTTTTTACAGTCACTGCATTCAGTTTTCTATAATCTATGCACAACCTTAAGGTTCCATCCTTTTTCTTTACAAACAACACTTGAGCACCCCACGGGGAAACACTTGGCCTTATAAAGCCCTTCTCAAGCAATTCTTCTAATTACTTTTTCAGTTCATCCATTTCAGGTGCTGACATTCTATAAGGGGGTATAGAAATTGGTTCTGCCCCAGGCTGTAAGTGTATGGAGAATTCAATCTCCCTTCTTGGGGGTAATCCTGGGAGGTCTACAAGAAAAACTTCTGGAAATAGATTGGCTACTTGAATTTCCTTGAGTTGCTCCTCGACTGCCACCCTATTCAACGAGTAAGTCACCACCTCACTCGAAATGGGAATGGACTCCATTAACTTGAGGTGCAAACTCTTAGCACTACTTGCCAAACCACCCGTGCAAGTCACACTTACCCCTGAGGTATCCTCAAGGGTGACCTTATAACCTGCACAGTCGATATGGGCCTTATACCTACTTAACCAATCCATCCCAAGAACAACATCATAAGGAATCGAAGTCAAGACCCAAAGGTCACTCAAAAACTTACGACCTCCTAATTCCAAAGGATACCCTATGACCAACTCATTGGTAAAAACAATATTCCTCCCAACCGACTTAATGAGCCTCATCTCATCCAACAAAGTTCTTTGCAAACCAAACTTAACAACCATGCTCAAGGAAATGACAGAAATAGTAGCACCAGTATCAAACAGAATTCTAACACTACTATCCTGAACATTAAAGTTACCTTGCACAGCTGTAGGCTCCCTGGGTGCTTGGCCCGTCAAAGCAAAAACTCGTGGTGGCACAGGGGCTCTGACAAAAGCATTACCAGCTCCTGAGGCTCCCGGTCTTCCTCGACCTTGATATTGCCTAAGCCTTGGGCACTCCTTAGCCCAATGTCCAGGCTGACGGCAGTAATTACAAAGATCGGTTCCAAGGGTGCAAGGTTTGTTACCATGAAATCTTTGACACTTAGGACAACGGCCCTTCCCAACCTTCTTGATTTTCTTGGAGGGTCCTTGGTCTCCTCCCATAATAGGCCTTTTGTCCGTCAACCTTGAGTGCACCGGTACCCTCGGCTCAATGGCCTTATCCTTAGGTTTTGCCTCCATTAGTTCCCTTTCCAATACTAAGGCCTTTTGGACAGCCTCATGATAAGTCCGAACTCCAATCATCGTCAAGAAACTCCTTAATTCCACCTTAAGTCCACGAATGAACTTCTTTGCCTTTAGTTCATCTTTCCCGGCCAAATGAGGTACATACCGAAAAAGAGAACTAAACTTCCTTTCATACTCATGGACCGTCAACCTTCCCTGTATCAACTCATCAAATTCAATCCGCTTTTGATCTTGGGCCGCCTCACTGTTGAATTCATTCCGAAATTCCTTCTCAAATTCGATCCAATCAAGCTCTTTAGGCCTTTGCCCGGGCCTACCTTCATTATAAGAGTCAAGCCTCTCCATGACATCTTTCCACCATAAGGAAGCCTTGCCTTCTAAGAAGAAAGGCACCAAATCCATCTTGGCTTTATCATCCAACTTCATGTTCTTGAAGATTTCATTAATCTGATACAACCATCCCTTCAGCCATATCGGGATCTCCTATGCCATTGAACTTTGGAGTATTGATATCTCGGCATAAGGAAACAAGTCCCATATGGTCTGGAATGACAGGTCTCCTTCTTCTCCTCCGTGGATGGATGTCCTCCTCATCTTCCTCCTCACTATCCTCACTGGAATCCACTTGAACATGCTCATTCACTGGCTCCTGACCCTGCACTTGCCCTTGGGGCGGGGGATTTCTCCCCTGACCTTGGTGCACCGCTGGGCCTTGGTGCACTTCGGCCCTTACCCCATTAGGGTCCTCCAAGGTCTCCCCCTGAACTGGAGGTTGAGCACGCTCCTCAAGCAAAATGGCCATGCCATGCAACATCCGGTCCATGGATTCATTAAGTCTCCTCAGCAATGAAACCACTTCCCTCATGTCTGCCCCACTGGGGTCACTAGTTCCTGCACCAGAACCCTAAACCTCAGTAGCAGTACCTGCCCGTGTGTTCACCATACCTGCAATCACAGCCAGAAGATCTCACCCAGAGCAACTTATAAGCAGTACTAACCACACTTAACACAAGAACACTTAGATCTTAGTTCACTTATTGCCTCTACTAGGAACATTAACCCGCTCTGATACCAAAAACTGTCGCGGAACGGGGCCCCAGTGCCCCATAACCTTGTAGGCCTTAGGGATTTATGAATCCCACTAGTTACTATTGGCTAACTATTACTTGTCAATATAAATTAAACAATTTATATGCAACTAGTTTCTTAGCCTACTCAGTTTAAGTTATGCATGCTTCTGTCCTGGCAATGCAAACGAATTTTATAAGTCGTGGATTAAAAACATTGCTCGAGCATTTCACTAAAACATATATAAAACGTGCCAAGACCTTGAAAATACTAGTTGCTTTAACTACAAGTAACAGTTTGTGCATACATTACACCTCTAGCATGCACCCAAAAGTAACAAGATGGATTTACATCACAATGTATCCTATTAGAGGCAACTTACTTAGTACACAAAGTACTATGTACAAAAGACAAAGTACAAGAGACAAAAACTACTAACTAAGATCAACTACTTGAGTCCCACCTTGAGCTATACCAAGCTCCAAGTGTAAACCCTTCACTAGATCTTGTTCTTGTGTACTCTTAGCCTCTACACTGTAAAGGCACAACTTGGTTAGCACATAACTTATATCACAAGTAACTTAGAATCACTAGGATTCTCAAGAGAAATACCTGCAAAACAGAAAACTTAGGCCTCGACTATCACTTAGTGATTAGGCCCGGAGTTAGAACCTGCACAATAAAACTTAAGGGAATGAGTACTTGAAAGTACTCAGTAAGGATCCCTTGAATACCTGCAAGGAAAAATGCAGCAAACTATGCAATATGGCAACCAAGCAACCAAACAAGCAATTCAATCAACAAACAACTCAAACAATCAACAAAATATAAGATATGCAATGTATGGATGTATGGTATGAAATGCACACAATATATGCACTTGGGACTTTCTGCACTCTAGGTGCCTTAAAACTTTGCCGTGAGCTCAAACGGCGGAGGTACTTGAGATACTGGCCCTCGTATCCCGGATACTTTACCTCACTTAAGTCCCACTTACGGGTTCTAGAGTAGGTCATCACCTATCTCAAACTTGCCCGCCTTTACCCTTAACTTATTGTACAGGGTAGTCTTCCTATGTGGTTTAACTAGCCAAACCTTCAAGGTTTAACTCAGAACACTACTAGTGGCTTGCTTACCAAACCAAATGGTTCGGTTGGGATCGACTTAGGTTTTTCTCTTCATTGACCATATGTAAATGAGGCTCTATACGGCCAATAAAGAGTCTAAAAACCCAATTAAATTCCCTTAATGCTCATCTAAAAGCTTAAGAACTATGAATAACTTAGCCACCAAATCACACTTTTGTTCTTAACCACTCAACTTGACTACCTCTTAAATAATGCACAATTCCCGCTCTAGGAATGAATTCTAGACCCAACCGAGGCTATGGAACGTCTTAGAATAGCCTAGGAATAGAAACCGAGAGTCTAAGTTGCTCTTAAGATGGCCGGAAAAATGGCCCAAAATTCCTTAAGGTGACCTCTGGCGCTGCGGCGCCAAAGAGCAAAAGCGCAGCGCCGGCGAACAAAACTTTATGAGTGAAAAATTGCCCCCTGGCGCCGCGGCGCCAGTACACTTACTTCTGGCGCTGCGGCGCCAACGCCGTTTTCTGCGTTGCGCGACAGCTGCGTTCTTGCACTTAAACTACTCAAACTCTCTCATTTCTAATCCAAATGATTTGGGTCTTGTTCCTAATTCATTCCCACACACAAAACTACCAAACCATGCATTATTTGAGCTTAATTACTTGAACCCTTACCTCAATTCAGCCACAAAAGCAAGCATTGAAACATAGCCTCCTTAGCTCAATTAAGCTTCCTTGAGTTCCACACCTAAAACCAATGCAATTTGGCATCCAACCCAATCAAACTGAGACCATTTCTAGCTCTAGAAACAACCTAGAATCAATCCAAATGATCCCAAGAAGCTTACCCATGAATTTTAGTTCCAAACTAGCTTCCAAAGAGCAACTTGAGCTAGAACACCAACAAACAAGCTTGAGGATTCTTTCTAACACCTTGGGCTTCCTTAATTTGATGGAGATTTGCAAGGAAATGAAGCTTTGAGCTGCCAATTTGGTGTAGAAAGAGGAGCCACGAAAATTTGGTGCTTGGAAAACAAATGGCTAAGGAAGAAGACTTAGCAAAGTTATACTAACTTTCCCCTTCACTAAGGCAACTTCTTCCCTCTCTTGCACTTAAGTCCACAAGCTCTCAAATGCTTTAAATAGGTCACTAAACCCTCACTCAAAACCACATTTCTTTGCTCTAAAGGATGCTTAAAGCTTCTCAAACTTGATTCCTTGGACACTTTAGCCACTTAAGATTTAAATGGCCCAAAAACACTCTTAGTGCCACAAGTTCTCAAAACTTTCAAGGATGGTTCTAAAAGCTAGAATAACTAATGGTTTTGATTTAACTATGCCAAATCACACTTAGGAACTCACTTACTTAATTAAGCTTACCTTACTTGCTTATCAAAGTGCTAACTTGAGGTACTTACTTTAATAAACACTTAATCAAAGTAAAATAAACACTTACTTGATTAATCAACTAGGAGAGCCATCACAAAAAGAGTACTTCTGGATGACGGCTCCAACACCGACGTCATCTTCTCACACCTACTGCCAAACTTAGGCATTTCAAATGGTGACCTCAACACAGCCAATTCCCGCACCTTCGGGGTTGGGCCATCCGAGCTCCCAGTCCTCAAATACATCGATCTGCCCCTAATGCTGAAAGGGACCTCACCTCAAAATCAGGAGGAATTGTTCACCTCTGTTATGATGAGGTTCATCATCATTGATGTTCCCTCATTATACAATGCCATCCTCGGAAGGCAAACTCAAGGCAACCTCCACATTCGCCCAGATGTAAAGTACTAACATTCACCTTCGCAACTAAAGAAGGAGATGCAGAGCTCCTCATTGACCAATCCGAGGTCAGGAGGGTCTTCACCAAGGCTAGACAAAGCCCGGTGAAGGTCCAAGTACAGACTTCGTCTACTGAAGGAGCTGCCATGAAAGGCGAAGAGAGAAGAAATGAGGGAGTAGAGGAGTTGGAAAAAGTAGAAGTAGAAGATGTAGAGCTGGTCCTTGGCCGGAACACCCGAGCAGGGAAAAAATTTGCCAAGGGTGACAAAGATAGGCTTGTATCTTTCTTGTTGATGAACAAAGATCTATTCGCCTACACTCCGAAAGAGAGCCTTGAGCTTGATGCACCAAGCTTATTGAGGGGAGTGCACTTATTGAAGGTTTTGTGACCTATTGTCAAGTGCACAAAGATGGCAGTGAAATGAGGGTTTCTAGAGCCCAAAGTTAGTAATAACTAGTGTTAAAATCCTCCTAAGACCAAGCATTAGCTTGAGGAGGGCTTCCATAGTGATTTGGTTAAGTTTACTACATGTTTTATGGACTAACCTATGGTATATGTTGCTGCCACATTTCATGTGTTTGTTGTTTTTGTTTGGCTGCTGCATTTGGTTGCTATATCTTGTATATATGCATTGTGGTTTTTGTTTTTTAGTGTCTTTGGATGCAGGTTTTAATGATGGTTACATTGCCTATTGAATCCAAGTGCTACCCTTACTAAGTTTCTCAATGAAACTTACTCCCCTCAATTCTGTCATTTCAGGTCCAGCAGAAAGATCACCTTCAAACTAACCTTTGTGGTTTGATTTTTGATCTGAAATTTCAGGTACATGAACTTCCATATGTCTAGTTATGATCTGGAAATTTTGGTGATTTTAGGAGCACATTTGGTATTTTTAATGGTGGTACTTATTGTGTTGTGCAGCAGCTGTCCAGCATCCTGTTTTTGGAGTCCATTGTGTCTCAGGACCTCCTGTAACCTAGGGTGCGTATTTAGCTGAGTTAAGATTGTATTGTAGTGAATGTATGCATGCACATGTATTGTATGTAAAATGAGACAAGTATGAGAACATTTGAGTAATGTTTTGGCTATGTAAGTGATGTGGTGCAAAGCTGCCTAAGTGTGAATGATGGGCTGCTTACTTGTAAATTCTATTTTGACCACATAAAGTTGTTAAAAGAAAGGGAATGTAATTCTTATGTGTAATGGACAAATATGGGATAGCCTTGGAGGGCTTTCCCCTTCTGAATGAAGTGTTTGCATGGTTTGGAAAAATTGTATTGGCAAATTGGTCCAAAAGTTGCCAGAATTTTGACTTTGGACCTAAAGTTTAATATCTCCCTGTGTAGAATGGATCTTGGTATGAAATTTTGAACACAACTAGAGGAAATCAAGAGGCTTAACTAGGATTTTGAATTTATGGATTTAGAGCCCTTTATCCAAATATATGAGGTCGCAAAGTTGGCTGAGTTACTGTTCATTTGGTCAGAATTTTGTAACCAACTTCAAAAATCCATAACTTGGTCCATAGCTGGGCTATTGATGTAAAAAAAAATTCCTTGGTTTGATCTAAGTCTATACTTGATAATGGAGAAATAAAAAAAGGGGCTATGTGGCTATAATGATACAGTTTATTAGTGGAAGTTACAGGTGCAGTTGCTGGCCACTAGAACTTAACAAGATTGCCTAATGTGTGGAAGCCAAAACTAGGACTTGTGCTAGTGTTTTCCTTCTTTGCTGCCATGGTGTGCATGCAATGTGAATATGTGTGTGATGGTTGGACCAATATGCATGTATTTACATAGTGCCCAAGAGGGCCACTTGGGTATGCACACTAAGGGTAGTGTTCTGATGGCCTACAGAACATTACCAATCCTGGGAGTCTAAATGCACAGTTTTGGCACCATAACTGGACTACCCCGGAGTGGGTAACAAGTAAGGAACCACTACAATTGATCGGCTAAATAATAGAAAAGGATTTATTAGCATAAATAACTTTGTTCTTCAGAATATGACCTTGATGCTTGCCATATCCTATGCTACTATAAAGTGTCCCATTGCCTTAAAGGTTCAGTATTGTTGAGAGCTTGGGATTAAATGTTTTTCTTAATGTAGTATGGGAGCCATTAGTCATCAACATAAACTTCCATGTTCCTCTCAATTTGTTCTGTGAATACTTTGTTCGTAGGGCATGGCTAAGTTGCCCTAGTATTCTTCAAATGAACGGGCATTCGCACATAACAGAAAATGCCTTATTAGTTATGAAGAACATATTCTCTTCATTAGCGGAATTCATCCAAATTTGGTGATAACTCTTAAAAGCATCTAAGAAACCTAGAATTTTGTATTTAGTAGTGGAGTCAACTAGCCGGTCAATTGAAGGTAAAGGGTAAGAGTCTTTAAGGTAAGCACCATTGACTTTGATGAAGTCTATGCACATCTGGTGTTTATCACATTCCTTTTGCGTATTGATCATTGTGACACTTAGACAATCTCGGCACTTTACTTCCCTTATCACCCCCAACACTAAATGTCATTTAATTCCTTTCTTAACAAGGGCTTTTTTTTAGGGTGATATTATTTTTCTTTTTCCTCATGGGTGTTACTTTCGGATCTACTCTATGGCTATGCTGGATGATGTCAAGATTGATTATGGGCATATCATTCAGCAAATACACAAAGAGGTATTTATTAGAAGTTAAAAAAAAATACACATAGGGTCTTTCCCTCCTCAAGCATGTTTTTCCCAATTTTAGCACTTTAGCCAGAAATCACCTCAAGACTCTCATTCTTGGCATATTCTTCATTGTATTTGAGGAATTTAGAAATTGACTTGTCAAACATGTCTAAGGTTAGGGCAGCTGAGGTATTGGCACATCTTGTTGGCAAAGTTTGGTGTGTTATTGTGAAGAATTTAGTGACTTCAACCTAATCCATAAAGATACAAGTGTTTCCTTATTCGGTTGCAAAAGTGATCGTCAAGTACATCACAATGTTCATCATTTACAGATTCCCCTAAGTTTGCAGGGTGATAGAACATGGAAGGCAATGAACCTCACCATCACTAAGTCATAAAGTTTCACACAATCCTTGATGGCCTCTCCCTTAACCATAAAATGTAGGTCAATTTAGCCTAGAATAGTTAATTCTCTTGGACCTACATTGAAGGTCGGGGACCAAATCAGCTTCAATTTCTTGTGAAAGATGCGCAAGCTAGATAGGACATGGGCAAAGAAGGCATCGACATTTGATCCATCATCATAGAGGACCCTATTTACATCCTGATTTCCTATTCAAGCAATGGTTAAAAGAAGCGTATCATGTTGGGACTTTATGCTCAATCCATCCAGCCAGGTCAAATGATTCACTTGGCTATCAAAGTCAACTAGGGCTATCTCTCTCCTATTCCTCTTCCATTCCACCGAAAGAATGCCAGTTGTGATTGTTATGGCCCTCCAAGTATCTGACTGGTGTAGTAAGACTGAGTTACAAGGAAAAAAATCCCTTACCAAATATTTGTTATGCATTTCAAGCAAGTATTGAAGGTTTAGGAAGGTTCCTCAAACACAATTGGCACCTAAGTGTCACTAGGGGCAAAATTGTTATTTTGAATCCTGAGGTGATAAGATTGGTTTTAAAGCTCAAAGTAATTCTTTTGGACCTAAGTGTCAGGAAGCCAAAGTAGGGGATGGAATTACCAAATTTAGTGGCACTATTTGGAGGTGGGGTTCTTTTGGCAAAATTAAAGTTGTTGAAGGATGAAAGTGAATAAGGTTGGGTTTTAAACCATTTTGGGTGGCTTGAAGCCACTATTCATCATCCCTTCCATTTCAAACTCATAGCTCTCTCTTCTTCCATAAAATTCATGCCCAAATCTCATTCTTTCCTTCATTTCTTGGTGAATTTGGAAGCCCCTTCGAGTGCCCAAGTGAGGGCAAACTTACTCTTGCATAGCCTTGGTGGATTAAGCTTTGGAAGGACATTTTTGGTCCTTAGAAGCTTGGGTACATTTTTCCCCTTTGTGTTCTTGGTTTCTTAAGCTTTCTTGAGGTTTGTTCAAGCTTAGTTGAGGTAGAATTGGCGCCATTTGTGATGAATTTGTCTTGCAACCATAGGAAACTCATAATGGATCCATAGATGCTTTGGTGCTCAACTTGCTTGATTTTGCTTTGGATGTGTTTAAGGTAAGGGGATTTCTTATTTTCCTTGTTATGTTAATGCATTTGCAGCATTTTTAGCCTTGGGGATTAGTAATTGCAAGCCTAGTACTGATTGGAACCATGTTTGAGTCAATTATGCATAGTTTTCATGAAAATTGACAAAGCTGGTAAGTTTTTGGTGCTGAGGCACCGTTCTGGGCACCTAGGTGCTAAAACAATTCATGCCCAACTTGTGCTTCTAAGGCCTAGGCACCAGGACATTCATTTTCAGATAGCATCAAATGAACACTGGCGGCGCGGCGCCAGCCTCACGTTGCAGCGCCACAATTGCTTTGGAACTCAACCAAAGAGGGTGTTTTTGGTTCCTAATTGGTTCCTAAACATCCTAGACATGTTCCCAAGGTTGATTCAAGTTTTATAATGGAAATGGAATGAAGAAAAAGAGACAACAAATCAAATGAAATATGGAAAAGATGGTGTGTGCATAATTGAACCATGTGTGTCTGTAAGGGTATTTTGGTGTCCTAGTTGAGGCTTGTAGTTATCCTTAAGGAAGTTTGGATGCATTATTAGTGAGTAAAAAAGTAGTTTGAGCAAGGATCATGGTGAACTAGCAATGGTGAACTTGAACCATAGCCTAGTTAATTAAGAATGGTGCATGTGCTTTATGGCACGGTTAGTGTGGGCAACATATGGCACAACTGCTTATAGCTTGGTAAGATGATTTGGGTTAGTATTTTATTGACCCTACATTAGTTCAAGGGCTATAAGAACTACATAGAATTAAGGAAAACACCTAAGGGACAAAGAAGGCACTATGAGGCTAATAGGGGCACATAAGTGCATTTGGGCACAATGTGTGCTCTAGGGCCCATTAGAAGCCTAGATTGGATAATATGGGAGCTTGGCATGGCTTGAAAGATTGATTAATACCCAAGTAAGTGCAAGTTACCCTAATGAATCAAGAGGAACACTAAAAGCTCTAAGTAGGTCGATGACTTAGCACTCAAGCTAAGTTACTTAGGCACATTGAGGGGTCTTTGAGGAGCAAGGTAGTTAAGCTACCTTAGTGAATTTTGGACCTTAATATGTGCTTGGAAACACAAGGAGCACTTAGAGCATATATGATTCCTAGTGATGGCCAATGCATTGAAGCGTAGCAAGTGCCAAGCCTAGTAGTGCACGAGCTTCACCAAGAAAGGCGGAGGCTTAGTAACACATGGTCACCTAGTTAGGTCATAGACTTGAGGGACTAAAGTGGGAGCTGATAGCCAAAGGGCTACCACCTCTATCTGGCCGAACTCCCTGCCGACAGAACAGCCAGGAAACTTGACGCTGCCCGGGAAAAGGTGGGACTACATACCTCGGAGAAAAGCCGAAGGGCCCGAAGCTCGGCACGTCAGGGAACTTGAGGATACTATTTAGCCTCCCTGAGGTAGTAAACAGACCGCCTCTGGAAAAGTGGCACCAGCAAGTACGGGCCGAACATGATCTTCCCGAAGGTGGAACTCCCTGAATCTGGGAACCTCCGAACTGGGGGCATGTTTCCCGAGGTGGGACAGCCCGTACTATAGGATGACCTCACCCAGGAACCTCGGGAGTACGGCAGGAGCATTTAAGGAAGCCTCTGACATGTTGCCCACAAATGTCACAAGCCGCCTCAAACGGCGCTCTGACACGCCGACGCCATCAAAGTCACATCAGGGCCCGTCTCGGCTTAGGGCTCAAGGAAGTCTGCCACCAGCTACTTGTCCTCTACGCCCAGACATTCAGAGAACATCCGACCGAACACGTGTCACAATCTGAACGGGCTGGACATCTCTATAAATGCCAGGAAATACACCCTGGCAAAGGGGGCGCGGACAATCCGACTCTCCCTCTCTGAGAAAACACTACCAGGCGAGTCCACTAAGCCTCTTAATGCTATTTCCTCCACCTTCTTTCAGCACTACTGACTTGGGCGTCGGAGGCTCCTCCCCGGAACAACACCCAGGGGACCTCCTGACCCACTTTTTCTGAGCTTCTCAGGCATGCTCCCGTCGTCGATCTGGCCTCCAGGCGTTCTTCCTCGCAGGAAGTCTCTCCACCATTCAGCATGACCCTCAACGATGAAGCCCCCGGGCATCATTTGGCCCCGTCTGTGGGAACCCGCTCTGAGATCGCCGTCGTTGAAACTCGGCGTTCTAAGGACAAGGGACTCTCGAGGTCCCCGTCCGCGCCTGAGAATCAACCGGCTACCGAGCAAACACCCGCAGGGACTTCTGCGTCCGAGGAAGACCGACCCCTAGTCATCACCATGAGCTTCCTGTAGGACTTTCAACGTTCTGTTATAGTAGAAATGACGCAACAGATGAACCAAAGGTGGCCGCAACAGGCTCAGGTCCAAAAACCTACCTCGCCAGTACGCCCTCGGGAGAGAAGCCCCAAGTCGGCCCACCGCAGTTCGGGAAGCGGAAACCCGCGTGAAGAATCTTCTACTGAAGACGTACCCCTCGAAAAATGGCCTTTGGGACTAGCGGGATCCAAGCGACCGAAAGTCTCACAGCGAAGGAGTTCGTCACCTGAGGCAAGGTCTCAGTCCCCTCACCGCCGAACTCGCTCCTCGAAAAGGCCCCGGCGATCTTTCTCCCCGGAAGAAGGGCCTAACGTCAGGATCCTCATGGAGAGGATACTAGCACGGCTAGACAGGGTGCAAAAACAAGTGGCCAGAAAACCTGTCTGGGCCAGATTGACGGGGACCTTCTGCGAAGATGACTCCCCATTCACTCAGGCCGTCGTTGAGGCAGCCATGCCAGGTGACTTCAGAGTACCTCGGCTGGAGATTTATGATGGCCGAACGGATCCACAGGCCCATCTGACCAAGTACCGGCGCAGCATGATAATGCACGGTGCCGACGATGCCACTATGTGCAAGTGCTTTGAAGTCACCCTCACAGGGCCAGCAACTGCATGGTATAACTCATTGCCTCCAGGAACCATTACTGAATTCCAGGAGTTGTCTACGGCATTCACACAACAATTCATTGGAAGCCGGCCAATGGTGAAGATGCCTGTTCAGATGTTCGACATAGAGCAGAGAAACGGAGAAACCATCCGAGACTATGTCGAAAGGTTCAACAGGGAAGCTCTGAGCGTCCCGGACTTCCGGCCAGAAATATGCATTCTCGCCATGACACGGGGCCTTCGGCGAGACTCACAGCTATTTTATGAGTTCTCAAAGGACCCCCCAGACACCCTCGGAGAATTCTACTGAAGGGCTGAACAACACATGACGGCCGAAGAGCTGAGAATGGCTGTCCCGAAGTCCGGTTATCCCCACGTCGAAGGGCCCGATCGACAAGCACGGCACCAAACTGAACAAGCAGGTCGACCCCGGAGAATGCGGGGAAGGAAACCCCCAACCTTCACACCCCTCAACACCATGCGAGCTAACATCCTCATGACATTGGAAAGGCAAGGGACGCAGATTCGGCGACCGAGGGCCATGACCGCCGATAACAAGAAAAACAACAAGAAGTTTTGCCAGTTTCACCGCGACCACGACCACGACACCGAAGATTGCTTCCAGTTAAGGAAGTACATTGAGTCGCTAATCAAACAAGGCCAACTTCGGAAGTATCTATGGATGCCTTCTCCGAAAATGAAAAAAGACGAGGAAGAAAGGGCTGAAGATGAGGAGTATGACTCCGACAGGCAAAGGAACCAAAGTCCGAAAAGGCGCCCCCCACCTCCGGAAGGGGTAATACAAACAATCACCACAGGGCTCCCATCCTCGGAAAGAAAGCGGAAGGTCAGAGAGATCGCGGTCATGGAGTATCAGAATCCAACAAAGAAATTGGCCCGCAAGGATGGATCCACCGTCATCTTTCCCCATGACGATCCGCTGTTGATCATGGCAAGAATAGGGAACTGGGACGTCAAAAGAGTGCTGCTTGATGATGGATCAAACGCTGACGTCCTATTTTCTCATTTACTGCCGAACTTAGGCATCCACGCCAGCAAGCTCAAACCTGTCGCCTCGCCCACTTTCGGGGTTGGACCCTCCGAGCTGCCCGTCCTCGGAATGATCGATCTCCCCCTGATGTTGAAGGGAACGTCAACAGATGGAGCAACTGACTTATATGCCTCCACAATGATAAGGTTCATCGTCATGGACGTTCCTTCTGCCTACAACGTCATCCTCAGAAGGGAAACACAAGCAAACTTGCATATCCGCCCTGATGTGAAATACTTGACTATCACATTCGCCACTGAGGATGGAGACGCAGAGATCTTCATAGATCAAGCCGAAGTAAGAAAGGTGTTTGTAAAAGCACGAAAAGCACCGACAAATAACTTCACACAAGCAATAGAGGCAAAAATGCCGGAGAAGAGCAAAGAAGAAGATCTCGCGAAAGCGGAAAAGGAAGCAGTAGAACTTGTCCCAGGACAATCTACCTGGATAGGGAAGAGCTTGGCCGAAGGAGACAAGAAAAATATTGTATCCTTTCTACTGACGAATAAAGACCTGTTTGCCTACTCGCCGAAAGACATGCCAGGGGTAAACCCTAGCATAATACAGCATAGCCTCAAAGTAAGCCCGGATGCAAAGCCCGTCCGGCAAAAGAAACGAAGCATCTCAGCCCATAAGAGCAACTTTGTCAAAACCGAAGTCCAGCGCCTGCTAGATGCTAAAGTCATCAGAGAGGTCAAGTACCCTGAATGGTTAAGCAATGTGGTCATTGCCACAAAAGAGGGCAACAGTAAGCTCCGGATGTGCATCGAGTTCAGAAATTTGAATGACGTTTGCCCGAAAGACTCATACCCTCTCCCACCAATAGACCAACTGGTAGATTCAACCGCTGAATATGGACTCCTAAGCTTCCTAGATGCCTTCAGTGGCTACCATCAAATAAGAATGGACCCCAAAGATGAAGAAAAAACCGCCTTCATCACCGAGGGAGGAACATACTGCTACGTCAGGATGCCCTTCAGGCTCAAAAATGCAGGAGCCACCTACCAAAGATTGATGAACAAAGTCTTTATGGACCAAATGGGGAGAAACATGGAAGTGTATGTTGACGATATGATAGTCAAGAGCAAGACACCTGGCAGCCATGTTGCAGATCTAGAGGAAACCTTCCAAAAGCTTAGAACATTCGGGATCCGCCTCAATCCCGAAAAGTGCATCTTCGGTGTAACCTCGGGAAAATTCCTAGGATACATGGTATCCGAAAGAGGCATCGACGCCAACCCGGAAAAAATCAAGGCTCTACTCGAGTTCTGAACTCCTGCCACAGTGAAAGATGTGCAAAGACTCACTGGAAGAATAACCTCTCTTAGCAGGTTTATTTCCAGGTACGGGGATCGGTGTCGACCTTTCTTCAAAATCCTCACTAAGGCAACAAAAAAGGAGTGCAACCTTGGAAGGGATGATCATCCCTGGGATAAAGATTGCCAAAAAGCCTGGGAAGAACTCAAAATCTACCTGGCCACCCTGCCGACTCTGCGACAACCTCGCGAAGAGGAGCCCCTCGTACTATACCTCACAGTCACGGAAAAAGCAGTAAGCTCGGTCCTAGTAAAAGAAGAAGGCCCAAAGCAATGGCCGGTCTACTATGTAAGCAAATCCTTGCATGGCGCCGAAGTCAGGTACCCTCTGCTGCAAAAAGCTATATACGCCTTGGTGCTTGCAGGGAGAAGGCTGCGACCATACTTCCAGGCTTACCCCATCATCGTCCGAAGTAGTTTACCACTACGGGACGTCATGAAGAGAGTTGACCATTCGGGGAGGCTCTCCAAGTGGTGCATAGAGCTCGGCGAGCACGATATAACCTATGAACCTCGGAAGGCCATAAAAGCTCAAGCATTGGCAGATTTTATCGCTGAAATACCCGCCACTGAGGACAGCCATTTAGATCCCAACAAAGGTGAGCCGGAGTGGACCTTGCATGTTGATGGAGCCTCAGGGTCCAAACACCAAGGAGCCGGGGTAATTATCAGAGGTCCCGAAGGCCTAGAGGTAAGGAAGGCCATCAAATTTAGTTTCAAAGTCACTAACAATGTGGCCGAGTATGAAGCCCTTGTAGCAGGATTGCGCTTGGCCAGAAAAATTGGCATCAGAAACTTGAAAGCTCACAGCGATTCCCAGTTAATAGTTCGGCAGTCGGCCGGAGACTACGGGGCGAAGGACCCAACCTTGGCAAAGTATCACGAGTTGGTAGCAAGACTCATCCAAGAATTTGACGCCGTACAAATCGAAAATGTACCTCGGCGGAATAACACTAAGGCAGATTGCTTGGCAAAATCAAAAACGTACACCGAGTTGCTAGAACATCCGAGCATCTCAGTGTTAAGCATAGCAACCTCAGGAAAAGGATGGAAAAAACCAATAAAAAGATACCTCGCAGAAAATGTGCTACCCCAAGACCCCGGCGACGCTGCGAAGTTACGAAGGCGCTCCGGTCGCTTCTTCCTGATTGGCGAAGAGTTGTACCGGCAGGGGTACGCGAATCCACTGCAGAGATGCGTGGACGAAGAGGATACTGAAATGATCCTTGAAGAAGTGCACGAAGGTATGTGTGGTTCACACATTGGAACCGACGCCCTTGCAGCAGTAATACTCCACCAAGGATACTTCTGGCCTACCCTGAGAAAGGACGCAAGGCAGTTCGTCCGGAAATGTGGTAGTTGCCAGAGACACGCAAACATCCAGAGGGCACCCTCGGAAATGGTAACTTCGGCCGACTACCCCTGGCCCTTTGCGGTCTGGGGTATAGACCTTATTGGGCCACTACCCACAGCGCCCGGAGGCGTGAAGTTCTGCGTAGTAGCAGTGGATTATTTCTCCAAATGGGTTGAGGCGGAACCCTTGGCAACTATCTCGGCAAGGGAAGTGCAGAAGTTCGTATGGAAAAACATTGTCTGCAGATTCGTATACCGAGGGTGCTAGTAGCTGATAATGGTTCCCAGTTCATAGACAAAGGATTCCAGGAATTTATCAGCAACCTCGGAATAAAGATGCATTTCGCCCCAGTAGCTCACCCCCAAAGCAACGGGCAGGTGGAAGTATCTAACAGGACCATAAAAGATGGCCTAAAAAAGAGATTAGGAGAAGCAAAAGGGAAATGGCCAGGAGAACTCCAAATCGTCTTATGGAGCTACCGAACGACACCCCGAAGAGCCACAGGGGAGACTCCCTTCTCGCTCATCTTCGGTACAGAGGCCATTATCCTGATCGAGATAGTTTGACCATCAGTACGGGTGCAAGTATTTGATGAAGAAGGAAACAACCTCGGCTTAAGAACCAAGCTCGACCTCATCGGCGAGCACAGAAAAATAGCCGAACTAAGAAGAAAAGCTTTTCAGCAAAGAGTGGCCGCGGCTATAAACTTACGGGCCAGGCCAAAAGAAATCAAGAAGGGGGACCTCGTTCTCCGAAAGGCTGATTTTGCACCTTAAAGGCCGTCCCACGGAGTACTTCGCGCGAACTGGGAAGGACCTTATCTGGTCCTTGCCGAAGTACGAAAGGGCGTGTACAGACTTGGCAACGCCGAAGGCATAGAATTGAAAAATACTTGGCACTCAGACGCCTTGCAAAAAATTTATGCTTAAGGCCTCACGGAAGAATTCTGTCGTACAAAAATATATTCTAAAGTACAGAAAAAATCTCAAGTATACCGAATTGCGCAAGTCAGACTTCCGCAAAGGTACCCACCACAAAAAGCCCAGAGCAGAATTTTTGAAGTTCCTTGACCGAACGTGTTCGGAACAAAAGGAAAAAGACCCGCAAAAAAGACTTAGATATATTCTTTGTTGGCTTTACAAAAAAGTCTCTTGAAGCAAACATACTCGGGACATTGGGAACACAAAATCATACTAAAGAAGCTTAATCAAGAAGATCTTCCATTATCCATCAATTTAGGAAGGCAATATGCCCGAAGAAGAAGCACAAAAAAAAAAAAAAAAAAAAAGGGAGAAGAAAAAGAAGAAGGGGGCCAAGCCCTTAGAACACCCTAAGAGTCTTCGGCAGCCCGAGAAGCACCAGTTTCTGCTCCCTTTTTTGGCGCAGTAATCGAAGGAGGCAGCTTCAGGTACTCGATTTTCGACCAAGACCACCGAGGACCCTCAGGAATGTTCAAAGCTTCCAAAAAAGAGAGGTCCAGATCTGGGAACCTCTGAAGGACTTGATGCCGAGCAAGGCAAAAGCCGTCCTGGAAGGCGACCTTTGACATTTGATCAGATTCATTTTTCTTGATCTCAAGATCCTCGAGCTCGTTCCTCAGATCCGCAACCTCCTTCTTCAGCGCCTTCCGCTTTTTCTTCTTCTCAGGCTCCTTCTTCAAAGACTCTATCTGGGCGAGCAGCGCACTTTTCTCAGCCACCAACGACACGATAAGACTGTCAGATTTTGACTTATCTTGTAAAAGCGCTTCGTTGGCAGCAAGCGTTCCCGCCACCTGCTTGCCGAGCTCAGAAATCTTCTTGGAGGAATCCCTTGAAAGATCTTCCTTTTCCTTCCGGAACTCCTCCCGAAGGGCAGCAACTTCTCTCTCTGAAGCATCTGGCAGCTGCTAGTTTTTGAAGGCCAACTCCGAGCCCATGGCCTTTGTTTTTTCTAAGGCTTCTAAGGCCGAAGCTCGAAAAGATGACTGCCTAGCCACCCGAACACGGAGGTAACCGACATACGCCAGCAGCTGCAGAAAGGTAAACGTAAGATCAGTAAGAGTAAAAAACACTCAGGAGTAATGGGGAAAAGGTGTTAAGCATACCTGAGCAGCATGCTCGGTAACTTTTGCAGCAAGGGTGTCATCACCCGGGTGGGCTGCCGCAATAGCCCTGAACGAGGCATCAGTGAGCACCCCCTTTGAAATCTCCTTCACCATTTGAGGACAGTCCTCGGAGAACAAGTTCATGTCCTCCGTGAACGTCCAGAAAGGCTCTTTGGGGATTTTCCCTTGCAGGACTTTGGCATCACGGAGGGATCGCCTCCGGGCGTGTTCCGCCACCCAAGAGGGGGTAAGTAACTCCCCTGAACGAAAAACGAGAAGCTGGTCAAAACAAAGGACATTTTGGCAAAGTAAAAAGCATTATTACACTTCGTCCGAAAGAAACGAACCTGGCGGAACCTCGGCAACTGTATCCTCGGAGTCCTGGGGCTCCTCAATGGAAATATCCTTGCCTTTCCTTTTACGCCGCTCCTCGGCAGAAGGAACCTCTACCGCGGCATCAAGAGGGGCCTGCGAGGCGGTAGGGCTCTCAGGAGGCACTTCGGTAGGGACTTCGGGTGTCGGGATTTCGGCAATGTCAGGCTCCTCACTTGCTTCCTCAAGAGTTTCCAATTGAGGAGGAAGATTGGTCTTTTTCGCCCTCTTAGCCGAAGGCCCAGCACCAGTGGTCTTCCGCCTTCGGGAAACCGCTTTCTTTGTTTGTTCGCCCTTCTCCACCTGGCCGGAGAAAAAGGACTTGTAGAACGCAGCGGTCCCGTCGCCCATCTCTGAAAAACAAAAATGACATCAGCGTAAGTCCGAGGAAAAAAACTACAAGGGAGTAGAGGACAACTTACTTTCGAAAAACGTTTCGAAAGAGATTTCCTCCCAAAGGAGCTGCACCAACCAGGAATCCTCCCCGGTGATGGCAGGAGCCGACATCTCGAGGTCTGTCTCGTGCTCCTTCACCACCCCTAACTCCCGAAGGACCTCTTCGGTCATCAATCTCCAGTTAATGGGGAAGGGATAGAGAGAACGCGAGGAGACCTCGAGACCCCAGTCGGAGACGGCGCGAATACGCACGTCGAAGTCCGCGAATACGGGAGCCAACTCTGGAGTCAGCAGTATCCTCGGATCAATGACGTCCACATCTAGCCTCCCCAAAGCCCACTTGGTCGGAAGATGCGACCAGGCCTCATCCATCTTCAGGAAGAAAAATTTCTGTTGCCACCCTCGCCAACTGTCCTTTGTGGCAAAGGTGAACATATATTTTTTTGCTCCCAGATCCCCGAGGTAGCATGAAATAGAAGCCACCCTTCGGGACCACAAAGAGCTTATAGTACTGCATAAAAATCACAAAATGGGGTTTTATCCCGAACACGCCACACATACAGAGAAAGGCGTTAAAATAGCAATACGAGTTCGGTGGAAGCTGGTTCACGCCAATGGCATGAAATTGGCAAAAGTCGCAAACCATCTTCAGAGGAGGGTACCGAAGTCCGGCCTTCAGCTGGGCTCGGAAAACAGTAACCTCATTACTATGGTTTGAAAAAGCATAGTGGTCAGCCCGTGGTAGCCTGGTGATGGCATATGAGGGAAGAAAGAATTTTTTCTTCCACTTCTTTAGTTTTTCGGGCGTGGTGCAACAGGGATGAGATAAGAGAGGCTGCCAACTCTCAAGGATAGGCATCTTTTGGACAGAAAAATGAGTTTGAACAGAGGCAAGAAACCAACTTCCAGAAAAAAACTTTAGGAATCAAGAAAACTCTAGAAAAACAGAAAACCCACCAAACGACCTGCCAAAATCGGGGGACGCCATCGTGAAAGGTTGCCGGAAAAAGAACTGATTAAAAAAGCCCCGCCGTAAAAAGCAAGAAAAGGCGCGAAAAACAGTGGTAGAACAGGGAAGAGAACAGAAGCAAAAACAAAAGGGACTAATGGTGAACACGCCTATTTATAGGATGAGGGTGGGTAACCGAAACGTCGTCATAAGTACCCTTTGAAGGCGAACCGTTGCCATAACTGCTCCCGGAACCCAAAAAGACGTGCTCCCTGAAACCGACGCGACTCTCCTCCATTGACAGCATGACATGTGTCAGCCTTCTCCCGAAAATAGGGGACACGTCACCTGACATCCCTAAAAAGCTGAGACGCGCTGCTCGGACTGACACGTCTGGTCATGAGGCGCAATGCTGTGCAGACCTGCACAAGGTAAGAAGCAGGTTGTCTCGAAGACACCAAAAGACCGCCTATGGCCGAACAACCCATGACTTCGGGCAAGAGGTGTATCTTCGGCACAGGTGTTATTCCCTATGGACTCCCAATGTGCGTCCTCGGAAAGAGTGCAAAACCGAAGTCATCACTTCGGCTTTCCAAAGGGGGGGCATGTGATAGCCAAAGGGCTACCACCTCTATCTGGCCGAACTCCCTGCCGACAGAACAGCCAGGAAACTTGACGCTGCCCGGGAAAAGGTGGGACTACATACCTCGGAGAAAAGCCGAAGGGCCCGAAGCTCGGCACGTCGGGGAACTTGAGGATACTATTTAGCCTCCCCGAGGTAGTAAACAGACCGCCTCTGGAAAAGTGGCACCAGCAAGTGCGGGCCGAACATGATCTTCCCGAAGGCGGAACTCCCTGAATCTGGGAACCTCCAAACTGGGGGCATGTTTCCCGAGGTGGGACGGCCCGTACTATAGGACGACCTCACCCAGGAACCTCGGGAGTATGGCAGGAGCATTTAAGGAAGCCTCTGACATGTCGCCCACAAACGTCACAAGCCGCCTCAAACGGCGCTCTGACACGCCGACGCCATCAAAGTCATATCAGGGCCCGTCTCGGCTCAGGGCTCGAGGAAGTCTGCCACCAGCTACTTGTCCTCTACGCCTTGACATTCAGAGAACATCCGACCGAACACGTGTCACGATCTGAACTGGTTAGGAAGTCCCCGGGGTGTTGTTCCGGGGGAGGAGCCTCCGACGCCCAAGTCAGTGTTTGTGAGAGTAGTAGTAGTAAGGAGCAGAGAGTGAGGAAAATAGCAAGAGTTCTGTGTCCTTCTCTTACCAAGGTCCTTCCTACGTATATATAGGAGAACAAAAGGGGGGAGGCCATTTGACACAGCCCATTTCGATCGTGACACGTGTTCGGTTGGATGTGATCCGTACCTTTGAAGATAGGTATCTCCAACTAGCCATAGGCCGTTCTGTCTAGAGGGCAGGGCTGTGTGCGAGGTCTCTTTGTCAGAGTCTCCTAACCATTTTTGTCATATCTTCGCAAGACCCCTTTGGAGAATGCAACCCCTCCGGGGTATAAGGCTCCTTCGGAATAGGAGGTGCCCTTCGGCTCAATATAGCCACCGAAGGCTATTAAGAGAGGCCCTTTGGCAATGTGGGGCACCTTCGAAAGATGTTCTTCCTTGCCAAGGATGGGGGTAAACTTTCCCGAGCTTGGTGACTTCAATATTCCGAAGGCGGTAGTATATAGAACTTTTGAAGTCAGTTTTGTTACCTACCAAGGGTGGTTGTCATTCACCGAGGTTGGTGCTAGGTTTTCCCCGAGGGTGGCTTTTGGCTAGGTGATCTGGAGATCTCGGGGATCATGGCCCCTTGGTTATAAGGTGATGTTATTCTCGAGGATGGTAAGGGCCCCCTTTTTCCCGAGGTTGGTCATTCATGTTTCCTGAGGGTGGTGCTTCTCAGGTCACTTTGGGAATTCTAGAAGGTAGCCCTTTGGCTATCACTTGGAACGATACCAAGAGTAGTCAAACCAAAAAATAGCCATTGTTATACATTACATACCAAAGTTTCTAATAATAATCGAGGGCAACCTTAAGTGTATAATACAAAACCAAAGTTTGTAAGAAGCGGCCTACAACCATGCCCATACCTATAAGTGCAAACAACATCGTTAAAGCACATGTGCACACATCCATTGATCCTAGACTTGTGCCACAACTCTACACAATCTTGCAAAACTCAAACACATGAGTTTGTGCATTGACCATAAGACTTGAACTATGTACTTATAAGCCAAGCTCTCAGTTATAATACATACCTTGGCAAATCGTGCACTAACTTACTACACAAGCAACTGAACAACCTTGCTCAAGCTTAAAACCTTTTCTTGTAACACATAATAAATGGGGCATGAGTTTTATAAACCCAGTAAGGATTACATTACAGCTCCAAGGAGCTTATTTAGTTAAGCCTAAGGGCTTAACCTCCAACAAGTAAGCTTTACCTGTAAACAAAGACAAGAAAACACCAAAACCACATATACAATAGCATATACACATAAAAACTACACTACAAGGTGTTAGTAAGCACAACCAAGGAACAAAGCACACAATTCAGACACCACAAACACAATGCCCTTCTTGGCCAAAGCCAAACTAGCAAGTACACCCATAAGTTCCACCCAATCTTCACCATATAACTGTCCATTCCACTAGAGCTCCAAGTCCAAATATAGGTTAGCTTACCAACAATGAGCTCTAGGTACTTGCCTTTAGTAACTAGCTAGTCACAAACCACATGAACCCGAAGGTAATCACATATGCCCCATATAGCATTATAAGATCATATAGCTCAATTTACCATCACTTAGAAGCCAAATCACTAACTTGAATGTGGAACAATACCAAAATCAAGTACTGAACTGCAATCCTTACCAATTTCTTGCTTTAGAACTCTCAGCCAACTTGAATCTCCAAGACTCCTCTTGAAAATTCAATCATAAAGTCGCCTAAGGCCGAGAACATCAATGTTAAGGTTGATTCTCCAATTCAATCTTCAATCACAACAAATTTGGCTTAAACCCGTGGCTTTCAACCCAAGAACATGAAGAACTCAGCCAAACGAGAGAAAGCTTTGACCCGAAATCATGTCTTAATTTTTTAGTAGAAGCATGCATTTCCGGATAAGTGCTAAATGGTGCCAAAAATGGGCTAATGCTAGCCTTAATGCACCCATTACTTGCATGGCTCATTGTAACCCTTCCATGCTTCTTTGTTACATTTTTAGTACCTGAAAGAATGTTCAATTTGGCCCTTAATCTTTGTTTCTCTCCATTAGCAACTCAAGCCATTTAAATGTACATTTTGAACCCGATAGTTCTCGGTTACATATATACATAACTTTTATATTTTTCACTTAAGTCCTTCCTAGTTTTGATGCATTTTCCTTGCATTTTTTGGCATCGGCCAAGTACTGAGGTAGGGTCCTGATAACTCCTCCTTCCTTAAGGAATTTGATCCTCCAAATTCTTCATAAGTTTAGGGTACAATTAAGGGTAACTTTTGGCAATTTCCTATTCTACTTCCCAGGTTGCCTATTCTGGAGTATGGTTACACCACTGAACTTTAATAATGGAAATCCACCTGCTTCTCAACTCCCTAGTGTCTTTGGCTAGGAATTGAATAGGTACCTCTTCATTTGAAAGGTTTAGGGTTATAGGTACACTAGCAAGTATTTCTATCTATTTTGAACTTGTAACATACTTCTTAAGTAGGCTTACATGAAACACATCATGTATATTACCAAGTTCAGGTGGCAAGTCTAACTTGTATGCCACATTCCCAACTTTAGCCAATACTTGGTATGGCCCTATGTATCTGGGTGCCAATTTCCCTTTCTTTCCAAGTCCTATCACTCCTTTCATAAGAGAGGCTTTAAGCCATACGCAGTCCCTTTCCAGGAATTCCAGTTCTCTTCTCCTTTTTAGGTTTTCATAAGACTACTGTTGGGTTTCGGGAGCCAAACAGCGCAACGGAATTTAACCGAAACCCTCCAGGATCCAAGTGAAACTGGGTAAACTGGGTGTTCAAAAATTTTCATACCTAATTTTTGATTGAGATCTCTCACTCAACTGTAGAGTCGAATCACAAAACCTGAACAGTTGACGTGTTCAAGCTCTCTATGGTATCCACACGAGCCTCTTGGGATCACCACGCTTCCATCACATCCCGGCAGATGCGTTTCTCTTGCGCTCGCAGTGCTAGCTTGCGTCCTCCAAGGAATTGCAAGAGAAGAGTGCGACTGTCCTTTTTGGGAGGCTAGGGCAAGGAGACCTGCGAATTTCTCACTTAAAAGTTGTATTTATAGTGAGACTCAACTTCCAGGCCTAATGGGTTTCAAAGCCCTAATCCAATTAGGATTTAATTTCGGGCTTAATAATGGTTCAACTTTTAGGCCCATTATTAATACAAAATTAAAGTGAAACCATAACCCAAATAATTAGCCCATGCACTCTATGATCCAAATTACTCTATGTGTGCGACCCAATAGGCTCTTATCATGTTGGCAATGATCATAAATCACATTTATGATCATAAGCAATGAGCGGTGTCTAGCAACACATCATTGCTACCCAAGTGACAAGATTGTCGATGATTCGACTATACCTTTATGATCATCATCGATATATGCCATTGTCCCTTTGTCCAAGATATCAAGACTAATGCGACCAGGCCTCATCCATCTTCAGGAAGAAAAATTTCTGTTGCCACCCTCGCCAACTGTCCTTTGTGGCAAAGGTGAACATATATTTTTTTGCTCCCGGATCCCCGAGGTAGCATGAAATAGAAGCCACCCTTCGGGACCACAAAGAGCTTATAGTACTGCATAAAAATCACAAAATGGGGTTTTATCCCGAACACGCCACACATACAGAGAAAGGCGTTAAAATAGTAGTACAAGTTCGGTGGAAGCTGGTTCACGCCAATGCCATGAAATTGGCAAAAGTCACAAACCATCTTCGGAGGAGGGTACCGAAGTCCGGCCTTCAGCTGGGCTCGGAAAACGGTAACCTCATTGCTATGGTTTGAAAAAGCATAGTGGTCAGCCCGTGGTAGCCTGGTGATGGCATATGAGGGAAGAAAGAATTTTTTCTTCCACTTCTCTAGTTTTTCGGGCGTGGTGCAATAGGGATGAGATAAGAGAGGCTGCCAACTCTCAGGGATATGCATCTTTTGGACAGAAAAATGAGTTTGAATAGAGGCAAGAAACCAACTTCCAAAAAAAAAAACTTGAGGAATCAAGAAAACTCTAGAAAAACAGAAAACCCACCAAACGACCTGCCAAAATCGGGGGACGCCATCGTGAAAGGTTGCCGGAAAAAAACTGATTAAAAAAGCCCCACCGCAAAAAGCAAGAAAAGGCACAAAAAACAGTGGTAGAACAGGGAAGAGAACAGAAGCAAAACAAAATGGACTAATGGTGAACACGCCTATTTATAGGACAAGGGTGGGTAACCGAAACGTCATCATAAGTACCCTTTGAAGGCGAACCGTCACCATAACTGCTCCCGGAACCCAAAAAGACGTGCTCTCTGAAACCGACGCGACTCTCCTCCAATGACAGCATGACACTTGTCAGCCTCCTCCCGAAAATAGGGGACACGTCGCCTGACATCCCTAAAAAGCTGGGACACGCCGCTTGGGCTGACATGTCTGGTCATGAGGCGCGACGCTGTGCAGACCTGCACAAGGTAAGAAGCAGGTTGTCTTGAAGACACCAAAAGACCGCCTATGGCCGAACAGCCCATGACTTCGGGCAAGAGGTGTATGTTCGGCACAGGTGTTATTCCCTATGGACTCCCAATGAGCATCCTCGGAGAGAGTGCAAAACCGAAGTCGTCACTTCGGCTTTCCAAAGGGGGGGCATGTGATAGCCAAATGGCTACCACCTCTATCTAGCCAAACTCCATGCCGACAGAACAGCCAGGAAACTTGACGCTGCCCGGGAAAAGGTAGGACTACATACCTCGGAGAAAAACTGAAGAGCCCGAAGCTCGGCACGTCGGGGAACTTAAGGATACTATTTAGCCTCCCCGAGATAGTAAACAAACTGCCTCTGGAAAAGTGGCACTAGCAAGTGCAGGCCGAACATGATCTTCCCGAAGGCGGAACTCCCTGAATCTGGGAACCTCCGAACTGGGGGCATGTTTCCAGAGGTGGGACGGCCCGCACTAGAGGACGACCTCACCTAGAAACCTAGGGAGTACGGCCGGAGCATTTAAGGAAGCCTCTGACATGTCGCCCACAAACGTCACAAGCCGCCTCAAATGGCGCTCTGACACGCTGACGCCATCAAAGTCACATCAGGGCCCGTCTCGGCTCAAGGCTCAAGGAAGTCTGCCACCAGCTACTTGTCCTCTACGCCCAGACATTCAGAGAACATCCGACCGAACACGTGTCACGATCTGAACGGGCTGGACATCTCTATAAATGCCAGGGAATACACCCTGGCAAAGGGGGCGGACAATCCGACTCTCCCTCTCTGAGAAAACACTACTAGGCGAGTCCACTAAGCCTCTTAGTGCTATTTCCTCCACCTTCTTTCAGCACTACTGACTTGGGCGTCGGAGGCTCCCCCCCGGAACAACACCCCGGGGACCTCCTGACCCATTTTTTCTGAGCTTCTCAGGCACGCTCCCGTCGTTGATTTGGCCTCCAGGCGTTCTTCCTCGCAGGAAGTCTCTCCACCATTCAGCATGACCCTCAACGATGAAGGCCCCAGGCATCACAAGGTATTTCTTGATGGAATCTTGCCATATTTCTCCCGAGGTTGCTACGCACATTAGCTCTGTGCTGGGTTGACTCAGTACCTTGGTGGGTTCCTTGGACTTGGCCAAGGTGTCAGCTTCAGCATTATCTCTACGAGGCACGTTTTCTATATGTACCGAGTCAAACTCTTTAATGAGTTTCTTGATGAGGTCATGATATTTTGCCAAGGTTGGATCCTTTGTAGCGTAATCTCCTGTCATTTTTCGGACTACTAGCTGCGAGTCGCTGTGGGCCTTAAGGTTTCTCACACCAACTTTTTTGGCTAGTTTTAATCCTGCTATGAGGGCCTCTTATTTGGCGATGTTATTGGTGACATCAAAACCGAATTTGATGGCTTTGGTGGCTTTCATACCTTTGGCCCCCGAAGAACGACTCTAGCGCCTTGGTGTTCAGCACCAGAGGCTCCATCGACAAAGAGTTTCCACTCTGGTTCAATCCTTATCAGGTCTTCCGAGGTGATTTCAGCATTCTCAATTTCTGGAACTTCAATGATGAAGTCTGCCAATGCTTGGGCTTTTATTGCCCTTCTTGGCTCGTAAGTGATGTCATATTCTCCGAGCTCGATATACCATTTTGACAGCCTTCCCGAATGCTCTACCTTCTTCATTATGTCATGAAGAGGTAGGTTACTTTGGACAATGATGGCGTGTCCTTAAAAGTAGGACCGTAGCCTCCTACCTGTGAGTACTAAGGCATAAATGGATTTTTGGAGCAATGGGTACCTGACCTCGGTGCCGTGCAGGGACTTGCTTACATAATATACCGACCACTGCCTCCCACCCTCTTCTTTCACTAGGACTAAACTCACAGCTTTTTCAGTGACGGCAAGGTAGAGGATGAGAGGCTCTCCTTCCTGAGGTTGCCAAAGTATTGGCAATCGGTTAGGTAGCTTTTAAGCTCATCCAAGATTTCTGACATTCTTGGTTCTATGGGTGCTCCTTGATGCTGGAGTTGCCTTTGCTTTTGGTTGCTTTGGTAAGCACCTTGAAGAATGGTCGACATCGGTCACCGTACCTGGAAATGAATCTACAAAGGGAAATGATTCTTCCGGTAAGCCTTTGTATATCTTTAGTGGTTGTAGGTGTTCAGAATCCTAACAAGGCTTTGACATTTTTGGGGTTGGTGTCTATTCCACTTTTTGACACCATGAACCCGAGGAACTTACTTCCACTTACTCCAAACACGCACTTCCCGGGGTTAAGGTGAATGCCGAACTCCCGAAGTCTTTGGAAGGTTTTGTCTAAGTCCAGGATATGATTACTAGGCATTCTTCTCTTAACTATCATATCATCGACATACACTTCTATGTTCTTCCCTGGTACCTGGCAGCAGTTTCGTCATGTGACATGGTAAGAGCAAGGGGGACTTCCAGTGGAGGAGAGCGCCTGAGGAGGAGATTTCCCAGGGGAGGGTACCTGAAATGTTTGGAAGACAGAGGTTAGGAGGTCCCCGGAGTGTGTTTCCGGGGAGGAGCCTCCGATGCCCAAGTCAGTACTTAGGAGATATGGAGGTGATAGAGAGTGGAGAAGTATGGTCTCTCGTGCTCTACCGCTTTACCTAGGGTGTTTACAGAGTATCTATAGAGGAGCGAACTATAGTAGTTCTCCTCTTGTGGTCCTCCTAGATCGTGACACGTGCTTGGTTGGATGAGGTCCACGTCTTCGGGGAACAAGGGGACACCCAGCCGATCATAGGCCGCTTGGCTAGGAGCCTAGACAACCCGAGAATGGCGTACTAGGGTGTCTCTGCAAGCGGCGTGTCGGGGATGTGTCAGAGGCTCCTTAATTGCTCCTGTCGTATGTTCCGAGGTTACTCTAGTATCACAGGAGTATGTTTCCCGAGAGTGGTCCTTCTCAGGGATACCCCCACTTCCGAGGATGGTTTAATCGTCCCCCCGAGGTTGGCACTATCGTTTCCTAGAATGGAGGATTACTGAGGTCGGATTAGGGAGGTCAAACATCCTTCTTTCCGTGGCAGGTGGTTTCTCTACCGAGGTTGGTACTTTGTCCGAGTCTGGGAGTCCGGAAGTTGATGGGCACTCGGCTATCACATGCCCCCTCCCTGGAAGTTGAAGCGGAGACTTCGGCTTTACGCTTCCGGGAAGGCTTTTTCATCAAATTCACAGTCGGGAACTCCACTCAAGGAATTGCTCTTCTCCAGAAGGCGTTCCTTCATAGCCGAGGTACCCTTCCCTAGTTCCCTCGGTGGCCTTGGGATGCATGCAACTTTTTTTTTCACTTTTTCTGCTGCGAGTTTGTGAATCGTCACATCCTTTGGTCAGACATGCCAGTTATGGATAAGCGTGCTTGGGTTTTTTGCGATGTCAGAGGTTTGTGCCCTAGTTCTTCGTGTTGGATGACACGTGGCCACTAGTGGATGGTGAAATAGTTACACCGGTCACACTAACTGCGTCTCTTCACCTTCGAGAAGTAATAATGAGGCCGTTGTGTCTTCGAGGGATAATAATGGCGACGCATCATTTACCCTCTTCGGTCTATATAAGCACCTCTCGCCTCATTTTTGCCTCACTTTTTGCTTTAGCTCTCATCTGCTCTAGAGCCTTCTCTTGTCTTTTTCCTTTTTCCGGTAACAATTTCGACGGCGGAGCGATTTTTGGCATCTTGTACGATGGCATCCAGGAACCTTGACTTCGGCAAAGCTTTTGGTGGGTGTTCCCCTTTGTAGCTTTCTCTTTTTTCTTCTGAGGTTGTTTTTCCGAAGTCTTCCTGTTTCCTTCCTCTATTTTTGCCGAGGTCGTCCTTCTTTTTCCCAAAAAATGTCAAATCTAACCCCGTTGATGACTGTCCGGCCTCTCCCTGACAGCTTTCTCCCCCTTGAGTCTCATCCCTACTGTACCACTTCAGAAAATTGACGAAGTGGATGGCCAAATATTACCTTCCTTCTTACGTCGTCCCGAAGATACCTATCCCAGGTACGTACGGTTATTCGGCTCTCTCAGGTGAGGTTACCGGTTACCGTGCTCAGCTGAAAGCTGGTCTTGATTATCCTCCCCATCGGATGATATGCAAATTTTGCAAATTCCATGGGATTGTCATGAACCAACTCCCCCCAAATTCTTACTCTTACTTCAATTCCTTCCACTTCATGTGTGGGGTCTTCAAGATAAACCGCCACTTTCTTTTCTTCATTCAGTATTACAAACTCCACCCAGTCCCGAAGGGCAGCTTTTACTTCCAGCTTCCCCGAGGATCTGGGAGTAAAAAAATTACCTTTACTTTCGACAACAAGGACAGCTGATGAGGGTGGCAGAAGAAGTTTTTCATCCTGCCGGTCCTCGACCTTTGGAGCCATATGCCGATTAGATGGGGTTCGGGGACCCTAAAGATTGACGTCATCGACCCCTGGAAGCTCCTAACTTCGGAGCTGTTTGCTGAGTTCGATAAGTTCGATAGACTTATCCGAGCTATGGCAGACTGGGACCCTGAGGTCCCTCCGCATTCATTGTACCCTTTTCCCATCAAGTGGGACCTCATGACCGAGGAGGTCCTTTGGCAACTAGGAGTGGTGAATGCGCACAAGAATGACCCCGAAATGCCCATGCCCGTTCTTCCGGGGAAGAAGGCTTGGATAGTCATGCTCCTTTAGGGCGAAATTTTATATGAGGCTTTTGCCGAGAGTAAGTCACTTTTTTGGGTTTGATATCTGTTTTCCTTTTGGACTTACACTGATATTTTGTCCTTTTGCAGAGATGGGCGATCAATCCACTGACTTTTATAAGTCGCTCTTCCTCGGCCAGGCCGAAAGGGGTGAGCAAGCGCGCAAGAAGGCGCTTGTCAAGAGGAAGAAAACGGCTGGCGGACCTTCTAGGTCCAAGAAAGCTAAGGCTGCCACTCCTCCTCCCCTCGAAGATGTGGTTAAGGTGCAAGATCGGTCCCCTGCCCAACCTCCGAGCCCTATGGATCCTCCTCCGGATCCTACCTTCCTTGGGGCAGCACTAAGCCCCGTTCTTACTGCCGAGACTTCGGCCGAGCGAAGGTCTGCTCAGGAGCTCGAAAAGAGCAGAAGGAGGAAGGGGGAGAATGTTCCTGGCAAAGTCCGGGGGGGCGAGTCTGAAGATGACGTCGCCGAAGTTCCACCAGGTTGGTTCCTTAGCCATTCCTCTACAAGTCTTAGTATTTTTTGCATCTACGACTTTTAAATGAATGGCGAAGGGATGATGTACTAACGGAACTTTGGTGTGATATTACAGAGGACATGTCTGCTGGTCCCTGGATGGAGACTCACGCCCGTCGGAGGGCTCATCGGGATAGGCAGATTCCGCAGGATAAAGTGCTGAGGGAGCCCTTCTAGATGTTCACAGTGGACACGAATTTGTTCTCTGAGGATAGCCAACTGATGGCTCCCCAGATGGCGATGGGGGTGATGACCAATGCCACTTTCTAGTCGCTTGTCACCGAATGCCCCAATGAAGAGATCCTCGCGGCGAGGATGACCGAGCATGCCGCCCAGGTGGTTCTTTCTTCTTTTTTACTTAGAAATTTTTCTTCTAAGTTTTTATCTCCTTCTGATACTTATTCGGGGCCTTATTTTCTTGCAGCTTTTGGCATATAGCGGATACTTTCGTGCCTGGGCGGCATAGCAAACGGAGTACCGTTCTCGGTCTGAAGATTTTCTGCGCAAGATGGAGGAGTTCTGCGCCAAATATGTCCTCAAATACGGTGAGTTGAACAAGATTGCGAAGGAGGACATTGTGAATCTTCGGGCCGAGCTAGCGGTTAGCAAGTAGGAGCTTCCTCTTGACTACTCAGCCAAGGTCGAAGACTTCGGCTCAAAGTGTGCCGTTCTCTCTTCGGAGAATGCGGCCTTTCGGAAGGAGAACGCTGTAGATAATGAGAATCTTACGAAGGTGCTCGCTCTGAATGCCGAGCTCCAAGCTGAGGTTGATTCGCTGAAGATGAAGGAGACTAAGAGCAAAAAGAAGAAGAAGTTGGAGGAGAAGATTGATGCGCCTAAGGCCAAGCTGGCAGCTTTTGGTGCCAAGAAGGATCAGACCAAGCAGATGTTGAAGGTGTCTTACAAGACGGCTTCTGCTTGGCGCGCCACCAGGTCGTTGCTCGGCACCCTGAGGTTGACCTCTCTTACCTGTCTGCCCTAGACTTCCCCAAAGAGCCCAGGTGCACATGGTCTAAGATCGAGTTTCTCAATTTCCCTCCGGTTGGGCTTGTGCCTCCAACTGAGCCACGTAAAGATGATAATGTCAAAGAGACGCCGGATGCCCCCTGCTCAGCCATAGGCTTCTTATTTCTTTCTTGTACTGCTGCTGCTTTGTACTTTTTTGCCTTAAGGTTTTTAATGAAGATTTTTTCACCAATCTTCATTCTTTCTTCCGAATGCGAGTCATCAGAACTTAGTGTAATTCCAAGTATGCATCTTTGGCAGACGCCTACGCCTACATTTTTGAAAAAGTCATTTTAGACTTTTTCCTTATTCTGTCGAGTTTTTAGACTCCATCAATGAGTTTGTTCCAAAAGGAAAACCATTAAGGAACATTTCCCCAGTAACGCGGCCATATTCGGCATGTATTTTCATTGGCGACTTTGGGGAGGAGTAGTTACAAGTTTTCTTTGAAAAAATGTCTAAGTATAGACTTTTTTCAGAGAGTCTGAATGCCAAGTATTTTTCAGCTCTACTCCTTCGGTGTCACCCAATTGATAGACCCCTGGGTGAACTTCGTCGAGGACCAAATAAGGTCCACTCCAGTTTGCCCAAAATACCCCTTCTGATGGTCTTCATGGCTCAAATTCAGCCTTTCGGAGAACAAGGTCTCCTTTTTTGATCTCTTTTCTTCTTATGTGGAAGTTAGTAGCGTGAGCTATTCTTTGTTGGAAAGCCTTCCTTCTTAGTTCGGCCATTTTGCGGTGCTCCTTGGCGAGGTCCAGTTTTGTCCTCAAGCCGATATCATTTCCTCCCTTGTCGAACACTTGTATTCTTACTGAAGGCTGTATGACCTCAATGGGGATAATGGCCTCTGTCCCATACACGAGCGAGAAGGGAGTTTCCCCCATAGCTATTCGGGGAGTCGTACGGTAGCTCCACAGCACACTCGGGAACTCTCCTGGCCATTTCCTCTTTGCCTCATTTAGTCTTTTCTTCAAGCCATCCTTTATTGTCCTATTCGATACTTCGACCTGCCTGTTACTTTGAGGGTGGGCTACTGGAGCAAAATGCATTTTTATGCCGAGGTCAGCCATGAATTCCTGGAATCCTCTATCTGTAAACTGAGTTCCATTGTCAGCCACTATTACCCTTGATATGCCAAATCGGCATATGATGTTCTTCCATACAAACTTTTGGGCATCCTTTGTCGAGATTGATGCTAGTGGTTCTGCTTCTATCCACTTAGTGAAGTAGTCCACTACGACAATGCAGAACTTTACCCCACCGGGAGCGTTTGGACGAGGCCCGATGAGCTCAATACCCCATACGGCAAAGGGGCAGGGATAATTTGTTGAAGTTATTCTTTCCGAAGGTAACCTTTGGATGTTGGTGTGCTTTTGGCAGTTGTCACATGTTCGGACAAATTAAGTTGCATCTTTCCTCAAGGTAGGCCAGAAGTATCCATGGCGAAGTAATACTCTAGCAAGGGCGTCTATTCCTATATGGCAGCCACAGGCTCCTTCGTGGACTTCTTCGAGTATTGTTTTGACATCATCTTTGCTTACACATTTCTGTAGGGGGCTGGCATACCCTTGTCTGTATAGTTCTTCTCCAATGAGGAAGTACCTTCCTGAGCGCTTTCGTACTCCTGCGGCCTCTTTAGGATCCTTAGGGAGTTCCAAAGTTGCTAGATACTTCTTGATAGGGTCTTTCCACCCTTCCCCTGAGGTTTCTATGCACATTAATTCTGTACTGGGCTGCTTCAGCACTTCGGTGGGTTCCTTGGATTTGGCCAAGGCGTCGGTTTGGGTATTATCACTTCGGGGCACGTTCTTTATGTGTACTAAGTCAAAATCTCCAATGAGTTTTTGGACAAGGTCGTGATATTTTGCCAAGGTTGGATCCTTTGCCGCATACTCTCCCTTCATCTGTCGAACTATTAACTGTGAATCACTGTGGGCCATAAGGTTTTTTACGCCGACTTTTCTGGCCATCTTTAGTCCGGCTATGAAGGCCTCATACTCGGCGATGTTATTGGTAACAATAAAACCGAACTTGATTGCTTTAGAGGCTTCCATGCCTTTGGGCCCCCGAAGGACTATTCCAGCTCCTTGATGCTCTGTGCCTGACACTCCATCGACAAAGAGCTTCCATTCTGGATCAGCCTCTGTTCAATCCTCCGCGACGGCTTTAGCATTTTTTATCTAAGGGATTTCAGCAATGAAGTCTGCCAGTGCCTGTGCCTTTATTGCCCTTATAGGTGCGTCAGTAATGTCGTATTCTCTGAGTTTGATGCACCATTTTGATAATCTTCCCAAATGCTCCACTTTTTTCATCACATCGCGTAGGGGCAGGTTACTTTGGACGGTGATGGCCTGTCCTTGAAAGTAGGGTCACAATCTTCTGCCTGCGAGTACTAAGGCGTAGATAGCCTTTTGGAGAAATGGGTATCTGGTCTCGGCAACATGTAGCGACTTGCTTACATAATATACCGGCCATTGCCTCCCACCTTCTTCTTTTACTAGGACCAAACTCACCACTTTTTCAATGACCGCGAGGTAGAGGATGAGAGGCTCTCCCTCCCGAGGTTGCCGAAGTACCCTTTTGACATCCCAGTTTCCTATCATTGCCATAACAAGGAGTGGATCGTCATAGGGGAACTTTACTGTAGGCCCATCTCTACGAGTGAGTCTACTTGGGGAGTTCCCGTACTCCATTACGGAGATTTCTCTTATCTTCCTCTTTCTCTTAGCCGAGGATATCCCGGTAATGATGGTTTGGATAACCCCTGCTGATGGTGGCAGATTTTTTGAGGACTTTGGTCCTGACATCTGTCCAAGTCATATTCTTTGTCGTCCCCCATCCTTTGTTCTTCCTTCCTTCCTTTTGGGGAAGGCATCCACAAGTATCGACGGAGTTGACCTTGTATGATTAGGGACTCAATATATTTCTTCAGCTGGAAACAATCTCCGGTGAAACTGACAAAATTTCTTCATGTTTCTTTTGTTTTCCGAAGTCATGGCCTTTGGTCTTGGGACTGTGGTCCCTTGCCTTTCTAGTGCCATAAGGATGCTAGCTCTTATGGTGTTCAAGGGGGTGAATGTCATGGGCCTTTTCCCCCTCTGCCTTCAGGGCCTTTCTCCCTCATTTTGATGTCGAGGCTGATGGCTGGGCCCTTCGGCTCGAGGGTGCTCTCCTTTGGGTCCTCCCATCCTGAGTTCTTCGGCCGTCATATGCTGTTCGGCCCCCCTATAGAACTCCCCAAGAGTTTCTGGGGGGTCTTTGGAAAACTCATAGAACAGTTGGGAGTCGCTCCGAAGTCCTCTGACCATCGCGAGGATGCGAATTTCTGGTCGAAAGTCGGGCACGCTCAGCGCTTCTCGGTTAAACCTCTCAACGTAGTTGTGAATGGTCTCCCCCCTCGCTAAGCTACGTCGAACATTTGTACTGGCATTTTGGAAGTTGGTCTGCTACCAATGAACTGCTGAGTGAAGGTAGTGGATAGCTCTTGAAAGCTTAGCAAGCTTCCGTGCGCTAGAGAGTTACACCATGCCGTTGCTGGACCCGAAAGTGTTACTTCGAAGCACTTACAGAGCGTAGCATCATCCACGCCATGGACTACCATGCTTCACTTGTACTTCGTCAGGTGCGCCTGAGGGTCACTTCGTCCGTCATACGTTTCTAGGCGAGGTACCCTGAAATTGCTGGGCATGGGTGCCTCCACCACCTCACGAACGAAAGGTGATTCTTATCCGGTGTAAAAGTCAGACAACCTGGACCAGACTAGTTTTCAGGAGATCTGTTTCTCGACCTTCTCCAGTCTCCCCATGATTTTTTCCATAAGGACAGTCGTGTTAACTTCTCCCTGCTGCCGCGTGTTCACCGGTAATGGTGAATTCCTCCTGCTCCTTAGGGAGCGACTTCGGCGGGGAGGAGACAGGGACCTTCGGTAGGGGAACGCACTCTGTTGGCAGGAGGCCCTAGTCTCTTTTGGGGCTCCCCTCCTGGTAGGTCGTACCTCAACGGGTTCATTTTCTGTTGAGGAGGCATCAAGGGAGTCCCTGTTCCCTGAACTTCAGTGGATGGACCTCAAATTCCTTTCCCGATGAGCAGCCGAGGGCGAGGCCCTTCGGACCAGAGGAGGTTGGGCCAACCTCTGATCAAGCTATTGAGTCATTTCGGTGACGATGGAGCGTTGGAAGTCTCGTAGGAAGCCCATCGTCACCGTTACAGGGCGGTTATCCTCCAGCACAAAAGTCTCTGCCATAGGCGGAGTGGTCACCGGCTGAGCCTCGGGCGCAGGGGGGACCTTGGAATCCCTTTGTCCTTTGAGTGCCAAGTCTCTACGACGGCGACATGGGAAAGAGTTCCTATAGATGGCGCCAAATGGTGCCCGGCAGCAGTTTTGTCTTGTGACATGGTAGGAGCGAGGGGGACTTTCGGTGAAGGAGAGTGCCTGAGGAGGAGATTTCCCAGGGGAGGGTACCTGAAATTTTTGGAAGACAGAGGTTAGGAGGTCCCCGGAGTATGTTTTCGGGGAGGAGCCTCCGACGCCCAAGTTAGTACTTAACAGATATGGAGGTGATAGAGGGTGGAGAAGTATGGCCTCTCGTGCTCTATCACTTTACCTAGGGTGTTTACCGAGTATCTATAGATTAGCGAATAGTAGTAGTTCTCTTCATGTGGCCGTCCCAGATCGTGACACGTGTTCGGTGGGATGCGATCCACGTCTTCTGGGAATAAAGGGACACCCAGCCGATCATAGGCCGCCTGGCTAGGAGCCTAGGCAACCCGAGAGTGGCGTACTAGGGTGTCTCTGCAAGCGGCATGTCAGAACGTGTCTGGGCGCAGCATGTCGAGGTTGTGTCAGAGGCTCTTTCATTGCTCCTGTCGTACGTTCCGAGGTTACTCTAGTATAACAGGAGTATGTTTCCCGAGGGTGGTCTTTCTCAGGGATACCCCCACTTCTGAGGATGGTTTAATCATCCCCCCGAGGTTGGCACTGTCATTTCCTGCAACGGAGGATTGCCGAGGTCGGATTAAGGAGGTCGAACATCCTTATTTCTGTGGCAGGTAGTTTCTCTGCCGAGGTTGGTACTTTGTCCGAATCTAGGGGTCCGGAAGGTGATGGGCACTTCGGTTATCACTCCTGATCTGGGACTCAAACAATTTTTTCATCAACGTCTGATAAGTAGCCCCTGCGCTCTTAAGCCTGAAGGGAATTCTGACATAGCAGTAGGTACCAACTTCGGTGATGAAGGCAGTTTTTTCTTCATCTTTGGGGTTCATCTGAATTTGATGATACTTGCTAAAAGCATCAAGGAAACTGAGAAGATCGTATTCGGCGGTTGAATCCACCAATTGGTCTATAGCTAGCAAAGGGTAATAGTCCTTTGGACAGGCATTATTCAGGTTCTGAAAATTGATGCACATTCAGAGCATTTCATTCCCTTCTTTTGTGGCGATAACCACGTTGTTGAGCCATTTGGGGTATTTAACTTCTCTTCTTACCACTGCCTGAATCAGGCGCTTAACTTCAGTTTTAACGAAGTAGTTCTTATGAGCCGATAGGTTTTATCTCTTCTGCCAAACTCACCTTGCGTCAGGGTGTACTTTGAGACTGTGGTGGATTGTGCTGAGGTCTACCCCAGTCATGTCTTTTGGAGAGTAGGCAAATAGATGTTTGTTCATTAACAAGAAATATACAAGCCTATCTTTGTCACCCTTGGCCAATTTTTTCCCCACTCGGGTATTCTGGCCAGGGACCAGCTCTACATCTTCTGTTTCTACTTTTTTCAACTCTTCTACTCCCTCCTTTGCTGTCTCTTCACCTGTCATGATTGTTCCTTCAATAGCCGAAGTCTGTACTTGGACCTTCACCGGGCTTTGTCTAGCCTTGGTGAAGACCCTCCAAACCTCGGATTGGTCAATGAAGATCTCTGCATCTCATTCTTTAGTTGCAAAGGTGACTGTTATGTACTTTACATCCAGGTGGATATGGAGATTGCCTTGAGTTTGCCTTCCGAGGATGGCGTTGCATGATGAGGGAACATCAATGACAATGAATCTCATCATAATAGAGGCAAACAGTTCCTCCTTACTCTGAGGCGAGTTCCCTTTCAGTATTTGGGGTAAATCAATCTATCCGAGGACTGGGAGCTCGGATGGCCCATCCCCAAAGGTGGGGGAATTGACTGTGTTGAGGTCACCTTTTGAAATGCCTAAGTTAGGCAGTAGGTGAGAGAAGATGACGTCGATGTTGGAGCCATCGTCTAGAAGTACTCTTTTGATGTCCCAACTCCTTAAGCTTGCCATGACAAGGATTGGGTCATCGTGGGGGAACTTCACAGTGGACCGGTCTTTGCGAACAAGCCTGTTCAGTGAGTTCCCATACTCTATTATGGAGATTTCTCTTGTCTTTCTTTTCCTCTCAGCCGAGGGTATCCCTATAGTGATGGTTTGGATGACCCGTGCTGATGGTGGTGGATTCCTTTGAGGACTTCAGTCCCGACATCTGTCAGAATCATATTCCTCCTCATCCCCCCTTTTTTGTTCTTTTTTTCCCCCCTTCGGATAAGGCATTTGCGAGTACCGGCGAAGTTGGCCTTACTTTATCAGAGACTTGATGTACTTTCTCAGCTAGAAGCAGTGTTCGGTGTCATGGGCATGATCTTGGTGGAATTGGCAGAACTTCTTCATGTTCTTCTTGTTCTTTGAAGTCATGGCCTTTGGCTTTGGAACTGTAGTCCCTTGCCTTTCTAAGGGCATGAGAATGCTGGCCCTCGTGGCGTTCAGGGGAGTGAACGTCATTGGCCTTTTACCCCTTTGTTTTCGGGGCCTTCCTCCAACCTCATTCTGGTAATGAGGCTGGTGGCTTGGTCCTTTGGGCCAACGGTGTTCCACATTTGGTCCCCCCATTCTAAGTTCCTTGGCCGTCATGTGCTGTTCGGCCCTTCAGTAAAACTCTCCCAAGGTGTCTGGGGGGTCTTTGGAGAACTCATAAAAGAGCTGGGAGTCTTTCCGAAGTCTTCGTATCATTGCGAGGATGCAAATCTCAGGCCGAAAGTCAGGCACGCTTAGTGCTTCTCGGTTGAACCTTTCGATGTAGTCGTGAATGGTTTCCCTATTTCGCTATGCTATGTTGAACATCTATATCGGCATCTTGGCCATTGGCCTGCTGGCAATGAACTGTTGGGTGAAGGCAGTAGACAGCTCCTGGAAACTCAGCAAGGTTCCGTGGGCTAGGGAGTTATACCATGTCGTTGCTGGACCAGAGAGGGTTACCTCGAAACACTTGCAGAGGGTGGCGTCATTTGCGCCATGGAGCACCATGCTTCACTTGTACTTTGTTAAGTCCGCCTGGGGGTCACTACGCCCATCGTAGGTTTCCAAGTGTGGCACCTTGAAGTCACTAGGCATGGGCGCCTCTACTACTTCCCGAACAAAGGGTGACTCTTCTCCGGTATAAGCGTCGGACAATCTTGACCAGACTGGTTTTCGGGAGATCTCCCACTCAACCTTTTCCAGTCTTCCAAGGATCTTCTCCATGAGGGTAGCTGTGTTAGCTTCCCCTCGCTGCCTGGTGGTCGCCGGCAATGGCGAACTTCTCCTCCTTTTTGGAGAGTAACTTCGGTGGCGAGGAGACTGGGACCTTCGGCATGGGGATGGACTCCGTTGACAGGAGGACCTAGTTTCTTTTTGGGCCCTTTCTTTGGTGGGTCATGCGCTAGGGGGCATGTCCTCACTTGAAGGTGTGTCATGAGAGCCCTCATTCCTGGAACTTTGGTGGGCGGGCCTCGGGCTTCTCTCCCGGCGCGTTGCTGAGAGGGATGCCCTTCGGGTCAGTGGAGGCTGGGGCCACCTCCAGTCGAGTTGCTGGGTCATTTCAGTGACGATTGAGTGCTGGAAATCTTGTAAGAAGCCCAACGTCACTGTTACAGGTCGGTTGTCCTCCCACACAGAAGTTTCTACAGTGGCTACTTGGTTACCGGCTGAGCCTCTGGCGCAGAGGGGGACTTTGGGAGCCCCTTGTCTTTGGAACGCCGAGTCTCTGTGACGGTGACCTAGGAAAGGGTTCCCAATGATGGCGCCAAATGATGCCCTTCTGCATCTTTATCGTGAAACATGGTGAGCCTGGAGCAGAAACTTCCAATGCAGGGAACACATGGATAAGGGGCCTTGCTGGGAAGGACTGCCTCAAACACTTAGAAAACAAGGGTTAGGAGGTCCCCAGAATGTTTGTCCGGCAGAGGAGCCTTCGACGCCCAAGTCAGTGTTTGGAAATGGAGAATAAGTAAGGAGTGGAGAGATTTTTCCCTTGGAGTAGGATCCTGTTGCCTGGGGCGTTTCCCGAGTATTTATAGGGAGGTGAACAGGCGAAGTCCGTTTGCCACAGCCGGCCCAAATTGTGACACGTGGTCGGTCAGATGTGGTCCGTACCTTCAAGAGTGGGCGCCTATAACCGACCACAGGCTGTCTGGTCAGAAGCCTAGGCTGTACGAGGGCGGCATGTCAGAGCATGTCTGAGGGCGGCGTGTCGGGGACTGTACGGGGGCGGTGTCAAGGGCTCCTCAGCCTTTTTGTTGTATGTCCGCGTGGCCTTTTCGGGGGACCAAACTCCTTCGGGGTACAGAGCTCCTTCAGGGAGGTGAGCTCCTTTGGAAGGAGGTCCCTTGAGACACCTTCAGTTGGGCTCTCCCAAGCTCAGGCTCGGGTACCTGATGATGGCACTTCGTGAGCGCACTCTGAAGGTGGCCCAAGGAGCATTCAAAGGTGCTTTTCGGCACGGAAGGTCAGTGCGAGGTCACCCTCAGGAAGGGCGCTGACCCCTTCTGACCGAAGATGGTCCCATGGGTTTCCTGAAGGTAGCGCCTATCTGGCGTGCCTGAGGGTGCTGAGGCCCTCTCTTTGATGGGGTTTTGTCATGTTTGTTTCAACCGGAGGTGGTGCACTGGCCAAGGTTAGTGCGTACATACGAAGTCCTTCAGGGGCAATAGCCCTTCGGCTATCAACCTATAGTTCAAGGATTAGGTAGAGGATAAGCGCCAAGGGACTGAAACTTATGCACATTAAGTTTAGCCTCACACTGCACGAGCTCACAGCAGATTACATATGGTTAAACATATGTTGTCCTTAGTATCTTTTCTTGTAGGTGAAGACCTTTACTAAGAATTATACTTCTCACTCCCTAGTTTATGTTCTGCAAATTCTGATTGTGTTAGAACCGATAATCACTGAGGGTTGTCATGGTAGTTTTATTTTGTAGGTACTTAGCTTTGAGAATCTTTATGATTCTAGTTTTGTTAGCTACTTGTTAGTAAAGTAGCAGTACTAACTATAGTCTTTCTTGGCCATAGTTGCTAGTTGAGCACATCAAGGACTTTTTGAAGCTCACCATTGCGATTGTATCTAATGTGGGAGTTAGATAAAAAGATCTCAGTAGGATAGCCTTTTGTATATTGTATGTGTTAGTGTTGTGCCCAAAAGGCCAATCATGAGATGATTGTATTTTTGCAGATTGAGTCATGATATTTTATTAAGGCATTAATCCAGCAATTATGTTTGTTGTTTTGTTTCTGTGTAACTTAACAAACATAATTGTAACCCTAGAATAATGATATTCTCAAACGTCCCTCGTCTAGTATTATTATGGAGCGGCTTGCAATAGTACATAACGACTAGTATATGTGAAGACTAACATGCGATATGTAGTCTGCATATGGGTACAAGTTGGAGAACTTGTGTACTGGACCGACCCACCATGAGAACACTACATTGATCATTATATGAGTGTCATAAGTGATTCTCATAGTGGTCATGGTATATGTAGTCCTTCGACCTAAGATCATCAAGGTTCCCTACATGTGAGTCACATACTTTGATACTTTCCTTTGTTGCTCGTAACTGAGTGAACTTGAAGGAGGTCATTGGGTATGTCACATATCATGCGGATGGATTTGTATGATCAAGATGGGATTTGTCCCTCCTATGTAACGGGAGTGATATCTTTGGGCCCCTTGATAGAGTAAGACTTAGAAAAATGCATGGCCATGCTCGAATGAGTTGATATACAATATCAATGTCATCAGTTTAAGTTGGTCCACTCGGTAATCAAGATACCAAAGATTAGGCTATACAAGAGTGACACATTCCATGTCTCGTGCTTAGTCTTGATATCTTGGACAAAGGGACAATGGCATATATCGGTGATGATCATAAAGGTTTAGTCGAATCATCGACAATCTTGTCATTTGGGTAGCAATGATGTGTTGCTAGACACCGCTCATTGCTTATTATCATAAATGTTGATGCAGTCCGGTGGTGTGGAACCAGCATCTCCACTATGTGCAGCGGTGAAGGCAGCAAGGGGTCCTGGAGGCAAGGATAAGTCCAGAGGGAAGGCGTTCGGGGTGGATCACCTTAAGTGATGGCCAGCTGCTCCTTGGTCTTGTGAGCAGGGTAATGACGGGAGGTACCTCCGATGCGAGAGAGAGCCCAGAACAGTGATTCTTCAGGGAGACCTGGCTGAAACACTCAGAAAACAAGGGTTAGGAGAACCCCGGGGTGGTTTTCCGGGGGGGAACCTTCGACGCCCAAGTCAGTGCTTTGAGAAGGAGAGATACTCAGTAATAAGCACAAGGGACTCTTGCCTGGCGTGTCTTTCTGAGGGCCGAAGGGAGAGCATTCAGGCGAAGGGAGAGCTTTCAGGCGGAGGAAGTAAAGCGTCCTGTGTTTTCCCGCCTCTCTCTCCGTTCTCTCGCCAGAAAGCCCCCCTTTCCTGTGATGATTTCCCTTTGATAAAAGGAAGAGGGTGACCCCTTCAGATGATTACACGTGTATGGCACGTGTATGGTTGGATGGTGTTCGTACTTCTAGGCATGGGGGCCCCTAGCCACCTGCAGGCTCCTCGGGCCATGAGTCGTAGCCCTTCGTGACAGGACATTAGACTGCGATGGCGTGTCAGAGCGTATCTGAAGGTGGCGTGTCGGAGACGTATGTGAGCGGAGTGTCAGAGACTCCTTAATAGCTCTTGCCGTACAACCGAGGTCCCTTTGGTTGATGTCTCACTTTCGGGGTGAGGAGCCTTTTCTCGGAGCCGGGCTGGAACTTCGGCGTCTCCGTCTTCGGGGGCTGCTCTCCCTCGGAGGGTGATTGGTCCTTCTCCCCCGAAGCTGGTTAGGTCGCCTTCCCGAAGGAGGCGCTGCGCTGGCTCCCGAAGTTGGAATTGGCGAGCTACCGAGGTCGTGTGCCTCAGGTGTCTGGCTCTCTCTTTTCTGTGGTCGGTGGGTAAACAGGGCGCTAGCACTTCGACTATCACATGCCCCCCTTGGAAAGTCGAAGTGAAGACTTCAGCAAGTAGTTTTTCCAGTGCTCAACTGGTAGTTTTTGATAGGACGACCTCGTGGACTCCCGGAGGCCCACGTAGTAGTATGTCCGTTTTCGGTCGAACATGGCGGCACGGAGCCTTTGAACCCTGGACCTTATGGATTTCTACTCGGAGTATGACATCGGTTGGCAAGGCACTCCGCCACTTAGGTGATAAGCCTTGTCCAGACAGGTGTCGTCTGCCTGCCCTTCAGTGTTCTCGAGATTCCCAACTTGTTCACTTTTCCCGCCATAGGCTAGTAGATCGACGCGTCGTAAAACTAGGTATGTCAATCTCGAGCAATGGGCCCTGGTTTTCTGGATGTTAGAAAATGCGTCCTAGTTTCTCGTGATGGGCGACATGTGGCAGTCATCAGTTGGGATGGGCACAGCTTTTCACGCGCGAAGGGTAATCATGGCGACGCTTCGCCTTCGCGCAGCATTTATGACGCCCTTTTGGCTGCCCTTCCTCGATCTATATAAGCCTTCCTCCTGTCATACTCTTCACTTGTGTTTCTTTGCTCTCACTTTGCTCTTGCTTTTTCTTCCTTTTTTGCGGCGGTCTTAGCGGCGGAGCGATTTCCGGCAACCTTTCACGACGGCGTCCTCCAACCCCGACTTCGGCAAGACCTTTGGTGGGTTCTGACTTCTAGCGTTCCTTCGGTGTTTGCTTTTCTTTTTGCTTTCCGAAGTCATTTTTTCCCCTTTTTCCGAAGTCATTTTTCGGTCAACCATGCCTATTCCCGAGAGCTGGCAACCCCTTTTGTCTCACCCTTGTTGCACCACTCCTGAAAAATTAGAAAAGTGGAAGACCAAATTTTTTCTTCCCTCGTATGCTATTACAAGGTTACCTCGCCTTGGCCAGTTTAGCTTTATGAATCGGGGTGACGAGGTTACCGTTTTTTGAGCCCAACTGAAGGCCGGACTTCGGTTTCCTCCTGCGAAGATGATTTGCGACTTTTGCCAGTTTCATGGCATAGCCGTGAATCAGCTTCCTCCCAACTCATTTTGCTATTTCAACGCCTTTCTCTGCATGTGCGGGATCTTCGGGGTAGAACCCCATTTCATCCTGTTCATGCAGTATTATAAGCTCTATCCGGTTCCGAAGGGTGGCTTTTATTTCATGCTGCCTCGGGGATCTGGGAGCAAGAAATTTATGTTCACCTTCGCTACCAAGGATAGCTGGCGAGGGTGGCAAAGGAAGTTCTTCTTCCTGAAGGTGGCGGAGGCCTGGTCGCACGTCCCGACTAAGTGGGCTCGGGGAAAGCTGGAGGCGGATGTTATGGATCCCAGGAAGCTGCTAACTCCCGAGTTGGCGGCGAGGTTTGGGGACTTTGACAGACGAATCCGTGCTGTCGCCGACTGGGATGCCGAGGTCCCTTCACGCTCTCTCTACCCTTTCCCGATCATGTGGAAACTCATGACCGAGGATGTCCTTCGGGAGCTGGGGGTGGTTACGGAGCATAAGACGGATCTCGGCATGCCAGCTCCTGCTACCGAGGGGAAGAACTCTTGGCTGGTGAAGCTCCTTCGGAGCGAGCTCACTTACGAAGCCTTTTCTGAAAGTAAGTTTCTTTCAAAGTTTTTTCAGCATAAGTGCCTATGGACTTACACTGATTTCTTCCCTCTTTTTCAGAGATGGGCGAGGAGTCTGCCGCCTATTACAGGTCTCTCTTCCTTGGTCAGGCCGAGAAGGGAGAACAAAAGAAGAGGCGCAAGGCTTCTGGGAGCGGATCATCTTCGGCTAAGAAGGCCAAGAAGGACACCCCTCTTCCCCCTCCGGAGGACGTTTCGGAAGCCGGCGATGTTATTGCTACTTCCACTAAGGCTGGCGATGTCATTGCAACTTCCACCAAGGTTGCAACTTTCGCCGAGCCTGAAACTGCTGCCGAAGTCCCTGCCGGGGTGATTGCCCTTCCTGCTCCTCTGAGTCCTACCACGTCGGCAGATCTTGTGGGCTCTTTGGCGGATCTTTCTGCTGAAGATTTAGAAAGACGCCGAAGGGCCAAGGGCAAACATATTCCTGCCGACGTGGAGCAGGTCGGTGACTCTGATGACGACTGTGCCGAGGTCGTGCCAGGTTTGTCTCTTTTTCCCTGCAATCAAACTTACATTTTTTTATAATCAAGGAATTTTTACCTGATAAGATGCATGTTTCTTTTTGCAGAGGATCCGGTGCCCCTGGCTTGGAAGATTGAGCACGCCCGAAAGAGGGATCTTCGGGATTCTCGTGTCCCGAAGGACAAAGTCCCAAGGGAGCCGTTCTGGTCTTTCACGGAGGACATGAATCTGTTCTCCGAGGACTGCCGGGAGATGGCTCCCCAAATGGCGAGGGGCGTGCTTACTCAGGCATCCTTCAAGGCAGTCACCGAGGAGTGTGCCTCCGAGGATGCCCTTGCTGCAAAAGTTTCCCAGCATGCTGCTCAGGTAACTCTTCAGGCTCTTCGCTTTTCCTTCCCCTTTTTTGGCCTAAGTGTTTTTGGCTTTCCTTGTGCAAATTTCGCTAAGTACCTTCTCTTTTTTGCAGCTTCTGGGGTATAGTGGGTACCTCCGAGCTTGGGCAGCAAAGCAGTCTTCGGCCCGAGCTTGGGCTGAAGACAAATTGGAGAAGGCCAAAGTCTTTTGTGCCAACTCGGTGCTGACGAACACCAAGTTGAGCCAAATATGCAAGGAGAAGATTGCCAATCTTCGGGAGGAATTCTTGAAGGGCCAAGAAGAGCTCTTGAAGGATTTTTCCGAGAAGATGTCCGACCTTGGTGGCAAACTGGTCAGCCTGACTTCGGCCAACGAGACCCTTCAAAAGGAAAAAGAAGGGGAGTCTGCCCTCTTGGCGAAGGCGATGGCTGAGAATGCTGAACTCCAGGCCAAGGTCGACTCGCTGAAGGAGAGTTCGAAGAAGAAGAAGAAAACTGAGGAGCTGGAGAAGGAGATTTCCGACCTTCAGCAGGAGGTTTCGGATCTTCAGCATGAGGCGGACGAGTTGGACATTGAAAGAGGCAAAGCCGTCCAGACGTCCAAGGTTGCTTTTCAGGATGGCTTCTACTTAGCTCGTCATTAGTTTCTGAAGAAGTATCCGGACCTGGATCCTTCCTTTCTGGCTGCCCTGGATATTCCCGGGGGAACTCGGTGGATGTGGTCAAGAGTCAAGTTCCTTAACCTGCCGTTTCCTCCTCCTGCACCGAAGATGGCGGTGAAAGACTCAGGAGCCGAAGCTTCCCACGACGCCGGGGTCCCTTAGATAATCTAGGGCCTTCTTCTTTTTTCTTTGTACTCTTCTTCTTGTAATCTTCTTCTTGTATCAAGACCTTCTTCAATGAATTTTCCTTCATTATTTTGGCTAAGTCTTTTTGAGCAATTTTTATTCCCACTTGTCCCGACCACTTTCGGTCAAGGGACTTCGGTACTTTCTTTGCTCTTTTTTATCGGCCATCCTTCAAAAGGTCTTTCGCATTTGGCGAAGTTCCCTTAGGCAAAGTTTAGCCTGCCCTTTGCCGGCCGTGTTCAATAGACTTGCCCTCTTTTAGGTATATATAACGCAACTAACTTCGGAAGGAACAAGAGACTTTCGGGAGTCCATGCCTCAGCTTTGTTCGGCAAACATTCTCAGACAAGGGAAAACTTTCTGTACTTAGACAAATTTCTGGCTTTCACCATTGCTTGTCTAAAAAATTCTAAGTGTAGAATTTCTTTAAGGCGCCCGAGTTGTTAGTGTTGTGCCGAAAAGGCCAATCATGAGATGATTGTATTTTTGCACATTGAGTCATGATACTTTATTAAGGCATTAATCCAGCAATTATGTTTGTTGCTTTGTTTCTGCGTAACTTAACAAACATAATTGTAACCCTAGAATAATGATATTCTTAAACGTCCCTGGTCTAGTATTATTGTGGAGCAGGTTGCAATAATACATAATGACTAGCATATGTGGAGACTAATATGAGATATGTAGTCTACATATGGGTACAAGTTGGAGAACTTGTGTACTGGACCGACCCACCATGAGAACACTACATGGATCGTTATATGAGTGTCATAAGTGATTCTCATAGTGATCATGGTATATGTAGTCCTTCGACCTAAGATCATCAAGGTTCCCTACTTGTGAGTCACATACTTTGATACTTTCCTTTGTTGCTCGTAACTGAGTGAACTTGAAGGAGGTCATTGGGTATGTCACATATCATGCGGAGGGATTTGTATGATCAAGATGGGATTTGTCCCTCCTATGTAACGGGAGTGATATCTTTGGGCCGCTTGATAGAGTGAGACTTAGAAAATGCATGGCCATGCTCCGATGAGTTGATATACGATATCAATGTCATCAGTTTAGGTTGGTATACTCGGTTGGTCTACTCGGTAATCAAGAAACCAAAGATTGGGCTATACGAGAGTGACACATTCCATGTCTCATGCGTAGTCTTGATATCTTGGACAAAGGGACAATGGCACATATCGGTGATGATCATAAAGGTTTAGTAGATTCACCGACAATCTTGTTACTTGGGTGGCAATGTTGTGTTGCTAGACACCGCTCATTGCTTATGATCATAAATGTGATTTATGATCATTGCCAACATGGCAAGAACCTATTGGGGCGCACACATAGAGCTATTTGGATCATTAGAGTGCATGGGCTAATTATTTGGGTTATGGTTTCACTTTAATTTCGTATTAATAATGGGCCCAAGAGTTGAGCCATTAGTAAGCCCGAAATTAAATCCTAATTGGATTAGGGCTTTGAAACCCATTAGGCCTGGAAGTTGAGTCTCACTATAAATACAACTTTTAAGTGAGAAATTCACAGGTCTCCTTGCCCTAGCCTCCAAAAAGGACAGCTACACTCTTCTCTTGCAATTCCTTGGAGGACGCAAGCTAGCACTGCGAGCGCAAGAGAAACGCATCTACCAGGATGTGGTGGAAGCGTGGTGATCCCGAGAGGCTCGTGTGGAGACCATAGAGAGCCTGAACACGTCAACTGTTCATGTTTTATGATTCGGCTCTATAGTTGAGTGAGAGATCTCAATCAAAAATTAGGTATGAAAATTTTCGAACACCCAGTTCACCCCGTTTCACTTGGAACCTAGAGGGTTTGGTTTAAATTCCGCTGCGCTATTTGGCTCCCGAAACCCAACACGAGTACCTTGTACTTTTTCAATTTTTCTCCCTTCGGTGTTGCCGAGCTCGTGTGCTCCCATTCGGACCTTGTTCAGGACCCAATAAGGCCTTTTCCTGTTTGGCCGAAGTACCCCATAGGACAGTTTTCGGGGTTCTAATTCAGCCTTTTGGGGGCGAGGTCTCTTTTTCTTTGTTCCTTTTGGCCTATCATGCAGATTTGCACTTATGGCCACCTTTTACGGAAAAGGCCTCATTTCAAGCTCGGCCGTTTCTCGGTATTTGACAACTAGGTCGAGCTTAGTTCTCAACCCGAGGTCACTTCCTCTTTCGTCAAACATCTATATGCTGGCCGAACTTCTTCAAATGGATAATGGCTTTCTGTACTGGGGATAAGTGAGAAAAGTGTCTCCTCTTTGGTCCTCGAGGAGTTGTCTGATAACTCCTTGGTACAGTTAGGAAGTTCTCCTGGCCATCTTCCTTTTGCATTTCTTGCAGTCCCTCTTTTATAGTTCTTTTGGCAACCTTCTGTTTGCCTATTGCTCGGGGGCTGAGCTAATGGGCTGAAGTGCCTTTTTATTCCGAGGTTGGTGAGGAACTCTTGGAATCCTCTGTCCATAGACTAGGAATCATTACTGGCCAGTGTCACCATCGGTACGCCAACTTAGCATATTATGTTCTTTCAGACGAACTTTTTGTGCACTTTTTGCCGGCATGGTTGCTAGGAGTTCTGCCTTACCTCATTCAGTGAAGTAGTCCTCTATTGTCACGCAGAACTTCACATCTCCGAGTGCTGTTTGGAGTGGCTCGGTGAAATCTTTCCGAGGTTATCCACTCTAAAGGCAGTCTTCGGGAGCTGGCGTGTCTCTGGCCGTTTTCACGCCTTTTGGATGAATTGTCCTGCACCCTTTTTACCGATATATATATTTTTATAATGGAGTTGCGTACCCTTGCTTGCATAGTTTTTCCTTAGTCAGGAAATATTGTCCAGAATGTCTTTGCACTTTCTGCTTCTTCATGAGGATTTTCGGGACCCTTTGGCTGTGAGATTCCTCTTTGTAGGATCTTTCCGCTTCCTGTGTGAGGTTACTATACCTAGCGTTGCCACGCTCGGATGGGCCAACACTTCTGGTAATCGAATTTGATCGTTCTGGTGGCCTCCCTACCTTCGGTCCCCTGAGGGAGTATCCCAGCGCCCTGATGTTCTATGCTTGGGTTCCACTGACAAGGAGTTTCCACTCTGGATCTACCTTCGCTCTGTCTCCCTTGTTGGCTTCAACCTTCCTTATTTCTGGAATTTCGGCGATCTAGTCTGCCAGTACCTGGGCGCTTGCTGCCCTTCTAGGCTTACGCGCGATGTAGTACTCTTTGAGTTCGATGCACCATTTCGATAGTCCTTTTCGAATGCTCTACCCTTTTTCGCTAGGTCGCGCAGAGGCGGATTAGTTCAGACAGTGATAGCGTGTCCTTGAAAGTAGAGTCGGTGCCTCCTACCCGCACATCTAGTCGTAGATGACCTTTTGGGGTAATGGGTCTTGACTTCATTGCTGAGGAGTGTTGGGTTTTGGGAACCAAACAGCGCAGTGGAATTTAACCGAAACCCTCCAGGATCCATGTGAAACTGGGTAAACCGGGTGTTCAAAAATTTTCATACCTAATTTTCGGTTGAGATCTCTCACTCAACTGTAGAGTCGAATCACAAAACCTGAACAGTTGACGTGTTCAAGCTCTCTATGGTATCCACACGAGCCTCTCAGGATCACCACGCTTCCACCACGTCCCGGCAGATGCGTTTCTCTTGCACTCGCAGTGCTAGCTTGCGTCCTCCAAGGAATTGCAAGAGAAGAGTGCGACTGTCCTTTTTGGGAGGCTAGGGCAAGGAGACCTGCGAATTTCTCACTTAAAAGTTGTATTTATAGTGAGACTCAACTTCCAGGCCTAATAGGTTTCAAAGCCCTAATCCAATTAGGATATAATTTCGGGCTTAATAATGGCTCAACTTTTGGGCCCATTATTAATATGAAATTAAAGTGAAACCATAACCCAAATAATTAGCCCATGCACTCTAATGATCCAAATTGCTCTATGTGTGCGACCCAATAGGCTCTTATCACGTTGGCAATGATCATAAATCACATTTATGATCATAAGCAATGAGCGGTGTCTAGCAACACATCATTGCTACCCAAGTGACAAGATTGTCGATGATTTGACTATACGTTTATGATCATCACCGATATATGCCATTGTCCCTTTGTCCAAGATATCAAGACTAAGCACGAGACATGGAATGTGTCACTCTCGTATAGCCCAATCTTTGGTTTCTTGATTACCGAGTAGACTAACTTAAACTGATGACATTGATATCGCATATCAACTCATCCGAGCATGGCCATGCATTTTCTAAGTCTCACTCTATCAAGGGCCCCGAAGATATCGCTCCCGTTACATAGGAGGGACAAATCCCATCTTGATCATACAAATCCATCCGCATGATATGTGACATACCCAATGACCTTCTTCAAGTTCACTCAGTTACGAGCAACAAAGGAAAGTATCAAAGTATGTGACTCACATGTAGGGAACCTTGATGATCTTAGGTCGAAGGACTACATATACCCTGATCACTATGGGAATCACTTATGACACTCATATAACGATCCATGTAGTGTTCTCATGGTGGGTCGGTCCAGTACACAAGTTCTCCAACTTGTACCCATATGTAGACTACATATCTCATATTAGTCTCCACATATGCTAGTCGTTATGTATTATTGCAACCCGCTCCATAATAATACTAGACCAGGGACTTTTAAGAATATCATTATTCTAGGGTTACAATTATGTTTGTTAAGTTACGCAGGAACAAAACAACAAACATAATTGCTGGATTAATGCGTTAATAAAATATCATGACTCAATGTGCAAAAATACAATCATCTCATGATTGGATTTTGGGCACAACACTAACAAGGAGATGGCGATTTTTTTCCTCGGGTGCAGAACTCTTTCTGCAGGGAGGTCTAGGTCATATCGACCCCGCTTTTCCCGTAGGTTATACTCTAGGGGGTATGCTTCCCGTCGAGGACTCAAATCTCTGTTTCCCAAATTCTTGTAAATAGACACGGGATTCTTTTCCCGTCGAAATACCGGTGGGGGGGCCTTCGGCCCGAATTTAGCTGTGGCCTTCTTTGGCTTGACTACTGCATCATTTTGACCATGCCAGGGCATGGGAATTTGCACAGGAAGCCTATGGTAATAGTCAGAGGGCGTTCACCCTCGGGTAGGGAATTCCTTGCTACCATTATTTGGTTGCCCGTTGAATCCCTGGCGCTGACGGAGACCTCGGGAGTCCCCTCTCCTTAGAACGCTGAGCTTCAACTTTGGCAACTTGGGAGTGAGTTCCCACAGACGCCGCCAGATGATGCAGTCCGGTGGTGCGGAACCAGCATCTCCACTGTGTGCAGCGGTGAAGGCAACAAGGGGTCCTGGAGGCGAGGATTAGTCCAGAGGGAAGGCGTCCAGGGTGGATCACCTTAAGTGATGCCCGGCAGCTCCTTGGTCTCGTGAGCAAGGTAATGATGGGAGGTACCTCCAGTGCGGGAGAAAGCCTGGAACAGTGATTCTTCAGGGAGACCTGGCTGAAACACTCAGAAAACAAGGTTTATGAGACCCCCGGGGTGGTTTTCCGAGGGGGAACCTCCGACGCCCAAGTCAGTGCTTTGAGAAGGAGAGATACTCAGTAATAAGCACATGGGACTCTTTCCTGGCGTGTCTTTCTGAGGGCCAAATGGAGAGCATTCAGGCGAATGGATAGATTTTAGACGGAAGAAGTAAAGTGTCCTGTGTTTTTCCGCCTCTGTCTCCGTTCTCTAGCCCCAAAAAGCCCCCATTTCCTGTGATGATTTCCCTTTGATAAATGGAAGAGGGTGACCCTTACAGATGATTACATGTGTATGTCACGTGTATGGTTGGATGGTGTTCATACTTCTAGGCATGGGGAGCCCCTAGGCACCTGTAGGCTCATCGGGCCATGAGTCGTAGCCCTTCGTGACAAGACATTAGACTGCGATGGCATGTCAAAGCGTATCTAAAGGTGGCATGTCGGAGACGTATGTGAGCGGAGTGTCAAAGACTCCTTAATAGCTCTTGCCGTACAATCGGGGTCCCTTTGGTTGATGTCTCACTTTCTGGGTGGGGACCCTTTTCTCATAGCCGGGCTGGAACTTCGGCGTCTCTATCTTCAGGGGCTGTTCTCCCTTGGAGGGTGATTGGTCCTTCTCCCCCGAAGCTGGTTAGGTCGCCTTCCCGAAGAAGGCACTGCACTGGCTCCCGAAGTTGGAACTGGCGAGCTACCGAGGTCGTGTGCCTCAGGTGTCTAGCTCTCTGTTTTCCGTGGTTGGTGGGTAAACAGGGCGATAGCACTTCGGCTATTAAATGTGATTTATGATCATTGCCAACGTGGTAAGAGCGTGTCTGGGGGTCCTTGGAGAACTCATAAAAGAGTTGGGAGTCCCTTTGAAGTCCTCTTATCATTGCAAGGAAGTGAATTTCACTTCGAAAGTCGGGCACAGTTAGTGCTTCTCGGTTGAACTTTTCGACATAGTCGCGAATGGTTTCCCCACTTCGCTATGCTATGTCGAACATCTGTACCGGCATTTTGGCTATTGGCCTGCTGCCAATGAACTATTGGGTGGGGGCAGTAGACAGCTCCTGGAAACTTAGCATGGTCCCATGGGCTAGGGAGTTATACCATGCCGTTGCTGGACCGGAGAGGGTCACCTCCAAACATTTGCAGAGGGTAGCGTCATCTGCGCCGTGGAGCACCATGCTTCGCTTGTACTTTGTCAGGTGACCCGCCTTGGGGTCACTACGCTTGTTGTAGGTTTCCAAGCATGGGACCCTGAAGTCACTAGGCATGGGTGCCTGCACCACTTCCCGTACAAAGGGTGATTCTTCTCCGGTTTAAGTGTCGGACAACCTTGACCAAACTGGTTTTCGGGACATCTGCCTTACAACCTGTTCCAGTCTTGCAAGGATCTTCTCCGTGAGGGTAGCTGTGTTAGCTTCCCCTTACTGCCTGGTGGTCCCGGCAATGGCGAACTTCTTCTCCTTCTCAGAGAGTAACTTCGGCGGAGAGGAGACTGGGACCTTCGGTACGGGGATGGTCTCCACCGAAAGGAGGCCCTAGTTTCTTTTGGGGCTCTTTCTCTGGTGGGTCGCGCCCTAAGGGGCACGTCCTCCATAGCAGATGCGTCGAGATAGTCCTCACTGCTGGAACTCTGGTAGGTGTACCTCGAACTTCTCTCCCAGTGCAATACCGAGGGGGAGGCCCTTTGGACCAGAAGAGGCCGGGGCCACCTCTAGTCGAGCTGCTAAGTCATTTCATCGACGATGGAGCACTGGAAGTCTCCTAGGAGACCAACGTCACTGTTAAAGGGCGGTCATCTTCCGGCGTAGAAGTTTCTACCGTGGGCTGCTTGGTCACCAGTTGAGCCTACGGTGCAGAGGGGGACTTCGGTAGTACCTTGTCTTTTGAATGCTGAGTCTCTACGACGGTGACCTAGGAAAGGGTTCCCACAAATGGCGCCAAATGATGGCCTTCGGCATCATCGTTGTGCAACATGGTGAGCCTAGAGCAGTAACTTCCGGTGAGAGGACGACTGGATGAGGAACCTCCGATGGGAAAAGGACTGCAAGGACTCAGAAAAGCAAGGGTTAGGAGCTCCCCGGAGTGTTTTTCTGGGGGAAGAGTCTCCGACGCCTAGGTCAGTGTTTGAGGGTAGAGGGTAAGTAAGGAGTAGAGAGATTCTTCCTTGGAGTGGGGGATTCCCTTACCTGGGGTGCTTCCCGAATATTTGTAGGGAGATGAATAGGAGAAGTTTGTTCGCTACAGCTTGCCTAGATTGTGACACGTGTTCGGTCGGATGCGCTCCGTACCTTCGGGCAGAGAGGGAGCTTCTAGCCAATCATAGGCCGCCTGGCCAGGAGCTTAGGTCGTACAAGGGTGCTGTGTCAGAGCGTGTCTGAGGGTAGTGTGTTGGGGATGGTACGAGTACGGTGTGTTAGAGACTCCTCAGCCGTTTCGTCGTACGCCTACGTGGCCTTTTCGGGGGACTGAACTCCTTCGTGGTACAGAGCTCATTCGGGGAGGTGAGATCCTCCGGAGGGAGGTCCCTTGTTTGTACGAGGCACCTTCGATTAGGCTTTCCTGATGTTAGGCTCGGGTACCTAATGTGGCACTTCGTGAGCGCGCCTCGATGGTGGCCCAAAGAGTATCCGGAAGTGATTTTGGGCATGTGAGATCGGCGCGAGGTCACCCTCGGGAAGGGCGGTGACTCCTCCTAACCGAAGTTGGTCCCATGGGTTTCCTGAGCGGTAGTGCCTATCCGACTTACCCGAGGGTACAGCGGCCCTCTATTTGCCGGGGTTTTGTCGTGTCTGCTTCGACAGGAGGTGGCGCGCACATGTGTTACTTCGGGGGCGATAGCCCTTCGGCTATCAATCTTCATCATGTTCTTGTGCCTTCTGTATGTCTACTTTCTAAGCTGACTGAATAATTACTATTCTTGATTGGGCTTGTTCCAATCTTAGCCACTTGTTAGACAAACAAGTCAAGCTGTTGAGTTCATTTGGTTCTTCTTCTCCATGTTTTAAGACATCTGTGTAGTTTTTGCTCAGGGCGTCAGCTACTTTATTAGCCTTGCCTTCAGTGTATTCAATGATACAATCAAAGTCCTTAAGATATTCAAGCCATCTTCTTTGTCCCATATTTAACACCTTTTGAGTAAAAAGATACTTAAGACTTTTATGATCAATGAAGATCTAAAACTTATTACCTTATAGGTAATCTCTCCACTATTTTGGCACAAAAATCATTGCTGCAAGTTCCAGGTCTTGCACTAGATAATTTTTCTCATGTGGTCTTAATTGTCTTAATCCCACTTCAAACATCATTCAGTGAGTCTGGAGCATGGTTTAAAACTATGATAATTTCCATGAGTTTGGCATTGAGGTCCAAACCTTTGGGATTCTTTTGTTCTCCGCCCACTTCAGCCTTTTCTTGCCTATCCCTACCTCTTTTCCTTCCACCTGGATGTCCCATATGAGCCCCTTTGATGTTTCCTACCATATTATTCTAAAATTCTTGGTCCAATGTCAAGGTTCTTTGAACAACCTCATTATAAGTTTTGAAACTAATAGCCCTTAGTATCTACCTCAACTTAGGTCTCAGTCCTCTGATGAACCTTTTAGCACTCAATTCCTCTTCTCCATCATACTGTGGGCCACATCTAAGAAGACTGCTGAATCTGTGTTTATATTCCTTGACTGATATGTTCCCCTGTTCCAGTTAGTCAAACTATACTTATTTCAGATCTTTGAGAGTGTCACTAACATACTATTGTTGGAATACCTTGAGGAACTTACCTAACCTCGTAGGTTCTTTGTTCCTTGTGGGCTTCCTCTCATTCTTGCTCATATATACCCTTTGTACTATCCTCCACCAAAGCACCACACTGCCTTCCAATTTAAAGGTAGATAGCATGACCTTTTGGGTGGATGTGGCTTCCATCAAATACCTTTTCTATCTGGTAAATCCAAAATTTAGCCTCTTCTAGATCACCACTGCCCTTAAACACTGGGGGTTTAAGTGCCAAAAGGCCTTCTACTTGGCCTTCCCTTAAACCTTCGTTTCTTGGTCTTTGTCTTCAACTTTCAAGAGTTCTGATCTTTTTCTGAGAAGCCAACTCTTTTGAACTTTTTTAGGTTGGCTCCACCCTCCTAGCATTAGTGCCTAATTGCACCCCTTCTCTTTTCTTATGTCTTTTCTTTATTTTTTATCTCAGTTTTCTTCCTCTTTGATTTTCTCCTTTCCTTATCAGGTTATGACTATTCATCTTTAAGCCTACTTGCATGCTCTTCTCTTCTTGGTTCTTTGCCTAGCCTTCTTTCTATTCTTTCTTCTTCTTCTTGCTCATCATCAGTAGTAGTGCCTCTAGGAACCTTGGCCTGGCCCCTAGTAAGAGCTTGCATGCCTACTACAAGCTATGAAATGGTAGCTTGCATTATGATAGCCGAAGTGCCCATCACCTTCCGGACCCCCAGACTCGGACAAAGTACCAACCTCGGCAGAGAAACTACCTGCCACGGAAATAAGGATGTTCGGCCCCCTTAATCTGACCTCGGCAATCCTCCGTTCTAGGAAACGACAATGCCAACATCGGAGGGACGATTAAACCATACTCGGAAGTGGGGGTATCCCTGAGAAAGACCACCCTCGGGAAAAATACTCCTGTGATACTAGAGTAACCTCGGAATGTATGATAGGAGTAATTAAGGAGCCTTTGACACATCCCTGACACGCCAGCCCCAGACACGTTCTGACACACCGCTTGCAGAGACACCCTAGTACGCCATTCTCGGGTTGCCTAGGCTCCTAGCCAGGCGACCTATGATCAGCTGGGTGTCCCCTTGTTCCCCGAAGACGTGGATCGCATTCCACCGAACACGTGTCACGATCTAGGACGGCCCCATGAGGAGAACTACTACTGTTCGCTCCTCTATAGATACTCAGTAAACACCCCAGGTAAAGAGAGAGCATTAGAGACCATACTTCTCCACTCTCTATCACCTCCATATCTCCTGAGTACTGACTTGGGCGTCAGAGGCTCTTCCCCGGAAACACACTCCGGGGACCTCCTAACCTCTGTCTTACAAACATTTCAGGTACCCTCCCCTGGGACATCTCCTCCTCAGGCGCTTTCCTCCACCGAAAGTCCCGCTCACTCCTACTATGTCACATGATGAAACTGCTGCCGGGCACCATTTGGCGCCATCTGTGGGAACTCTTTCCCATGTCAGCGTCGTAGAGACTTTACGCTCAAAGGACAAAGGGATTCCATGATCCCCCCTATGCCCGAGGCTCAGCCGGCGACCACTCCGCCTGTGGCAGAGACTTCTAGGCTGGAGGATGACCGCCCTGTAATGGTGGCGATGGGCTTCCTACGAGACTTCCAATGATCCATCGTCGCCGAAATGACCCAACAGCTTGATCAGAGGTTGCCCCAACCTCCTCTGGTCCGAAGGGCCTCGCCCCCGGCTGCTTGTCGGGAAAGGAGTTCAAGGTCCACCCACCGAAGTTCTGGGAGCGGGGACTCCCTTGATCCATCCTCAACAGAAAATGAACCCGTTGAGGTACGACCTCCTAGGAGGGGAGCCCCAAAAGAGACTATGGCCTCTTACCAATGGAGTGCGTCCCTCTACCGAAGGTCCTTGTCTCCTCCCCGACAAAGTCGCTCCCCAGGGGGAAGGAATAATTCTCCATTACCGGTGAACACGCAGCAACAATGAGAAGTCAACACGGCTGTCCTTATGGAAAATATCCTGGGGAGACTGGAGAAGGTCGAGAGACAGATCTCCCGAAAACCAGTCTGGTCTAGGCTGTCTGACTCTTACACCGGAGAAGAGTCACCTTTCGTGCGCGACGTGGTGGAGGCACCCATGCCCAGCGATTTTAGGGTACCTCGCCTAGAAACGTATGACGGATGAAGTGACCTTCAGGCGCACCTGACGAAGTACAAGCGAAGCATGGTACTTTATGGTGCGGATGACGCTATGCTCTGTAAGTGCTTCGAAGTAACACTTTCGGGTCCAGTAATGGCATGGCATAACTCTCTGGGCCACGGAAGCTTGCTAAGCTTTCAAGAGCTATCCACTGCCTTCATTCAGCAGACGAACTGCCAAAATGCTAGTACAAATGTTTAACATAGCTCAGCAAGGGGCGGAGACCATTCACGACTGTGTTGAAAGGTTTAACCAAGAAGCACTGAGCGTGCCCGACTTTCGACCAGAAATCCACATCCTCGTGATGCTCAGAGGACTTCAGAGGGACTCCCAGTTGTTTTATGAGTTTTCCAAAGACCCCCCAGAAACTCTTGGGGAGTTCTATAGGAGGGTTGAACACATATGACTATAGAAGAACTCAAGATGGGAGGACGCAAACGAGAGCACGCTCGCACCGAAGAGCCCAGTCATCAACCTCGACATCAGAATAAGGGATAAAGGCCCCGAAAGCAGAGGGGGAAAAGGCCCATGACATTCACCCCCTTGAACACCACAAGAGCTAGCATCCTTATGGCGCTAGAAAGGCAAGGGACCACAGTTCCAAGACCAGAGGCCATGACCTCGGTAAACAAAAGAAACATGAACAAATTCTGTCAGTTTCACCGGGACCATGGCCATACATCGAAGATTGTTTCCTGCAGAAGAAATATATCAACTCCCTAATCAAACAGGGTCATCTCTGTCGATACTTACGGATGCCTTCCCCAAAAAAGAGGAAGGACGAACAAAGGAGGGGGGACGATGAAGAATATGACTCAGACAGACGTGGACACCAAAGTCCTCAAAAAAATCTGCAACCATCAGTAGGGGTTATCAAAACCATCATTACCAGGATACCCTCGGCTGAGAGAAAGAGGAAGATAAGAGAAATCTCCGTAATAGAGTACGGGAACTCCCCAAGTAGACTCACTCATAGAGATAGGTCTACAGTAAAGTTCCCCCATGACGATCCACTCCTTGTCATGGTAAAGATAGGAAACTGGGATGTCAAAAGGGTACTCCTCGATGACGGCTCAAACACCGTTGTCATCTTTTCTCACCTACTGACTAAGTTAGGCATTACGGGAAGCGATCTCAGCCCAGTCAGCTCTCCCACCTTTGGCGTCGAACCTTCCGAACTTCCAGTCCTCGGATATATCGACCTGCCTTTGGTGCTGAAAGGGGCATCACCCCATAGCCAGGAAGAGTTAATTGCCTCCGACAGGACGACATTTATAATCATTGATGAGCTGTCAGCTTACAATGCTATCCTTGGAAGGCAGACTCAGGGCAACTTCCACATTCACCCAGATGTAAAGTACTTAACGGTCACCTTCGCTACCAAAGACGAAGACGCAGAGATCTTCATTGACCAAGCCGAAGTCAGAAAGGTCTTCATAAGGGCCAGACAAAGCCCAGCAAAGATCCAAGTACAGACTTCGGCAAAAGAAAAAATGGTCTCGATAGACGGGGAAACAATGGAGGAGGAAATTGAAAGCCTAAAAAAAATAGAAATAGATGATGTAGAGTTGATCCCTGGCTGAAACAGCCGAATCGGGAAAAAAATGGCTGAGGAAGACAAAAAGAAGCTTGTATCCTTCTTGCGTACGAACAAGGATTTTTTTGCCTACTCGCCGAAGGATATGCCTGGGGTCGACCCCAGCATAATCCACCACAATCTTAGAGTGCAACCAAACGCCAGACCAGTTCGGCAGAAAAAATGGAGTCTATCGGCTCACAAGAATTCTTTTGTTAAAGCCGAAGTTAATCTCCTCATTGAGGCCGGGGTAATAAGAGAGGTAAAATACCCCGAATGGCTCAGTAATGTGCTTATTGCCATGAAAGAGGGAAGTGAAAAACTCTGAATGTGCATCGACTTCTGAAATCTGAATGACTACAGGCTTCTCAGCTTCCTCGATGCCTTTAGTGGATATCATCAGATTCGGATGAACCTCGAGGATGAAGAAAAAACAGCCTTCATCATGGAAATGGGCACCTACTGCTACGTTAAAATGCCCTTCGGGCTTAAAAACGCAAGGGCCACCTATCAAAGGCTGATGAACAAGGTATTCGATTCACAGATTGGGAGAAATATGAAAGTATACGTTGATGATATGATAGTCAAGAGAAAAATGCCTGGTAATCATATAACCGACCTAGCCGAAACCTTCCAACGGCTTCAGGAGTTCGGCATACGTCTTAATCCCGAAAAGCGTGTGTTCGGAGTAAGTGCAGGAAAGTTTCTCGAGTTTATGGTATCAGAAAGGGGAATAGACGCTAACCCTGAAAAAGTCAAAGCCCTGCTAAATTTTCAAACACCTACAACCATCAAAGACATACAAAGGCTTACCGGAAGAATCACCTCCCATAGTAGATTCATTTCCAGGTACGGCGACCGATGTCGTCCATTTTTCAAAGTACTCACCAAAGTCCCCAAGGGCGATGACACGTCCGGGACCTAGGAGCATCCATGGAACACAGAATGCCAGAAAGCTTGGGATGAGCTTAGAAGCTACCTGACCCACCTGCCAACACTACGGCAACCTCGGGAGGGAGAGCCTCTCATCCTCTACCTCGCGGTCACTGAAAAAGCAGTGAGTTTGGTCCTAGTAAAAGAAGAAGGTGGGAGGCAATGGCCGGTATATTATGTAAGCAAGTCCTTACATGGTGCCGAGACTAGATACCCATTGCTCCAAAAGGGTATGTACCCCTTAGTACTCACAGGCAGAAGATTGCGACCCTACTTTCAAGGACACGCAATCACCGTCCGAAGTAACCTGCCCTTACACGATGTGATTAAAAAAGTGGAGCATTCGGGAAGATCATCAAAATGGTGCATCGAACTCGGAGAATACGACATTACTTACGAACCCAGAAGGGCAATAAAGGACCAAGGACTGGCAAACTTCATTGCCGAAATCCCTGAGATAAAAAAATGCTAAAGCTGTCATTGAGGATCGAACAGAGGCTGATCCAGAATGGAAGCTCTTTGTCGATGGAGCGTCAGGCGCAGAGCATCAAGGAGCTGGAATAGTCCTTCGGGGGCCCAAAGGCATGGAAGCCTCTAAAGCAATCAAGTTCAGTTTTAATGTTACAAATAACATCGCCGAGTATGAGGCCCTCATAGCCGGACTAAAGATGGCCAGAAAAGTCGGCGTAAAAAACCTTATGGCCCACAGTGATTCACAGTTAATAGTTCAGCAGACGAAGGGAGAGTACATGGCAAAGGATCCAACCTTGGAAAAATATCACGACCTTGTCCAGAAACTCATTGGAGATTTTGACTCGGTACACATAAAGAATGTGCCCCGAAGTGATAATACCCAAGCCGACGCCTTGGCCAAATCCAAGGAACCCACCGAAGTGCTGAAGCAACCCAATACAGAATTAATGTGCTTAGAAACCTCGGGGAAGGATGGCAAGATCCCATCAAGAAATATCTAGCAACCTCGAAACTCCCTGAGGACCCTAAAGAGGCTGTAAAAGTACGGAAGCACTCGGGAAGGTACTTTCTCATTGGAGAAGAACTATACAGGCAAGGGTACGTGAGCCCCCTGAAAAATGTGTAGGCAAAGATGAGGTCAGAACAATACTTGAAGAAGTCCACAAATGAGCGTGTGGCTCCCATATAGGAATAGACGCCCTTGCTGGGGTACTAGTCCGCCAAGCTTACTTTTGGCCTACCTTGAGGAAAGATGCAAGCCAATTTGTCCAAAGATGTGACAATTGCCAAAGGCACGCCAACATCCAAAAGCTACCTTCGGAAAGAATAAACTCAGCAGATTATCCTTGCCCCTTTTCCATATGGGGTATTGATCTCATCAGACCTCTCCCAAACACTCTCGGTGGGGTAAAGTTCTGCATTATCATAGTGGACTACTTCACTATGTGGATAGAAGTAGAACCAATGGCATCAATCTCAGCAAAGGATGCCCAAAAGTTTGTATGGAAGAACATCATATGCCGATTTGGCATACCGAGGGCAATAATGGCCGACAATGGAACTCAGTTTACGGATAGAGGATTCCAGGAATTCATGGCTGACCTCGGCAAAAAAATGAATTTTTCTCTAGTAGCCCACCCTCAAAGTAACGGGCAGGTCGAAGTATCCAACAGGACAATAAAGGATGGCTTGAAGAAAAGACTAAAGGAGGCAAAGGGGAAATGGCCAGGAGAGCTCCCGAGTGTGCTGTGGAGCTATCGTACGACTCCCCAAAGAGCTATGGGGGAAACTGCCTTCTCGCTCGTGTACGGGACAGAGGCCATTATCCCCATTGAGGTCATACAGCCTTCAGTAAGAATACAAGTGTTCAACAAGGGAGGAAATGATCTCGGCTTAAGGACAAAACTGGACCTCACCGAGGAGCACCGCGAAATGGCCAAACTAAGAAGGAAGGCTTTCCAACAAAGAATAGCTCACACTGCTAACTTACACATAAGAAGAAAATAGATCAAAAAAGGAGACCTTGTTCTCCGAAAGGCCGAATTTCAGCCACGAAGGCCATCAGAAGGGGTATTCGGGCAAACTGGAGTGGACCTTATTTGGTCCTCGACGAAGTTCGCCCAAGGGTCTACAAATTGGGTGATACCGAGGGAGTAGAGTTGAAAAACACTTGGCATTCAGACTCTCTAAAAAAATTCTATACTTAGACATTTTTTTAAAGAAAACTTGTAACTACTCCTCCCCGAAGTTGTCATTGAAAATTCATGCCGAATATGGCCGCGTTACTAGAGAAATGTTCCGTAATGGTTTTCCTTTTGGAACAAACTCCTTGATGGAGTCTAAAAACTCGGCAGAATACGAAAAAAGTCTGAAAAGACTCTTTCCGAAAATGTAGGCGCAGGCATCTGCTCAAGGTACATACTTAGAATTACACTAACTTTTGATGACTCGCATTCAGAAGAAAGAATGGAGATTGGAGAAAAAATCTTCATTAAAAATCTTAAGGCAAAAAAGTACAAAGCAGCAGAAGTACAAGAAAGAAAAAAGAAACCTATGGCCGAGCAGGGGCATCCGGCGTCTCTTCGACATTACCATCTTTAGGTGGCCGGAAGGAGATTGAGAAACTTGATCTTAGACCATGTGCACCTGGGCTCTTTGGGCAAGTCTAGGGCAGACAAATAAGAGAGGTCAAGCTCAGAGTGCCGAGCATGGACCTGGTGCCGTGCCAAGCAGAAGTCGTCTTGGTAAGACACCTTCGACATCTGCTCGGTCTGACCCTTCTTGGCACTAAGAGCCGCCAGCTTGGCCTTAAGCGCATCAATCTTCTCCTCCAGATTCTTCTTCTTTTTTCTCTTAGTCTCCTTCTTCTTCAGCGAATCAACCTCAGCTTAGAGCTCAGCGTTCAAAGCGAGCACCTTCGTAAGGTTCTCGCTATCTTTAGCGTTCTCCTTCCGAAGGGCCCCGTTCTCTGAAGAGAGAGCGGCACATTTTGAGCCGAGGTCCTCGACCTTGGCTGAGAAATCAAGAAGAAGCTCCTGCTTGCTAGCTGCGAGCTCAGCCTGAAGATTCACAATGTCCTCCTTTGCAATCTTGTTCAACTCGCCATATTTGAGGACATATTTGGTGCAAAACTCCTTCATCTTGCACAGAGAATCTTCAGACCGAGAACGGGACTCCATTTTCTTTGCGGCCCAGGCACGGAAATATCCACTATATGCCAAAAGCTGCAGGAAAGAAGGGTCTTGAATAAGTATCAGAATGAGATAAAAACTTAGAATAAAATTTTCTAAGTAAAAAAGAAGAGAATAAAATTTTCTAAGTAAAAAAGAAGAGAATAAAATTTTCTAAGTAAAAAAGAAGAGAGAACTACCTGGGCGGCATGCTCGATCATGCTCGCCGTGAGGATCTCTTCATTAGGGCACTCGGTGACAAGCGACGGGAAGGTTGCATTGGTCATCACCCCCATCGCCATCTGGGAAGCCATCAACTGGCTGTCCTCAGAAAACAAATTCATGTCCTTTGTGAACGTCCAGAAGGGATCCCTCGGCACCTTATCTTACGGGATCCTCCTATCCCGAAGAGCCCTCCGACGGGCATGAGTCTCCATCCAAGGACCAGCAGGCATGTCCTCTGCAATATCACGTCGAAGTTCCATCAGTACATCATCCCTTAGCCATTCATCTAAAAAATCATAGATGCGAAAAATACTAAGGCTTGTAAAGGAATGGCTAAGAAACCAACCTGGTGGAACTTCGGCAACGTCGTCTTCAGACTCGCCCCCCAGACTTCGCCAGGAACATTCTTCCCCTTCCTCCTTCTGCTCTCTTTGAGGTCTTGAGCAGACCTTCGCTCGGTCGAAGTCTTGGCAGTAAGAACGGGGCTTAGTGCTGCCCCGAGGAGCGTGAGATCCGGAGGAGGATCCACGGGGCTCGAAGGTTGGGCAGGGGACCGATCTTCTACCTCAACCACATCTTCGAGGGAATGAGGAGTGGCAGCCTTAGCCTTCTTGGACTTAGAAGGTCCGCCGGCCATTTTCTTCTTCTTGGTAGGTGCCTTCTTGCGCGTTTGCTCCCCCTCTCGGCCTAGCAGAGGAATAGCGACTTATAGAAGTCAGCGGATTGATCGCCCATCTCTGAAAAAGGACAAAATATCAGTGTAAGTCCAAAAGGAAAACAGATATCAAACCCAGAAAAGTGACTTACTCTCGACAAAAGCCTCATATGAAATTGCACCCCGAAGGAGCATAACTATCCAAGCCTTCTTCCCCGAAAGAACGGGCATGGGCATGTCGGGGTCACTTTTGTGCGCATTCACCACTCCCAATTCCCGAAGGACCTCATCGGTCATGAGGTCCCACTTGATGGGAGAAGGGTAGAATGAACGCGGAGGGAACTTGGGCCAGTCTGCCACAGCTCGGATAAGTCTATCGAACTTATTGAACTCGGCAAACAGGTCTGAAGTTAGGAGCTTCCGGGGGTCGATGACGTCAATCTTCAGGGTCCTCGAAGCCCATCTAATAGGCACATGGCTCCAAAGCTTGGGGACCGGCAGGAAGAAAAAATTCTTCTGCCACCCTCGCCAGCTGTGCTTGTTGTCGAAGGTGAAGGTAAATTTTTTACTTCCGGACCCTCGGGGAAGCAGGAAGAAAAAACCGCCCTTCGGGACCAGGTGGAGTTTGTAATACTGCATGAAGAAAAGAAAGTGGGGGTTTATCTTGAAAACCCCAAACATGCATAGGAAAGAATTGAAGTAAGAGTAAGAATTTGGGGGTAGTTGGTTCATGGCAATCCCTTGGAATTTGCAAAATTCGTATATCATCTGATGGGGAGGATATCGAAGACCAGCTTTTACCTGAGCACGGTAAATGGTAACCTCACCCGAGAGAGCCGAATAACTGTACGTACCCGGGATAGGTAACTTCAGGACGACGTAAGAAGGAAGGTAATATTTGGCCACCCACTTCGTCATCTTTTCCAAAGTGGTAGAACAAGGGTGACATTCGAGAGGGAGAAAGCTTTCAGGGAAAGGCCGGCCAGTCATCAACGGGGTTGGATTCGACATTTTCAGGAAAAAAGAAGGATGACCTTGGCAAAAATAGAGGAGGGAAATAGGGAAACTTCGGAAAAACAACGTCGGAAGAAAAAAGAGAAAGCTACGAAGGGGAACACCCACCAAAAGCTTTGCTGAAGTCGGGATTCCTGGACGCCATCGTACAAGATGCTAGAAATCGCTCCACCATAGAAACCATTGCCGGAAAAAGGAAAAAGACAAGAGAAGGCTCTAGAGCAGATGAGAGCTGAAGCAAAGAGTGAGGCAAAAATGAGGCAAGAGGTGCTTATATAGACCGAAGAGGGTAAGCAAAGCGTCATCATTATTATCCCTCGAAGACGCAATGGCCTCATTATTACTTCTCGAAGGCGAAGAGACACAGTTAGCGTGACCGACATAACTATTTTGCCATCCACTAGTGGCCACATCTCATCCAACGCGAAGAACTAGGGCACACCCCTCTGACATCGTGAAAACCCAGGCACGCTTATCCATAACTGGCATGTCTGACCAAAGGATGCGACGATTCACAAACCCGTTACAGAAAAAATTAAAACAAAATTTGCATGCATCCCGAGCTCACCGAGGAAGCTAGGGAAGGGTACCTCGGCTGTTAAGGAATGCTTTCTGGAAAGGAGCAATTCCTTGAGTGGTGTTCCGACCGCGAATTCAATGAAAAAGCCTTCCTGAAAGCGTAAAGCTGAAGTCTCCGCTTCGACTTCCCGGGAGAGGGCATGTGATAGCCGAGGTGCCCATCACCTTCCGAACCCCGAAACTCGGACAAAGTACCAACCTTGGCAGAGAAACTACCTGCCATGGAAAGAAGGATGTTCAGCCCCCCTAATCCAACCTCAGCAATCCTCCATTCTAGGAAACGACAATGCCAACCTCGGGGGGACGATTAAACCATACTCGGAAGTGGGGGTATCCCTGAGAAAGACCACCCTCGGGAAACATACTCCTGTGATACTAGAGTAACCTCGAAATGTACGACAGGAGTAATTAAGGAGCCTCTAACACATCCCCAACACGCCGCCCACAGACACGTTCTGACATGCCGCTTGCGGAGACACCCTAGTACGCCACTCTCGGGTTGTCGAGGCTCCTAGCCAGGTGGCCTATGATCGGCTAGGTGTCCCCTTGTTACCCGAAGATGTGGATCGCATCCAACCGAACATGTGTCACCATTTGGGATGGCCCCATGAAGAGAACTACTACTGTTCGCTCCTCTATAGATACTCAGTAAACACCCCAGGTAAACAGAGAGCACTAGAGACCATACTTTTCCACTATCTATCTCCTGAGTATTGACTTGGGCGTCGGAGGCTCCTCCCCGGAAACACACTCTGGGGACCTCCTAACCTCTGTCTTCCAAACATTTCAGGTACCCTCCCCTGGGAAATCTCCTCCTCAGGCGCTCTCCTCCACCGGAAGTCCCCCTCACTCCTACTATGTCACATGATGAAACTGCTGCCGGGCACCACATTATTTCCATCATATGTTCCATTTTGTGCTACCCTTACACACTAGGTTTAGGTTCTATGGCCTTATTAGTTGGTCTTGTTCTACTTTTCATGACCGCCTTAATTTTAGGCTTTTATCCATGTAACTGATTAGCCCTAGAATTAATTTGATTTCTCATTTCTCTATTTCTACCTGTAGCCATTTAGTCATGCAAAACATAAGAATGATTCTGTATCACAGTGGGAATTACCTCAATGAACATTTTAGGGCCTATACAACCTTAAGCTTTGATACCAACTACATCAAGACCCAATACACCCCCACCCTAAACCTTTCTTGGAGGTTTGGTTGCTCAACTAACATATGGTGAATTAGGTCATGACTCCCAGGATTCTTAACACTAACTTAGGTGGGACTTAGGTGAGAGTAAGTGATTGCTTGGCAAACATACCCTCTTAACACTTTAGATTAAAAGAATACATTAAGTAGCTACTTTAACACATCAAGTTATCAGTTTAATGTGTTACTCTAGTGAATTCACTTACTTAGCCAACCTTATTATCTTGCTTTTACTGCATATAAGGTGCATGAGCATAGGTAGATTATGAGTGTATGCATGGGGACTTACCTTACAATGTTGAGTGTCTAGGTACGGCATGTTCATGGCTTAGGTGCCAACGCACATAACGGGCCTACTAGGGTATTTAAGGGTGTGTGTGTGTGTGGTTGAGTTGTGAGTGTGCCTCTTAGTGTCTTTACAAGGCTTATTTGAAGCCTACTTAGTGCACTCACTCTGCGAGCACCTACACACACATCCAAGCATACATACATGCATAAATATCAGTTTACTAGGTTACAAACCATGCATGCATTTCTCCTAGCATGCCATACTTAGTGCCTTAAGGCTTACTCAAGCCCATTGGGTACAAACAAAGCACAGCCCAGATTCTGCTCCAAGTCCCCCCACCATTAGTTACATACAAATATTTATAAGCTAAAATTGGGCAGATAGGGACCACATGGCCCAAAATTACATACAACAAAAGTTTGGTCCATTAAATATCTTGCGTGATACATGGCATAGTTTGAATTGTCTCTAAAGCCGTTGTCACTTTGACTTCCAATTTGACCTGACAGTTTGGCCATAGTTGGCTAATTATTCTTCTAGCTCTAACCCATACAAAGATAGATCTAAATGCAACAAATCCCATAGTAGCCACTAAGGCTTACAACCAACAAATATAACACAATATTAGTTCAATCTTATGAACTTTTCTATGCTTGCTTTTCAGAAGCCGTAAGTCCAAAGTATACCTTTTTATACATAGACCTCTCCAATATCCTTTAACTCTTACACTTTCTTACCTACAATGGGCAAAAGAGGGCATGAGTACATAGGTAGTTAGCAAGAACCCAATTTGGCACCTAGTGCCTTAATAATGTTTATAACATTTTCATACATATAAACCTCCAATTTTGCTTAATAACCTACAACCAAAGACACAGAAGATGCCAAATAGAATATATACAAGATAATACATGATGCTTATATATACAAATAAAGGGTTAGCACATGCATACAACCAAAGAAGTACACAAATACACACACCACATACACACGGGTTTCTTAACATAGGAAGCATGATTTTCTTCAATTTTTTCACATGATCACTTTGATTATATTGAATTAACATAGACCTCAAGGTTAGATGATTGATCAAGCTCGATCAGACTTAAAAAAGAAACCTATGCTTGTTGAAAGCAAACTAGCTAGCTTACCACAGTGCTTAATGCACACATAGCCCATTACGTAGCCTCTAGGTTCCTTCAACCTTAGCCATCCCTTGGGGTAGCATTTCCCCTTCAAAATTTATGAGGAAAAACTTCATATGGGTTCTTACCTATGGCTAAAATGGCATCAAGCAATCTTGATCACACATCATGTACAATAGGCACCACTATGAACTAGCTTTTCATCATTATGTCTCGGCCCTACTTTGTTTTCATTCTTTTTAGATTTCTTTCATTTTGGTTGCATTAGGATGCTTTGCTAGAGGTTTGGGTAGGTTTTCAAGGATGAAATGGAAGGAATAAATAGCTAAGAAGCTACCATGAAGGACAACAATTGCAAGGGGTGGATGATTGGACTTGGCAGCCAAGGACTTTGACTAGTCTTTAGTCTAACTATCTTTCAATCACCTAAATCATGTAAACCATTCAAGTGACCTACTTAACACTTTAATTGGAATATTTTAAGCATGCACTTCATGTATTAATTTAGAAAATTAAGCCCTCAACTTTTCAATTGAACATAGGTACAATTAAAGTGCATCTGAGAGCTCCTCAGTGTACTCTAGGGTGTTTCCATACTTTCCATGTGTTTTTCATCTTCTCTTCTCCTATAATGTAGCCTTGATTCACATTTTAATGGTATGAATCAACCTCATCTAATTCTTTTTAAGACATTAGGCTTTAGGGCCTTCACATGCTCATGGTTGCATACAAAGGTGCACCTAAGGGTCCTTTAGTGTGCCCTAGAGTGCTCTTTCTCTTTCTCATGTGTTTATCATATTTTTTAGGCTTATGTGGCTACCTTCATTTGCATCTTATCCTTAGGCATTAAGCTCACATAATCCCCCTTAGAGTCTTATGCTTTATAGCCTTCATTTTCACATAGGTACATGCAAGGGTATGACTAAGGTTTCCCTTATAGCCTTTCTTGGATCCCTTTGGGTGCTCTTGGCCTCTTTACAATCTTTTCAAAAATAATGAGTCTTGATTTTTGGGCTGAACATGGTACCACATTTTAGTTTCTTTTGGATTAGGAACCATGAAATTTTCCTCATGTTCCATGAATGTGCCCTTACAATGTCTTTGAGGCACATTATGGGTACTTAGTATTGTATGTTTGTTTTCTCCTTTTGTTTCAGGACTTACTTACCTCTTCACATCATTTGTACACATCACATTTACATAATAATCATAGGACTTAGCCTATGCAAGTCATAGGTGATGCCCCTCGTCATCTTCGTTGTACGACATAACGGCCTGAAGTAGGGACTTTTGGTGTGGAGGGTGTCTGAAGGAGAGACTTTCAATGTGAAAGTGCCTAAAATGCTTAAAAGAACAGGGGTTAGGAGGTCCCCTGAGTGTGTTTCCGGGGGAGGACCTCCGACGCCTAAGTCAGTATTTGGCAAGTAGTAAATAGAGAGTAGAGAGAAGAGTTTTCTTAGGAGTTCAGTCCTGTCTTACCAAGGTCATTTTCCAAGTATTTATAAGGGGGCATTAGGAGAAGTCCGTTTGACACAGCCCGCTCAGATCATGACACATGTTCGGTCGGATGAGATCCGTACCTTCGGGGATAGGGATCTCCCGCTGGCCATAGGCCATTCTGGCAAGAAGTTAGCACCGTGGGAGGTCTGTGTGTCAGGGGCATATGTGAGGGCACTGTGTTAGAGGCTCCTTAACCATTTTTTTCATGTTCAGAAGACCCCTTCGGTGAAATAGACCTCTTCAGGATAGGAGGGCTTCTTTGCCGAGGTTGCCCAATTATTCGCATGTCTCCTCAGCACAGAGGACCTTCTTCGGAGGATGTTTTCCCCTGCCAAGGGTGGTCACTCTACTTCTCTTGGAGCTAGTCACGTCATCTTACTGAGGATGGTAATGTACCATGTTTCCGAGGTCAGTGCTGTTATTCCCCAAGGGTGATGGTGGATTTACTGAGGTTAGGGGGTCAGGGACCGTGGACCCTTTTTTCCCAAGGTTAGTGCTCACATTCCCCAAGGATGATGCTCATCCTTTTTAAGGGTGGTGCCTTGTTATAGCTTGGAGGTTTGAAGGGTAATAGCCCTTTAGCTATCATATGCCCCCCTCGAAAAGCCAAAGTTATATCTTCGGTTACTTGAGAAAATTATGGGAGTCTTTGTGGAAGGTGGTGGCTAATTCAGTTGTCATGACTGAGTTTTTAGCCGAGGTTATCTTCTTCAGAGGGAGTTTCGGTGATATGAGATGCCTCTTCTTAACTGAGGTAGCTCCTCTGGTACTCAAGTGGCTTCCCCAGTTTTTGGCCAAATTTCTGACGTTCCCGAAGTTATTCCATCAACTCGAGGTGGATATCCCTTTTCTTTGGGCCTATGTCATTTGTCAGTGAGTCGTTACGTCTTCTGATCAGAGAGACGCATCACTTCGGATAATCTTGCCTAGGTATCCGTGTTGTTAGGAGGTGTGCCCTTGTTTCCTGTGCTGGGGACACATGTCACGTGGTAATTGGAGGACAGTTGCGTCAGTTACATCAACAACGTCTCTTCACCTTCAATAGGTAATTATGGCAATGATTCACCTTCGAGGGGTAATTATGGTGATGATTCACCTACCCACTTCGGCCTATATAAACCTTCCTCTCCCTCAGAGTTCCGACTTGCTTTCTTTTGCTTCTGTTTTGCTCTCATTTGCTCTCAAGCTTTTCTCCCTTTTCTGTAGCGGTGCAAGTGGCAGAATGATTTCCGGTGAGTTTTAGCGACAACGTCTTAAATCCCAACTTTGGCAAAAGCTTTGGTGGGTTTTCTTTCCCGAAGTCTTTCAATTTTCTGGGTTTCTAGGCTTCTCTTATTTTCCGAAGTCATCTCCTTACTCCGAAGTCATTCTTCAGTATTGTTTCCTTCTTTTCTTTTAACCTCTCTGAAGTTAGGCCTACCTTTTCCAAATGTCTTCCCCTGTTCCGCTCATGTCTGTCTAGACTATCCCCGAGAGCTGGTTTCCTCTCAATTCTCATCCTAGTTGTATCACTTCAAAAAAGTTAGCGAAGTGGGCAACAAAATTTTTTCTTCCTTCTTACTCGGTTATTAGGCTACCCAAACCTGGCCTGTTCAATTATATGAATAACTCGGGCAAGGTTACCGTCTTTTGGGCTGAACTGAAGGCCAGACTTCGGTTTCCTCTACCGAAGGTGCTCTACGACTTCTTCCATTTTCATGGCATAGGCGTAACTCAACTTCCGCCCAATTCTTATTCCTATTTCAATGCTTTTCTCTGCATGTGTGGGGCCTTCAATATAGAAACTCACTTCTTTTTTTTTTATGCAATACTACAAACTCCATCCCATCCTGAAGGGTGGTTTTTATTTTTTCTTCCTTGGAGTTTTGGGTCCAAAAAATACACTTTTACCTTCGACACGAGGGACAGCTGGCGGGGTTGGCAGAGGAAGTTCTTTTTCCTGAAGGTAGTTGAGCCTTGGAAGGACGTCCCGACGGAATGGTCATGGGGGACCCTGCCCATAGGTGTTGTGGATCCCAGATGGCTACTAACCCTAGAGTTGGAGGTGAAGTTTGACAACTTCGACAGCCGTATCCGCGCAGTCACGGACTAGGACCCCGAGGTCCCTCCTTGTTCCCTATACCCCTTTCCCATAAAGTGGAACTTCATGACCAAAAAGGTTCTTCTTTTCCGACGTCATCTCCATACTCCGAAGTCATTCTTCGGTATTGTTTCTTTCTTTTCTTTTAACCTCTATGAAGTTAGGCTTACCTTTTCCAAATGTCTTCCTCCGTTCCACTCATGTCTGTCTAGACTATCCCTGAAAGCTGGCTTCCTCTCAATTCTCATCCTAGTTGTACCACTTTGAAAAAGTTAGCGAAGTGGACAACAAAATTTTTTCTTCCTTCTTACTTGGTTATTAGGCTACCCAAACCTAGCCTGTTTAATTATATGAATAACTCGGGCAAGGTTACTGTCTTTTGGGCTTAACTAAAGGCCAGACTTCAGTTTCCTCTATCGAAGGTGCTCAACAACTTCTACCATTTTCATGGCATAGGCATAACTCAACTTCCACCCAATTCTTATTCCTATTTCAATGTTTTTCTCTGCATGTGTGGGGCCTTCAATATAGAAACTCACTTCCTTTTGTTATGCAATACTACAAACTTCATCCCGTCCCGAAGGATGGTTTTTATTTTTTGCTTCCTTGGGGTTCTGGGTCCAAAAAATACACTTTTACCTTCGACACGAGGGACAACTGGCGGGGTTGGCAGAGGAAGTTCTTCTTCCTGAAGGTAGTCAAGCCTTGGAAGGACGTCCCGATAGAATGGTCATGGGGGACCCTGCCCATAGATGTTGTCGATCCCAGACGGCTACTAAACCCAGAGTTGGAGGTGAAGTTTGACGACTTCGACAGCCGTATCCGCACAGTCGCGGACTGGGACCCCGAGGTCCCTCCTTGTTCCCTGTACCGATTTCCCATAAAGTAGAACTTCATGACTGAAAAGGTTCTTAAGGAGTTAGGGGTAGTCAAGGAGCATAAAACCGACCTGGCCATGCCGGCACCTGCCTTTGACGGAAAAAAGGCATGGCTAGTGATGCGTCTTCAGTGCGAGGTCACCTACGAAGGGCTTATGGGGAGTAAGTAATCTTCTAGATTTTGTTATACATATTCCTTCGGATTTACACTAATGTCTTCCCTCTTTCAGAGATGGGTGCGCAATCCACTGCCTTCTACAAGCCCCTCTTCCTCGAGCAGGCTGAAAAGGGGGAGCAACAAAGGAAGAAAGCTGCCCCGAAGAGGAAAAAGACGACCGACGGAGGGCCATCTTCGGTGAGGAAGAATGCCAAGGAGGACATTCTTCCTCCCCCTCGCGAAGACATCGTGGAGGTGGAGGACCACTCCTCCGTTCGTGCTGACCCTCTGTTGCAGCCGGCCGTCGGCTTGACCTCGGCAAAAAAGTTCCTGGGTACTTCGGCAGGAGGCCTTTCTACTGAAGAGCTCGAGGCCTGCTGAAGAGCGAAGGGCAAGCAAGTCCCTGACGATGTTCAGGAGGTTGATGACCCTGAGGAGGATGTCACCGAGGTTCCTCCAGGTTTGTCCCTTAGCCATTTTTCTATCAATTTGGGATTTTAGATCTTATAGATGTATGGCTAAGGGATAACATACTGATGGAACTTCAGGCATGATGTTGCAGAGGAGTAAGCGCCCCTGACGTGGATGGTGGAGCATGCCCGGAAGCGGGCCCTTCGGGAGTCCCACATCCCGAAGGACAAGGTGAGGAAGGAGCCTTTCTGGACTTTCACGGAGGACATGAACTTGTTCTCCGAAGATAACCAGACAGTGGCTCCTCAAATGGCGAAGGACATCCTCACCAACGCTACCTTCAAGTCCCTTACAGAGGAGTGCCCGAACGAGGAGGTCCTTATTGCAAGGATGTCCAAACATGCTGCCAAGTTATTCTTCAAACACTTTATCCTTTCTCCAAATTTTTCTAAGTGTTTGCTTTGCTTTGAAAAACTTCACCAAGTGTCCTTCTATTTGCAGCTTTTAGCGTACAGTGGATACTTCAGAGCTTGGGCAGCAAAGCAGTCTTTGATCCGATCCCGGACCGAAGAGCGTTTAAAGAGAGCCAAGGTATTTTGTGCCAGCTCGGTCATCAATTATGCCGAGTTGAACAAAATAGCCAAGGAGGAGGTGGCCAAAGTTCGGGAGGATTTCTTGAAGAGCCAGGAGGAGCTCTCTCAAGAATTCTCCCAAAAGGTGTCTGACCTCGGCGCAAAGGTCATTGCGCTATCTTTGGTGAATGAGGTCTACTGGAAGGAGAAGGAGGAGGACTCTGCTCTTTTGACGAAGGCCCTTACAGACATCACCGAACTTCAAGCCGAGGTCGACGCTCCGAAGAAGGAGGCGAAGAAGAAGAAGAAGATGAGAAGCTGGAGAGGCACATCGTCAAGTTGAAGAATGAGCTGGATGACTTGTCTGTCAAGAAAGACAAGGTCAATCAAGCAACCAAGGTTGTGTTCCAAGAAGGCTTTGTCTGGCTCGGCATCAAGTCCTAGCAAAGCACCCTGACCTCGACCTCTCTTTGCTTGCTACTTTGGGCATTCCCGAGGGGCCTCACTAGGCCTAGTCAAAGATAGATCATCTCAATCTTCCTTTAGCTCCTCCTTCGGCACTGAAGGTTGTGACAAAGGAGTTTAGCGATGGAGCAGCTCGAGAGTGGACCTCACTTTTTCTTTTTCTTTGTAATCTTCTTCTTGTAAGCTCATTCTTGTTGTACTAAGGCACAAATTAATAAAATCCCTTTTTTCCTCCAAAATTTTGCTAAGTCTCAAGACAAGTTTCTCCTTAAATAATCTTTGGTTCCAAGGGTTAGTTTGACCATTTTCGGTCCAGGACCCTTGAGAAGATATCTTTTGCACTTATTATCAACCTTCTTCGGCATAGCATCAGTTTTGGCAAATATCTTTTGGCAAAGCTTTGCCGGTTTTTATCAGCCATGTTCAATTGATGCACCTTCGGAGAAAATGTGTCACTTTTGTAAGTAGATCTTGCTTGGTTAGATTCTTAGGTGGGACTATTTTTCATAGAAAATTTTTCTAACTGTAGAATTTTTTCAAGGCATCTGAAAGCCATGTATTCCTCAGCTCTCCACCTTCGGCATCGCCGAGGTTGTACACTCCTGGCCGAACTTCATCAAGAACCAAATAAGGCCCTTCCTAGTTTGCCCAAAGTACTCTGTGAAATGGTCTTCAGTGTTACCCACTCCGGGGTAGTCCAGTTATGGTGCCAAAATTGTGCATTTGGACTCCTAAGATTGGTAATGTTCTGCAGGCCATCAGAACACTACCCTTAGTGTGCATACCCAAGTGGCCCTCTTGGGCACTATGTAAATACATGCATATTGGTCTAACCGTCACACACATATTCACCTTTCATGCACACCATGGCAGCAAAGAAGGAAAACACTAGCACAATTCTTAGTTTTGGCTTCCACACATTAGGCAATCTTGTTAAGTTCTAGTGGCCAGCTACTGCACCTGTAACTTCCACTAATAAACTGTATCATTCTAGCCACATACCCACTGTTCACTTTGCTCCATTATCAATTAGAGACTTAGATCAAACCAAGGATTTTTTTTTACATCAATAGCCCTCTTATGGACCATGTTATGGATTTTTGAAATTGGTTACAAAATTCTGACCAAATAAACAGTAACTCAGCCAACTTTGCAACGTCATATCTTTGGATACAGGGCTCTAAATCCAGAAATTCTAAATTCCAATTAACCCTCTAGATGTCCTCTAGGTTTGGTCAAATTTTCATACCAAGATTCATTCTACACAGGGAGTTATTAAACTTTAGGTCTAGAGTCAAAATTCTGGAAACTTTTGGACCATTTTGCCCATACAATTTCTCCAAACCATGCAAACACTTCATTCACAGGGGGAAAGCCCTCCAAGGCTATCCCATATATGTCCATTACACATAGGAATTACATTCCCTTTCTTTTAACAATTTTATGTGGCTAAAACCGAATTTACAAGTAAGCAGCCCATCATTCACACTTAGGCAGCTTTGCATCAAAACATTACTCAAATGTTCACATACTTGTCTCATTTTACATACAATACATGTACATGCATACATGCACTTAAATCAGCTAAATACGCACCCTAGGTTACAGGAGGTCCTGAGACACAATGGACTCCAAAAACAGGATGCTGGACAGCTGCTGCACAACACAGTAAGTACCACCATTAAAAATACCAAATGTGCTCCTAAAATCCCCAAAATTTCCAGATCATAACTAGACATATGGATGTTCATGTACCTGAATTTTCAGATTCAAACTCAAACCACAAGGCTTAGTTTGAATGTGATCTTTCAGCTGGACCTGAAATTACAGAATTGAGGGGAGTAAGTTTCATTGAGAAACTTAGTAAGGGTAAGACTTGGTTTCTTAAGGTAATGTGATCCTCATTAAAACCTGCATCAAAAGACACAAAAAAAAAAAAACCACAATGCATATATACAAGATATAGCAACCAAATGCAGCAGCCATTCACAACAAACAAACACATGAAATGTGGCAGCAACATATACCATAGGTTAGTCCATAAAAGATGTAATAAACTTCAACAAATCAGTATGGCAGCCCTCCTCAAGCTAATGCTTGGCCTTAGGAGGATTTTAATAGTAGTTAGTACTAACTTTGGGCTCTAGAAACCCTCATTTTACTGCCATCTTTGTGCACTTGACAATAGGTCACAAAACCTTCAATAAGTGCACTCCCCTCTATAAGCTTGGTTCATCAAGCTCATGGCTCTCTTCCAAGCTTAGCCATAGCTCCATGGATGTTTGAAAATACAGAAAACAACCCATGAGAGCAAGAGAACCCTTACCTTGATGGGTATTCTGAAATTGGAGCTTGATCCTAGGTGCACTCAAGTCTTAGCACCACATAGCTTCCAATTGCCCTTTCTTGCTTTCTTTTGCCTTCAATTTCAATAAATTGAAAGTTTGTGTTGGAATTCTTGGTGCACCAAGATCCTTTTAAGGTAGGATTTGAGCTCAGTGAGCTAACTCTAGCTTGAACAGCTATCTAAGGCAGCTAGAAGTAGCTCCTTTCAGCTCAAGTCAGCTCACTTCAGCTATGAGTAGCTGGAGGCAGCTGGACTTCAGCTTATGTTAGCTCAAGTTAGCTCACTTAAGCTATTAGTAGCTCAAAGTAGTTAGACTTCAGCTCATGTTAGCTTATGTCAGCTCACTACAGCTATAAGTAGCTCAAAGTAGCTAGACTTCAGCTCAAGTTAGCTCAAGTCAGCTGAAGTCACCTCACTTTAGCTTTTGGTAGCTAAATGTAGCTAGACTTTAGCTCACTTCAGTTGAAAGCAGCTAACTCCAGCTCAAGGTCAGCTCAAGGAGCTGGACCTCAGCTCAAGGAGCTGGACCTCAGCTCATGGAGCTTGGTTTGAGCTCAGAGGAGCTCAATAGTGCATAAGTAGTATAGTGAGCTAGCTTTGTGCCAGCTCACCTTACTTTTAGCTCAAAACCACCAAGAGACACATCTTTTGTGTAAAGGTATGTCTCTTCATCAAAAGGGATTATTATTGGCTAAAAGAACATGTCTTTTCATCCAATGGAAGTGTTCCTTGAGTGAATAGACATGTATATTCGGCCAATAGGTGGCTTTAGCACCAAGAGTGAAGTCCTTTGGCCTTAAGGGACATGTATTTTTGGAATAGGCTTAAAAGACATGTTCCTTGGCCAAGGAGACACACTATTTCAGCCAATAGGTGTCTTTTGGACCAAAGGAAGTGTTCTTTGGCCAAAGAGACATGTATTTTCGCCAAAATAGATGACCCTTGGCCAAAGGAAGTGTTCCTTGGCTTAAAGGACACCTTGCTTGGTGTAAAGGTGTGCCTTTTGGTCATCTATAAATAGGCTAAAGGGGCCGACCATTTCATTAATTCCTTGGCATTCCATTTGCTCCATTTTCTTGAGAGAAAAGTGTTCTCCTCCTCTTTTCTTTAGTGGCCGAAATTTTAGACACTTCCCTAGAGCATTTTGGGTGGATTAACATTTAGATTCTTCATCTTAATTCAAGTCTCAAGGTGCTCCTCCAAGATCAAGTTCTTCCTTATTTTCATCACACATAACCAAGAAGAAAGGTACACATTCTTTCTTGGTTTAGTAGCATGTTAGGTTTTATTTATTATTTACATGTATGTTCTTAGCAGCATGCTAGGATTTGTTTGACACAATATGTATGTAAAATTGACATGCTATACAACAATTTATATTAAATTCATAAAATATGTTAAAGAAATTAGAATGATGCATGCTTATATTCATGTTGAACTCAAATGAACAAATATGCATGTGGCATATACATGAGTAGATAACATAAGAATATGTTATCATGAGATCCTGAAATCTTCAGTTTGAAGGTGTGGTGGCTATGGAGGAAGTATGGCTATGTTCTTGGGCTGGGGGAGGAAAAAAATGAGAGAGGGATAAGTGATTTGGCCACTTAAATGGCCTTAAATGAGCTTAAAGGCACAAAACACACTTAAAAAGCTTAACCTTGCTTTATGTCATTTTCTTTCTCACTAATTATGGTTTCTTTGTCTTAAACTCATTGGTACACATGTGCCCAACATTTTTGACTAATTATCAAGTCATGGCTGCCTCCCCATAGTGGGATAACCCCACAATTCCACCCTTAGACTTAAGTCAAAAGCTTGAACACCTTAAGGTTTACACTAGGACATTTAGGTCCTTATTGCCTTTAGTGTTTCCTTTGTCCAAACTTGTCTTCCATGAGCAATTTGGTCCTCCAATAGCACTTTCGTACCATTCATATCCTTCCCATAACTCTCCAAGTCTCTTTCTTGAGAGTTTTGCAATTGAGTACCCGAATTTCCAAAACCTTACAAAAAAGTCCATAGGTTGCTTGAAAAAGAAGCAATCCTTAAGGCTTTTCTTGGGGACCAAGTTACCAACTTGGAACACTTTTAAGGAGGCATTGATCATGCCTTTTACCCCCCACACTTCAATCACTATGGTGAGAATTACACAATATAATGGTTTTTAGCCATTATGGCACACTTGTAATTCTCCTATTTTGTGAGGTGGTAACATTCGGGGCTCAACCTTAGCCTTTTGGAGGACAAGGTCCCCCTTCCTAATTCCCTTTCACCTGACATGCAAGTTCACAGTGATGGCTACCCTTTGCTAAAAATCTTTTCTTCTAAGCTCAGCCACTTCTCTGTGTTCGTCAATTAGGTCCAGCTTAGTTCTCAACCCGAGGTCATTCCCCTCTTCATCGAATACTTGTACCCTTATTGATGGTTGAACTACTTTAATAGGAATGATGGCATCCATGGCGAATATGAGTGACAAAGATGTCTCACCTATGGCCTTCGGGGGGTTTCTCCAATAACTCCATAGCACACTAGGGAGTTCTCCTGGCCATCTTCCTTTTGCTTCCTTCAATCTCTTTTTCAAACCATCCTTTATGGTTCTATTGCACACCACTACCTATCCCTTACTCTGAGTATGAGCTACCGGGGCAAAGTGCATTTTTATCCCGAGGTCAGTAGTGAATTCTTGGAATCCCTTGTCAATAAATTGGGGACCATTGTCGGCCACTATCACCCTTGGTATGCCGAATCTGCATACGATGTTCTTCTAGATGAATTTGTATATGTCCTTTACTGAAATGGTTGCCAGGGGCTGTACCTCAATCCATTTAGTGAAGTATTCTACTGCGACCATGCAGAACTTCACTCCTTCGGGTGCAGTTGGGAGAGGCCCAATGAGGTCAATACCCCATACTACGAAGGGGCAAGGTTAGTTAGCTGGGGTTACAATTTCTGAGGGTAACTTCTGGATGTTAATGTGTCTTTGGAAATTGTCACATTTCTGGACAAATCGCTTTGCATCCTTCCTCAAGGTGGGCCAAAAGTATCCCTAACGGAGTAGCATTCTTGCCAGAGCGTCAGTTCCTATGTGGGAACGACATGCCCCCTCATGTACTTCTTTGAGGATAGTTTCTACGTCCTCTTCACTGACACACTTTTGTAGTGGACTCGTGTACCCTTGTCGGTATAACTCTTGCCTGATTAGGAAATCTCATCTAGAACGCCTTCGCACTTTTGCTGCCTCAAGAGAGTCTTCGGGAAGCTCTGAAGTTGTAAGGTGCTTTTTTGTGGGATTTTTCCATCCTCCTTATGAGGTTGCTATGCTCATTATTGCTATGCTCGGGTGACTTAGCACTTTGGTTGACTTTTTTGACTTGGCCAAAGTATCTGCTTCATTGTTGTCCTGACGAGGCATGTTTTCGATATGTATCGCGTCAAACTGCTGGATGAGCTATGATACAAGGTCTTGATACTTTGCGAAGGTTGGGTCCTGTTGGGTTTCGGGAGCCAAACAACGCAGTGGAATTTAACCGAAACCCTCCAGGATCCAAGTGAAACGGGGTAAACCGGGTGTTCAAAAATTTTCATACCTAATTTTCGGTTGAGATCTCTCACTCAACTATAGAGTCGAATCACAAAACTTGAATAGTTGACGTGTTCAAGCTCTCTATGGTATCCAGACGAACCTCTCGGGATCACCATGCTTCCACCGCATCCCGGCAGATGCGTTTCTTTTGCGCTCGCAGTGCTAGCTTGCATCCTCCAAGGAATTGCAAGAGAAGAGTGCGGCTGTCCTTTTTGGAGGCTAGGGCAAGGAGACCTGCGAATTTCTCACTTAAAAGTTGTATTTATAGTGAGACTCAACTTCCAGGCCGAATGGGTTTCAAAGCCCTAATCCAATTAGGATTTAATTTCGGGTTTAATAATGGCTCAACTCTTTGGCCCATTATTAATACGAAATTAAAGTGAAACCATAACCCAAATAATTAGCCCATGCACTCTAATGATCCAAATAGCTCTATGTGTGCGACCCAATAGGCTCTTGCCACGTTGGCAATGATCATAAATCACATTTATGATCATAAGCAATGAGCGGTGTCTAGCAACACATCATTGCTACCCAAGTGACAAGATTGTCGATGATTCGACTAAACCTTTATGATCATCACCGATATATGCCATTGTCCCTTTGTCCAAGATATCAAGACTAAGCACGAGACATGGAATGTGTCACTCTCGTATAGCCCAATCTTTGGTTTCTTGATTACCGAGTAGACCAACTTAAACTGATGACATTGATATCGTATATCAACTCATCCGAGCATGGCCATGCATTTTTCTAAGTCTTACTCTATCAAGGGGCCCGAAGATATCACTCCCGTTACATAGGAGGGACAAATCCCATCTTGATCATACAAATCCCTCCGCATGATATGTGACATACCCAATGACCTCCTTCAAGTTCACTCAGTTACGAGCAACAAAGGAAAGTATCAAAGTATGTGACTCACATGTAGGGAACCTTGATGATCTTAGGTCGAAGGACTACATATACCATGATCACTATGAGAATCACTTATGACACTCATATAACGATCCATGTAGTGTTCTCATGGTGGGTCGGTCCAGTACACAAGTTCTCCAACTTGTACCCATATGTAGACTACATATCTCATATTAGTCTCCACATATGCTAGTCGTTATGTATTATTGCAACCCGCTCCACAATAATACTAGACCAGGGACGTTTAAGAATATCATTATTCTAGGGTTACAATTATGTTTGTTAAGTTACGCAGAAACAAAACAACAAACATAATTGCTGGATTAATGCCTTAATAAAATATCATGACTCAATGTGCAAAAATACAATCATCTCATGATTGGCTTTTTGGGCACAACACTAACAATCTCCCACTTGCACTAAAAGCCAATCATCCATGTATCTAATACCAATGGACCTAGAATGGCTATCATGCTTTTGCTGCGTAAGGGGCTTTGTCAGTGGATCAGCAATGTTGCTGTCTGTCGAAGTCCTGCATATCCTTACATCACCCCTCTCGATGATCTCCCTGATGAGATGATAGCGTCGGAGTATGTGTTTGGATCGCTGGTGAGATCGAGGTTCCTTAGCCTGTGCGATTGCTCCATTGTTGTCACAATAGAGCTCTATCGAGTTGGCAATGCTTGGAACCACTCCAAGTTCAGTGATGAACTTCTTGATCCAAACTGCCTCCTTCGTAGCATCAGAGGCGGCAATGTACTCAGATTCTGTTGTAGAGTCAGCTACTGTCTCTTGCTTTGAACTCTTCCAGCTCACAGCACCACCACCAATACAAAACACATAACCAGATTGCGATCTAAAATCATCCTTATCGGATTGGAAGCTTGCATCGGTGTAACCCCTTACAACGAGCTCATCTTCACCTCCAAAGACCAAGAATGCATCCTTAGTCCTTCGTAAGTACTTAAGGATGTTCTTAACAGCTGTCCAGTGACTCTCACCGGGGTTCGATTGGTACCTACTCGTCATGCTCAAGGCATATGAGACATCGGGACGAGTACATATCATGGCATACATGATAGATCCAATTGCTGAGGCATATGGAATCTTACTCATGCACTCTCTCTCCTCGGGTGTACTCGGACACTAAGATCTAGAAAGAGTGATACCATGTGACATGGGCAAGAATCCTTTCTTGGAATCTTGCATGCTAAACCTCTTTAGCACCTTGTCAATATATGTACTTTGACTTAGGCCAAGAAGCTTTCTAGATCTATCTCTATAGATCCTGATGCCTAACACATAGGCTGCTTCACCCAAGTCCTTCATAGAGAAACATTTCCCTAGCCAAGTCTTCACAGACTGTAGCTCAGGAATGTCATTCCCGATGAGTAGTATGTCATCTACATACAACACCAAGAAGACAATAGCGCTCCCACTAACCTTCTTGTAGACACAAGGTTCATCTTCATTTTTGATAAAACCAAACTCTTTGATTGCATCATCAAAATGAAGATTCCAACTTCGAGAAGCTTGCTTCAGTCCATAAATGGACCTTTGCAACTTGCACACTTTATTGGCATTCTCAGGAGTGACAAAACCCTCAGGTTGTGTCATGTACACATCCTCAAGTAGCTTTCCATTTAGGAATGCAGTTTTGACATCCATTTGCCATATCTCATAATCATAGTGTGCAGCAATAGCAAACAAAATTCGGATGGATTTAAGCATAGCAACTGGTGAAAAAGTTTCATCATAGTCAATACCATGAATTTGCTTGAAACCTTTTGCAACCAATCGTCCCTTAAAGGTAATCACATTACCATCCATGTCAGTTTTCTTCTTGAAAACCCATTTGCACCCTATGGGTTTTACCCCTTCAGGTGGGTCAACCAAAGTCCATACTTGGTTTTCATACATGGATTCCATCTCGGATTTCATGGCCACTAGCCACTTCTCAGAGTCAGGCCCCGACATAGCTTGTTGGTAGGTTGTGGGCTCATCCTGATCCATGAGCATCACATCACCAGTGTGAGTCACGAGAAATCCATATCTCTCAGGCTCACGCCGAATCCTACCAGACCTACGTGGGCTATGTGCTACAGGAACAGACTCTTGAACCACAACATCTTGTGGTGTCTGTTCAGGTTCCATTTCAGGTTCGATGTCTCCTTGTTGTTCTTGAATTTCTTCAAGTTCTACTTTCCTCCCACTAGTTTCTTTAGAGATAAACTCTTTCTCTAAAAAGACACCAGTTCGAGCAACAAACACTTTTTGCTCAGAAGGATTGTAGAAATAGTAACCCTTTGTTTCTTTGGGATACCCAACAAAAAGGCATTTTTGAGATTTAGGCCCTAGTTTGTCAGAGGATTGACATTTCACATAAGCATCACAGCCCCAAATCTTCATAAAAGGCAAATTGGGATGCCTCCCACTCTATATCTCATATGGTGTCTTTTGAACCGATTTAGATGGAACTCAGTTTAGTGTAAAAGCGGCTGTCTCTAGAGCATGTCCCCAAAAGGAGTTTGGAAGGTCAGCTTGACTCATCATAGAGTGAACCATGTCTAACAGAGTTTGATTTCTCCTTTCAGATACACCATTCCATTGAGGTGTACCTGGTGGAGTGAGTTGTGATACTATACCACACTCCTTCAGATAGTCAAGGAATTCTCGATCCAAGTACTCTCCACCTCGATCTGATCGAAGCACTTTGATACTCTTCCCGAGTTGATTCTCTACTTCATTCTTGAATTCTTTGAACTTTTCAAAGGATTCTGACTTGTGTCTCATAAGATACACATAGCCATATCTGCTGAAGTCATCAGTGAAAGTAATGAAGTATTGGAAACCTCCTCTAGCTTGTGTAGACATAGGGCCACATACATCACTATGTATGAGTCCTAGTAAGTCATTAGCCCTTTCACTTTGCCCTGTGAATGGGGCTTTGGTCATCTTGCCCAACAAACATGACTCACATGTCTCATATGATTCAAAATCAAATGAGTCCAAGAGTCCATCCTTATGGAGCTTGGATATGCGGGTCTCATTTATATGGCCCAAGCGACAATGCCAGAGATAGGTCAGGTTCGAATCATTTAATCTGACCTTCTTGGTATTCACATTATAGATTGGATCTTCGAGGTCTAGAACATACAAGCCATTGCTAAGTTGGGCACTACCATAAAAGATTTCATTCAAATAAACAGAACAACATTTGTCCTTTATTATAAATGAAAAACCTTTCTTGTCTAAACAAGAAACAAAAATCAAATTTTTACTAATAGTAGGCACAAAGTAGCAGTTGTCTAATTCTAAAACTAATCCACTAGGTAAAGTGAGAACATAAGTCCCTACGGCTAAGGCAGCAACCCTTGCTCCATTTCCAACACGTAGGTCCATTTCACCTCGGGCCAATCTTCTACTTCTACTTAGATCCTGCACATTTGCACAAATGTGAGATCCACATCCAGTATCCAATACCCAAGATGAGGAAGTAGAAAAGTTAGCCTCTATAACAAAAATACCTGAAGTGGAAGTCTTACTTCCCTTTTCCTTAGCAAGTTCTTCAAGATAGAGCTTGCAATTGCGCTTCCAGTGTCCAGGTTGCTTACAATGGAAGCACTCCCCTTCCTTTGCCACACCACCCTTTGGTTTCAGTGCAGCTGAAGAAGAATTAGCATTGGACTTTCCATTAGCTTTATCCTTCTTCTTGTTGGCTTTTCCCTTTCCCTTGCCCTTTTGAACCATCAAAATGGGCTTAGCCTTCTTAAGGTTTTGCTCAGCAGTTCTCAACATGTTGAGCAATTCAGGGAGGGACTTGTCAAGGTCGTTCATGTTATAGTTCATGACGAACTGACTGTAGCTTTCAGGCAACGATTGCAAGACTACATCAATAGCCAACTCTTTCTGAAGAGCAAATCCCAAATTCTCAAGATTCTCAATGTACCCAATCATCTTGAGCACATGAGGACCCACGGGACTTCCCTCAGACATCTTGCACTGAAACAATGCCTTAGAGGTCTCAAACCTCTCATGCCTAGCTTGCTCTTGGAAAAGCATTTTGAGATGTTCGATCATATCGAACGCCCCCATGTTCTCATGTTGCTTCTGAAGCTCAGATTCCATGGTAATAAGCATGAGGCATGCAACATCCAAAGCATCATCAGAATGCCTCTTGTGAGCATCCCTTTCAGCTCTTGGAGCAGTGGCAGCAGGCTCATTCGGAATGGGCTGCTCTAGGACATAAGCCTTTCTCTCTTGTTTGAGGACTATCCTCAAGTTTCGGTACCATTTGAGAAAGTTGGTCCCATTCAGTTTTTCCTTCTCAAGGATCGATCGCAACGAAAGTGTCGATGTGTTTTGTGCCATGGTTATCTACAACAGTAAATATGCAGTGTAAGAGTCATGTATTTTAATTCATTTAATAAGGACTTTTATTAAACGATACTCCCACTATTTTCCTCAAAATAATAACCCTCGATATTATTTCAGAACACCTCGGCGCTAAGGTATTCTAGTGGGCCAAGATCCATATTTGACCACAACCTGAGTCAGCTTTGGCTTTTCTCTCAAGTTACAGCTATTTAGGTAGGCAACTCCTTGCCAATTGCATCATATGCAACTCTTGGATAGTTGGGTGAACAACACTTGTCCAAGCTCATCTCATGAGCTTAAGCCCAACTCTATGCCTCTAAGTCCCTAATCCTATTAGGATGACTTAGTTAAGTCGAACCCAAAGTTAGCAGTTTGGATATCACTATTATCCCATCGCGCCTTACCAAGATGAACATAGGTGCTTTGCTTTGGCAAACCCACCTAATGTTGATCAAAGTCTTGACGAGTGCCAACATTTGGAAGGCATCACATTTAATGACTTAATATTTGTTTGAGGGATTTTTTCTTTTGATCTCACCAATTTGTTATCTCCGGTTGTTTTATACATGCATCACATACAAATATAAAACATGCATCTCATGCTTACAAGAAAATAAACGTGACATGGTTATAGCCCAAACTATGCGATATTCTCAAGCCAATGAGAATATCATAAAAGCCTAAGAAAAGAAAAGAGTCTTCACAAGCTCATTCTCTTCCTTTCTTGGTTGCCCTTTTGTTGTCACCTCCTTGGACATACCACCTTGGATGATCCTTGGACATACCACCTTGGATGATCCCATAATGCACCATTACATCAATAATAGAAACCTCGAGTTACATTCGAGGGGAGTAAGGTGAGAAGAGAATGTACAATGAGAGTAACAAGAGAAGGCACGACTCGCAGGCCGTATTTACAAGTACAACCAATCAAGGGCTATAACCATGCACCATGCTTCAAACACCAATCAGCATATCATGTCAAATCTCATTCAACAAAGATGCATGCCAATTTTCGTGCATTGATTAACCAGTTTTTATTTATGTGGCACTTCGCATACGGCGGTCCCGCTGGCCGGTCAGTGGTTCCGCTGACCGGTCAGCAGACGGGGTCAACGGGAGCTGTCCTTGCGGGGGGTCAACGCCCCCCGGCGCAAAAAATTGTCTTACAATTGCTTAGCCCGAAATCTTCTATTTAGAGCAAGTAGGTGCCCGAGACTCCTCCATTCGAGCCACCAAAAATACCTTACTTTTGGTGCCTGAACAGGCCGAATCCGAACAAAGCTAGGGTTTTTGCAACTATTGCAAGAATCCTAATCCATATAGGTATCTCATACCTATCAATTTCGGGTTAATGTCATTAATCAATTTGTGTTGTTTCTTCATATATCTCATATGTTCATTACAAATTCCGGTTTCATGCATCATGAATCAATCTAATTAATCATGGCTGAAAAGTGACCGAACATATAGCATCATGCGATTCAACACTCAATCCCGATTTAGGGTTTCACCAGTAGCTCTGATACCACTGTTGGGTTTCGGGAGCCAACCAGCACAGCGGAATTTAACCGAAACCCTCCAGGATCCAAGTGAAATGGGAAAATTTTCATACCTAATTTTCGGTTGAGATCTCTCACTCAACTGTAGAGTCGAATCACAAAACTTCAATAGTTGACGTGTTCAAGCTCTCTATGGTATCCACACGAGCCTCTCGGGATCACCACGCTTCCACCGCATCCCGGTAGATGCGTTTCTCTTGCGCTCGCAGTGCTAGCTTGCGTCCTCCAAGGAATTGCAAGAGAAGAGTGCGGCTGTCCTTTTTGGAGGCTAGGGCAAGGAGACCTGCAAATTTCTCACTTAAAAGTTGTATTTATAGTGAGACTCAACTTCTAGGCCTAATGGGTTTCAAAGCCCTAATCCAATTAGGATTTAATTTCGGGCTTAATAATGGCTCAACTCTTGGGCCCATTATTAATACGAAATTAAAGTGAAACCATAACCCAAATAATTAGCCCATGCACTCTAATGATCCAAATAGCTCTATGTGTGCGACCCAATAGGCTCTTGCCATGTTGGCAATGATCATAAATCACATTTATGATCATAAGCAATGAGCGGTGTCTAGCAGCACATCATTGCTACCCAAGTGATAAGATTGTCGATGATTCAACTAAACCTTTATGATCATCATTGATATATGTCATTTTCCCTTTGTCCAAGATATCAAGACTAAACACGAGACATGGAATGTGTCACTCTCGTATAGCCCAATCTTTGGTTTCTTGATTATCGAGTAGACCAACTTAAACTGATGACATTGATATCGTATATCAACTCATCCGAGCATGGCCACGCATTTTCTAAGTCTAACTCTATCAAGGGGCCCGAAGATATCACTCTCATTACATAGGAGGGACAAATCCCATCTTAATCATACAAATCCCTCCGCATGATATGTGACATACCCAATGACCTTCTTCAAGTTCACTCAGTTACGAGCAACGAAAGAAAGTATCAACGTATGTGACTCACATGTAAGGAACCTTCATGATCTTAGGTCGAAGGACTACATATACCATGATCAGTATGAGAATCACTTATGACACTTATATAACGATCCATGTAGTGTCCTCATGGTGGGTCAGTCCAGTACACAAGTTCTCCAACTAGTACTCATATGTAGACTACATATCTCATATTAGTCTCCACATATGCTAGTCATTATGTATTATTGCAACCCGCTCCACAATAATACTAGACCAGGGACGTTTAAGAATATCATTGTTTTAGGGTTATGATTATGTTTGTTAAGTTACGCAGAAACAAAAGAACAAACATAATTGTTGGATTAATGCCTCAATAAAATATCATGACTTAATGTGCAAAAATACAATCATCTCATGATTGGCTTTTTGGACACAACACTAACAGATCCTTTGCGCTGTAGTCCCCGGCCATCTATCGAACCACTAGCTAAGAATCGCTGTGGGCCTTTAGGTTTCTCACACCAACTCTTCTGGCAAGGCGCAAACCTGTTATGAGGGCTTCCTATTTTGCCATATTATTGGTCACATTAAACCCGATTTTGATGGCTTTCATAGCTTCCATACCTTCGGGGCCATGGAGAATTACTCTGGCTCATTGGTGTTCGGAACCAGAGGCCTCGTCAACATACAGAGTCCACTCAGGTTTATTCGTTTCGAGGTTAGGCGGACTCTCTTCGGCAACGGTTACCTCAACAATGAAATTTGGCAATGCCTGTGCCTTTATTGCCTTCCTTGGCTCATAGTTGATATCATATTCACCGAGCCTTTATCCTTGTCTCCTTCAGCTAGTTTTTTCCCCAATCGAGTACTTCGGCCTGGGACAGGCTCCACACTTTTTGTTTCTTTTTTTTTTTACGTCTACTGTTTCTTCTCTTTTTGCCTCCTCTGTGAGCAAGGCCTTTGCTCCTGAAGTCTGTGCGTGGATCTTTGCCGGGTCCTTTCTTGGTTTCATAAAGACCTTCCTCACTTCCCCTTGGTCGATGAAGATCTCCACATCTCCATCCTTTGTTGCGAAGGTGACAGCAAAGTACTTCACATTTGGGCGGATGTGGAGATTCCCTTGCATTTACCTCCCAAGGATGGCATTGTATGATGAAGCGGCATTTATGACGATGAACCTTGTCATTGTGGAAGCAAATAGCTCACCCCTATTTTGTGGCGACGTTCTTCTTAGCATTAGAGGTAGGTCAATCCACTTGAGGACAGGGAGTTTGGATGGACCTACCCTGAAGGTAGGGGAAGTGACAGGCTTGAGATCGCCTTTTGGGATACACAAATTCGGCAGCAAATGAGAGAATAAGACATCGGCGTTAGAACCATGATCGAGGAGTACTCTTTTGACATCCCAATTTCCTATCCTTGACATGATTAAGAGTGGGTCGTCATGAGGGAATGCTATGGTGGACCCATCTTTCCGAACAAGCTTGTTTGATGGGTTACCAATTCCATCACCGATATCTCCCTGGCTTTCCTCTTTCTTTCTGTCGAAGGTAGTCCAATGGTGATCGTCTGGATTACCATAGCTGGAGGTGGAGGATTCTTCTTAGTACTTTGCTTTTGATGTCGGTCAAAATTGTAATCCTCATCTTCCTTTCTTTCCTCTTCCCTCCTTCCCCTAGACGAGGGCATTCGTATGTACCTGTGGAGTTGGCCCTACTTGATCAGGGACTTAATGTACTACATGAGTTGGAAGTAATCCTCAGTGTCATGACCGTGGACCCAATGGAATTGACAGAATTTCTTCATATTTTTCTTGTTTTCTGAGGTCATGCCCTTCGGGCGGCGAATTTGGCTCACTTGCCTCTCCATAGCCATTAGGATGTTTGTCCTCGTGGTGTTCAAGGGAGTGAACACTATTGGCTTCTTCCCCTTTTGCTTACGAGGTCTCCCTCCACCTTCGGTTGGATACATGTGGTAAGACTTCGGCCCTCCTATCCTTAATTCCTCAGCAGTCATGTGTTGTTCGGCCCTTCAATAGAACTTGCCGAGGGTGTCCGAGGGGTGCTTTGAGAACTTGTAAAAGAGTTGTGAGTCTCGGTGAAGTTTTCGTATCATGGCGAGGATGTGTATTTAGGGATGGAAGTCTGGCACGCTCAGGGCTTCTTGGTTAAAACTTTCAACATAGTCACGAATGGTTTCTCCCTTCCTCTATGCCATGTCAAACATCTGGACGGGCATCTTCACCGTCGGCCTACTCCCGATGAACTGTTGAGTGAAGGCAGTGGACAACTCCTGGAAACCCATTATGGTTCCGGGGGTCAGGGAGTTGTACCAGGCAGTCGCCAGCCCTGAGAGGGTGACCTCAAAGCATTTGCAAAGCGTGGCATCCTCAGTACCGTGTAGTACCATGCTGCGTCTATACTTCGTGGGGTGAGCTTGGGGGTCACTACGCCCAACATAGGTTTCCAAGTGAGGGACTCGAAAGTCACTTGGCATTGGTGCTTCCACTACATCCCGGACAAAGGGTGACTCTTCTCCGTTGAAGGTCTCAGATAACCTTGACCAGACTGGCTTTTGGGAGATCTGCCTCTCTAATTTTTCCAACCTCTCTAGGATCTATTCCATGAGGATGGTGGCCCTAGGCTCTTCTCGCTGCCTAGAGGCCTCCGGCAACAGAGAACGATGCTCCTTTTCAGGGAGTAACTTTGGCAGCGGGGGGATTGTGATCTCGCTTCCGTGAAGAACTTCACCGGCGAGAAGTCTTAGCTCCGTTGGACTCTGTTTCTCTAGTACGTCGAGCTTTGGGGGGCACGTCCTCCGTTGAGGACTCATCACGGAAGTCCCCACTCCCTGAACTCCGGTAAGTGGACTTCGGGCTCCTCTCCCGACGGGGAGTTGGTGAAGAGGCCCTTCGACCCGAAGGTGGGTGTGACCACCTTTGGTCCAACTGTTGCATCATTTTAGCCACAATAGAACACTGAAAATTGCGTAGGAAGCTCATCGTGATTGTTAAAGGAAGTTGGTCCTCAGGCAAGGAAGTCCCTGCGGTGGGTTGTTAGGTTGTCGGTTGATTCTCTGGCACGGACGGGGACTTCAAGAGTCCTTTATCCTTAGAATGTCGAGTCTCAATAACGGCTATGTGAGGGTGGTTTCCCACAGATGGCGCCAAATGATGCCCATCGGCATCTTCGTTGTATGACATAATGGCCTGAAGTGGGGACTTTCGGTGTGGAGGATGTCTGAAGGAGAGACTTTCGACGTGAAAGTGCCTGAAACACTCAAAAGAATAGGGGTTAGGAGGTCCCCGGAGTGTGTTTTCGGGGGAGGAGCCTCCGATGCCCAAGTTAGTACTTGGCATGTAGTTAATAGAGAGTAGAGAGCAGAGTTTTCTTAGGAGTTCAGTCTTGTCTTACCAAGGTTGTTTCCCAAGTATTTATAGGGGGCGTTAGGAGAAGTCCATTTGACATAGACCACTCAGATCATGACACGCATTCTGTTGGAAGTGATCTGTACCATCGGGTATGGGGATTTCCAGCTGGCCATAGGCTGTTCTGGCCAGAAGTTAGGGCCGTGGGAGGTCTGTGTGTCGGGGGTGTGTCCGAGGGCACTGTGTTAGAGGCTCCTCAACCATTTTTTTCATGTTCACAAGACCCCTTCGGTGAAAGAGACCTCTTTGGGATAGGAGGGCTTCCTTGTCGAGGTTTGTCTAGTTATTCGCAAGTCTGCTTGACACAGAGCACCTCCTTCAAAAGATGTTTTCCCCTACCGAGGGTGGTCAGTCTACTTCTCCCAAAATTAGTTAGGTCTTCTTACCGAGGATGGTAATGTAACATCTTTCTAAGGTCAGTGCTGTTATCCCCTGAGGGTGATGGTGGATTTACCGTGGTCAGGGTGTTAGGGACCGTGGACCCTCTTTTCCCGAGGTTCGTGCTCGCATTCCCCGAGGATGATGCTCGTCCCTTCCAAAGGTGGTGCCTTGTCATAGCTTGGAGGTTTGAAGGGTAATAGCCCTTTGGCTATCAATAGGCATGACACTTTGCTTATAAATTCGATCATTTAAGTCACCAAACTTTTAGTTGAATATGGGTACACTTCAAGTGCATCGTAGAGCCTTTTAGTGCATTCCAGAATGCTCCCTATTGCTTTCATGTGTTTTTCACCTTTTCTTTGATTGCATTGTAGCCCATATTCCCATTTAAATCCTAAGCATCAATCCCCCATAATCTCTTTCAAGACATTTGGCTTTAGGGCTTTCACATGCCCACGGTTACACATAAAGGCACACTTAAAAGTTTCTTAGTGCTTTTCCATGGAGCACTTTACTTTCCTTCTTGTTTTTGACTTATATTGCAATCCTCCTTCTTGATTTATCATTTAGTATCCATCCCACCATGTTTCCCTTGAGGCATTTGGTTTTAAAGCCTCTATGGTTACGTAAGTACTCATATAAGTGTGCTCAGAAGCCTTTATGCCCTCCCTTGGTGCTCCCTTAGTTTTCTTCGGTTGTTTGCCACTTTTCTTTACATAATGAGCCTTAACTTCAAACTCTACCTTGGCACTTAGTTTTAGTCATTTTTAGATCACAAGTATAGCACTTTCCTTCATGTCCCACTTAGGTGTATTCAAGTGCACTTAGGATGTCTTTAAGGCATCCTAAGGTTACTTGACCTTCTATGGCTCCCTTTCTTTATGTTCATGACTTGCATCACTTACCTACACCATTAATGTACATCATAAAAATCACAGTGGATGGCCTATGCAAGTCACAAGTGATGCCCCAAGGCATCTTCGTTTGCTGTCATGTTGACAGGTGGAGAGACTTCCTGAGGAGGCGAGCGCCTGGAGTTCTGGTTTCCCAGCTGAGTGTGCCTGAAAAGCTCAAAGAAGAGGTTAGGAGGTCCCCGGTTTGCTTTTCCGGGGAGGACCCTCCGACGCCCAAGTCAGTTTTCTGAGTGAAGGTGGAGGAAGAACACTAAGGGATCAAGTGTCTTGCCTGTTCTGTGTTTTCTCAGAGAGAGGAAAATGCCCCATCCTTTGCCCAGTCCCTTTTCCTAGTATTTATAGGAGTAGATGGTCCGTTCAGATCATGACACGTGTTCGGTCGGATTTGATCTGTGCTTTTGGACCTAGGGGACAGGCAGCCGTTTGCAGCCTCCTTTAGCCCTGGACCCGGACAGGTTGTGTCAGGACTGGGGCGGCTGCGGCGTGTCAGTTCGCCGTTCTGATGTGACGTGTAGGGCTTGTGGGCGACATGTCAGAGGCTCCTTAAATGCTCATACCGTACTCCCGAGGTCCCCTGGGCGAGGTCGCCCTTCGGTGCGTGCACCCTCTTCGGATTCTATCCGTCCTTCGGTGCGAGCACCTCCTTCGGGATCTATCCCATATTTTTGGGAGTTCCCTTGATGGACACCTTCTTCGGGACTCACACCCATAGTTCGGGGATTCCCTTGTTCAGGTGCTTCTTGTTCGGGGAAGACCTCTTCGGGGCAGTCAGTTTGGCCCCTCGATGGAGACGGTGTTGTCCTCGGAATTCCTGACGAGCTAACCAAAGTCTCGAGCTCATAGTGTTTGACTTCGCACCTTCCGAGGTCAGTGAAAAGATCCTCTCTTGGGTGACGTCAGACTCCTCGGCCAATATTCTGGCAGGGAGTTACTACCGAGGAGGCAATAGCCTTTGGCTATCACAGGCCCACCTCCGAAAAGCCGAAGTGAGAAACTTCGGTTCATCGGTTTTCGGGTCCTGTGGCTGTGATATCTGCGCCGAAGACGCCTTCTTCTGCTTGTAGCGATGGGCAGCATTTTTGCGTCCTCGAGGCGCGAGAAGATAGGCTGTCCCTGTGCCGAAGATACACCCTCTACCTGAAGTCACAGGCTGTCTCTTGGTATCCTCGTGTCGAGGGAAGATAGGATAACCTTGTACCGAAGATAGACCTTCTGCCCGAAGTCACAGGCTGTCTTTTGGTGTCTTCGAGGTAACCTACTTTTTTGCCTTTATAGGTCTGCTCATGCGTCGCGTCCTGCGTCTAGCGGAGTCAGTCTAGGGCGGCGCCTCTAAACCAAACGATGTCAGAGGGCGTGCTCGACGTGATGGGCGACACGTGGCACGTTCGCTGCGCGATGACCGACACGCGGCACGTTTGCTGCGCGATGGCTGACACGTGGCGCACTATTACTGGGTGAGAATGTACTGAGTACGGCAGGCGCGACTTTTCAGGCTCACTTAGCAGTTATGGCGACGCTTCGCCTTCCGAGGGGTACTAATGACGACGGTTCACCTGGCCTTCTCGGCCTATATATACCAGTCCTGTCATAACCCTCTTTTTGCTTCTGCTTTTGCTTTCTTCTGCCTTCTAATTCTCTCCCGATTTTCCGCGGCGGTTCTCCTTTTTCAGGCGTTTTTCCGACCACTTTTCACGACGGCTTCCAGAAATCCAGATTCCGGCAAGACCTTTGGTGGGTTTTAGTCCTTTTGCTTTTTTCAAAGCTTCTTCTTTTTTTTTTTGTTTTTCCCGAACTCGTTTTCATCATGCCTGTTCCCGAGAGTTGGCAACCTCTTCTTTCTCACCCCTGCTGCACTACTCCGGCAAAACTAGCGAAGTGGAAGAAAAAGTTTTTCTTACCCTCTTACTCTGTGACGAGGTTGCCCCGTCCTGACCAATTTCCTTTCTCCAACCGAAGTGATGAAATCACCGTTTTCCGAGCCCAACTGAAGGCCGGACTTCGGTATCCCCCCCCGGAGATGGTTAGCGCGTTCTGCGACTTCCATGGCATTGCCGTTAACCAGCTCCCACCGAACTCGTACTGCTATTTCAACGCCTTCCTCTGTATGTGCGGCGTTTTCAAAATAAAACCTCACTTTGTAGTTTTTCTTCAGTACTACAAGCTCTTCGTGGTCCCGAAGGGTGGCTTCTACTTTATGCTACCTCGGGGATCCGGGAGCAAAAAGTATACGTTCACCTTCGCCACCAAAGACAGCTGGCGAGGGTGGCAACAAAAATTCTTTTTCCTGAAGAAGTCGGAGACTTGGTCGCACGTCCCGACCAAGTGGGCTCAGGGGAGGCTCAAGATGGATGTTGTTGACCCGAAGATACTGCTAGACGCCGACGTAGCACCTATCTTTGAGGACTTCGACAGGCGCATCCGGGCCGTCTCTGACTGGGCTGCCGAGGTCTCTCCTCGTGCCCTTTACCCCTTTCCGATCAACTGGAGGCTCATGACCGAAGAGGTCCTTCGGGAACTCAAGGTGGTAAAGGAGCATGAGACAGACCTCAACATGCCGAAACCGGCTTCTTCGGGGAAGGACTCCTGGCTCGTGAAACTCCTTCGGGGGAAAGAGACTTATGAGTCTTTTTATGAGAGTAAGTTACTTTCTCATTTTTCCCTTCATAACTTCATCTTGGACTTACACTGATCTTCTTTTCTTTTTTCAGAGATGGGCGACGACGCGGCTGCCTTTTACAAGAGATGGGGCGACGACGCGGCTGCCTTCTACAAGGCTCTTTTTACCGGGCAGGCCGAGAGGGGCAAACAGACAAAGAAGGCCGCCTCTCGGAGGCGGAAGCAGACTTCGGGCGGCCCTCCTTCCAAACGGGCAAAGAAAGCTGCTCCTTCCTCTCTTCCGCAAATTCCGGAGGAGGTAGGCGAGGAGCCCGAAGACCCTGCTGCCCCTTTGCCCGAGGTTCCTTCTGTCGACGTCCCTTCTTCCGACGTCCTTCCTCAAAGCCCCACGCCTTCGCATGCTCTTCTGGAGGGCGATGGGGAGGAGACCCCTTCTGCCGAGGAACGGCGCCAAATAAAAGGCAAGGGGATCTCTACTGAGGCGACGTCGATTCTTGACGACGACGTTACCGAGGTGCCAGCAGGTTTGTACTTTGTCGAAGAACCTTTTTTTTTCTTGTAAATCCTTAAGGGTTTTCTGGCCTTAACCAATTTTTCTGCCTTGTTGTGCAGCGGAGGTGGCCGCTCCTGACTGGGTTGCCGAACACGCCCGCAAGAGGGCCCTTCGGGATGCCAAAGTCCCAGCAGGGAAAGTTCCGAAGGAGCCCTTCTGGACGTTCACGGCGGACATGAATATGTACTCCGAGGACTGTCCCGAGATGGCCAGGCAAATGTGCAAAGGGGTGCTTACCGAGGCCTCTTACAAGGCCCTTGCGGCGGCCTACCCAGGCGACAACTCTTTGGCCGCCAAACTCACTGAACATGCCGCCCAGGTATGTTTCACTGTTTCCTCAGTGTCAATTTCGCCTTTGCTTTTCACTTAGCATCATTTTCCCTTTGTTTGCTTTTTTTTTTTGGCAGCTGGTGGGGTATGCTGGGTTCCTCCGAGTCTGGGTGGCTCGGGAATCAGAAAGGAGGGCGTCACTCTGGGACGCTTACACCAAGACGAAGGCCCAGTGTTCGGCACTGGAAGCCGAAAATGCTCAGCTGAAGCAGTCTGCGGAGAAGGAGGTTGCTGAACTTCGGGAGGGGTTCAAAAAAGAGAAAGAGGAACTTCAGAAAGACACCTCCCAGAAACTTTTCGACATCGGTTCTCGAGTGGCGGAGCTGACCTCGACCGTTGAAGCGATTCAAAAGGATAAGTCAGAAAGTGACCCAATCCTTGCGAAGACGCTCGAGGAAAAGGCCCAGCTCGAAGCCGAGGTCGCATCTCTGAAGAAGCCTTCAGAAGAGAAGAAGAAGATGAAGGGATTGAGGAGAAAGCTCAAGGATCTGGCGAAGGATTACGCGGATCTGGAGAAGGACTACGCGGATTTGGCGGTCAAGAAGCGCGAGTCCGATGATATGACGAAGTTGGGCTTTCAAGACGGCTTCTGCCTTGTCCGGCACCAAATTCTGCAGAAGTTCCCAGATTTTGACCTCTCCTTCCTGGAAGGCATGAACATCCCCAAGGAGCCTCGGTGGACTTGGTCCAAGATCGAGCACTTGAAACTGCCTCCTTGTCTCCCGGCGTCGAAGGCTACTGACAAAAGCACAGAGGCTGGCAGTTCTCAAGACGCCGAGGTTCCTTAGTTTGTACTAGGGCCCTTTGTCTTCATTTTCTTCTTCTTTTTTGTAGTCTTTCAGCAACTTTCTTCTCTGTAAGCACTCTTTGGCTTAATAGATACAACTTTGGCTAAGTATTTTTTGCCAGATTCTTTTGTTTCCCTCTGTCCCGAACATAATTCGCTCAAGAGACTTCGGAAAACCATACTTTTGCTTTCCTTTGTCCCGAACATATTCGCTCAAGAGACTTCGGAAAACCATACTCTTGCTTTCCTTTGTCCCGAACATATTCGCTCAAGAGACTTCGGAAAACCATACTCTTGCTTTCCTTTGTCCCGAACATATTCTTACTTTCCTTTCGGCGATTGCTTTCGTGAGACTCTTGTTTTGTACTTCTTCAGAACTTTTTACTTAGACAAATTTTTCCAACTTGTGGAATACAACTTTCCCACCGAACTTTTTAGGCATAGAATTTTTTCAAGGCCTCTGAGTGCCAAGTATTTTTTAATTCTATGCCTTCGGCATCACCGAGCTTATAAACTCCTTTTCGTACTTCGGCAAGTACCAGGTAGGGTCCTTCCCAATTTGCGCGAAGTACCCCGTGGGACGGCTTTCGGGGTGCAAATTCAGCCTTTCGGAGAACGAGGTCTCCCTTCTTTATTCCTTTTGGCCTGGCGCGTAGGTTTATGGCTGCTGCCACTCTTTGCTGGAAAGCTTTTCTTCTCAGCTCGGCTACTTCTCTGTGTTCGCCGACGAGGTCGAGCTTGGTTCTCAGGCCGAGGTCATTTCCTTTTTCATCGAACACTTGGACTCGTATTGACGGTTGTACTACCTCGACGGGGATGATGGCCTCTGTACCGAAGACAAGTGAAAAGGGTGTTTCCCCTGTGGCTCTTCGGGGTGTCGTTCGGTAGCTCCATAACACGCTTTGGAGTTCTCCTGGCCATTTCCCTTTTGCTTCTCCCAATCTCTTTTTCAGACCATCTTTTATGGTCCTGTTAGATACTTCCACCTGCCCATTACTTTGGGGGTGAGCTACTGGGGCGAAGTGCATTTTTGTCCCGAGGTCGCTAATGAACTCTTGGAATCCTTTGTCTATGAACTGGGATCCATTGTCCGCTACGAGTACCCTCGGTATGCCAAATCTGCATACGATGTTTTTCCATACGAACTTCTGCACTTCTTTTGCCGAGATAGTTGTCAGAGGTTCTGCCTCGACCCACTTAGAGAAATAGTCTACTGCTACTACGCAGAACTTTACGCCTCCAGGCGCCGTTGGGAGTGGCCCAATGAGATCTATGCCCCAAACTGCGAAGGGCCAAGGATAGTCTGCCGAAGTCACGAACTCTGAGGGTGTTCTTTGGATGTTCGCATGTCTCTGGCAACTACCACATTTCCGGACGAACTGCTTGGCGTCCTTTCTCAGGGTAGGCCAGAAGTATCCTTGGCGAAGTATCACTGCTGCCAGGGCGTCGGTTCCGATGTGCGAACCACAGGCACCTTCGTGAACTTCTTCGAGGATCATTTCAGTATCCTCTTCACTAACACACCTCTGTAGTGGATTTGCATATCCTTGCCGATATAGTTCTTCTCCAATTAAGAAGAAACGTCCGGAGCGCCTTCGCACTTTTGCGGCTTCGCTGGGGTCTTCGGGGAGTGTGTTGGTTGCGAGATACGTTTTGATTGGTTCTTTCCATCCTTTCCCCGAGGTCTCTATGCTTAACACCGCGATGCTGGGGTGGCTTAGCACTTCGGTGCAAGTTTTGGACTTCGCCAAACAGTCTGCCTCAGCATTTTCTCGTCGGGGTACGTTCTCGATTTTCACGACGTCGAACTCCCGAATAAGCTTTGTTACCAACTCATGGTATTTCGCCAAGGTCGGGTCTTTCGCGCCATAGTCCCCTGCCATTTGCCGGACCACCAGCTGGGAATCACTATGGGCTTTCAAGTTTCTCACGCCAATTTTTCTGGCCAGGCGTAATCCTGCTATGAGGGCCTCATACTCGGCCATATTGTTGGTGGCATTGAAACTGAACTTGATGGCCTTCATTACTTCTAGGCCTTCGGGGCCTCTGATAATCACTCCAGCTCCCTGGTGTTCGGATCCTGAGGCCCCGTCAACGTGTAAGGTCCATTCTGGCTCACCCTCTTTTGGATCTGAATGGCTCTCCTCAGTGGTGGGTATTTCGGCGATAAAATCTGCCAGTGCTTGAGCTTTTATGGCTTTCCGAGGCTCGTATGTGATCTCGTGTTCACCCAGCTCTATGCACCACTTGGAGAGCCTTCCCGAATGATCAACTCTCTTCATGACATCCCGTAGTGGCAGACTACTTCGGACAATGATGGGGTGAGCCTGAAAGTATGGCCGCAGCCTTCTACCTGCAAGCACTAAGGCATATATAGCTTTTTGAAGCAAAGGGTACCTGACTTCGGCGCCATGCAAGGACTTGCTGACATAGTAAACCGGCCACTGTTTCGGTCCTTCTTCTTTCACAAGAACCGAACTCACAGCTTTTTCCGTGACGGCGAGGTATAGTGCCAGGGGCTTTCCCTCCCGAGGTTGCCGCAGAGTCGGCAGTCTGGCCAAGTAGACTTTGAGTTCTTCCCAGGCTTTTTGGCAATCTTCAGCCCAAGGATGGCCATCCCTTCCGAGGTCGCCTTCCATTTTTGCCGCTTTTGTGAGGACTTTGAAGAAGGGTCGACACCTATCTCCGTACCTGGAAATAAACCTGCTCAGAAAGGTTATTCTTCCGGTGAGTCTCTGCACGTCTTTGACTGTGGTAGGTGTTCGGAATTCAAGCAGAGCCTTAATCTTCTCAGGGTTAGCGTCGATGCCTCTTTCGGATACCATGTACCCGAGGAATTTTCCCGAGGTCACCCCGAAGATGCACTTCTCTGGATTAAGGCGGATCCCGAAGGTTCTGAGCTTTTGGAAGGTTTCCTCTAAATCTGCAACGTGGTAGCCAGGCAGTTTGCTCTTGACTATCATATCATCAACATATACCTCCATGTTCCTCCCCATTTGGTCTTTGAAGACCTTGTTCATCAGCCTTTGGTAGGTGGCTCTTGCATTTTTTAGCCCGAAGGGCATTCTGATATAGCAATATGTTCCTCCTTCGTTGATGAAGGCAGTCTTCTCTTCGTCTCCGGGGTCCATCCTTATCTGATGGTAACCACTGAAGGCGTCTAGGAAACTTAAGAGCCCGTATTCGGCAGTTGAGTCTACCAGTTGATCTATTGGTGGAAGAGGATATGAATCTTTCGGGCAAGCATCGTTCAAATTTCTGAAGTCGATGCACATCCGGAGCTTACTACTTCCTTCTTTTGTGGCAATTACCACGTTGCTTAGCCATTCGGGGTAGTTTACCTCCCGGATAACGTTGGCGTCTATCAGACGCTGGACTTCGGTTTTGACGAAGTCACTTTTGTGAGCTGAGATGCTCCGTTTCTTTTGCCGGACAGGTTTTACTTCCGGACTTACTTTGAGGCTATGCTGGATTACGCGAGGGTTTACCCCTGGCATGTCCTTCGGCGAGTAGGCGAACAGGTCTTTATTTGTAAGCAGAAAAGATACAAGTTTTTCCTTGTCTCCTTCGGCCATACTTTTCCCTATTCGGGTGCTATGGCCTGGGACAAGCTCTACTTCTTCTGTTTCCGCTTTTGTTGGATCTTCTGCCTCGCCCTTTTCCAGCTCTTTTGCTTCTACAGCATGTGCTAAGTTGCTTGCTGGAGCCTTTCGTGCTCTGACGAACACCTTTCTCACTTCGCCTTGATCAATGAAGATCTTTGCGTCTCCTTCTTTGGTGGCGAAAGTGACGGTCAAGTACTTTACATCAGGGCGAATGTGCAAATTTCCCTGTGTCTGTCTGCCGAGGATGGCGTTGTATGACGAAGGAACGTCCATGACTATGAATCTTGCCATGGTAGAAGCGAACAACTCAGCAGTTCCTTTCTCCGAAGTTCCTTTCATCATCAAGGGGAGGTCGATCCACCCGAGGACAGGTAGCTCAGATGGTCCTACGCCGAACGTGGGTGAAGTAACAGCCTTGAGGTCACTCCTGGATACGCCCAAATTTGGCAGCAAATGTGAGAACAAAACGTCGGCGTTTGACCCATCGTCCAGCAGTACCCTCTTGACGTCCCAGTTTCCTATCCTCGCCATTATCAGCAATGGATCGTCATGGGGAAATACGATGGTGGAGCCATCCTGGCGGGCCAACTTTTTTATTGGGCTCTGATATTCCATCACCGCTATCTCTCTGGCCCTTCTTTTCCTTTCCGAGGATGGAAGCCCGGTTGTGATCGTCTGTATTACTCCTGCCGAAGGTGGGGGACGCCTTCTCGGACTTCGGTTCCTTCGCCTGTCCGAATCGTAATCCTCGTCATCAGGCTTTCCTTCTTCCTCTTTTCTCCCCTTCGGGGAAGGCATTCTCAGATAACGCCGAAGCTGGCCCTGCTTTATCAGTGATTCAATGTACTTTTTCAACTGAAAGCAGTCTTCGGTGTCATGACCGTGATCACGGTGGAACTGACAGAACTTCTTCATGTTCCTTCTGTTATCAGCAGTCATGCCCCTCGGTCGTTGGATTTGAGCCCCCTGTTTTTCCAACGCCATGAGGACGTTAGCCCTCGTGGTGCTCAGAGGTGTAAAGTTTTGGGGCTTCCTTCCTCCTACTCGCATTCTCCGAGGTCGGCCTAACTGTTCCGTTGGACACCGGGCTTGCTGGCTGGACCCTTCGCCACGAGCGTGAATATGGTCAGCCTTCGGTCCGGTCATTCTCAGCTCTTCGGCTGTCATATGTTGTTCAGCCCTTCGGTAGAATTCTCCCAGCGTGTCCGGGGGATCTTTGGAGAATTCATAAAACAAGTGCGAATCCCTCCGGAGGCCCCTCGTCATGGCGAGGATGCGGATTTCGGGACGAAAGTCCGGAACACTGAGGGCCTCTCTGTTGAACCTCTCGACATAGTCACGGATGGTCTCCCCGTTTCTTTGTGCTATGTCAAACATCTGGACGGGCATCTTCGCCGTCGGCTTGCTCCCAATGAACTGTTGGGTGAACGCTGTGGACAGCTCCTGGAACCCCCTGATGTTTCCGGGAGGCAGGGAATTGTACCAGGCAGTTGCTGGTCCTGCGAGGGTGACTTCAAAGCACTTGCAGAGTGTAGCATCATCAGCCCCGTGTAGCACCATGCTGCGTTTGTACTTTGTTAGGTGGGCCTGGGGATCAGTCCGGCCCTCATAGGTCTCTAGCCGAGGTAGCCTGAAGTCACTTGGCATGGCCGCCTCGACTACTGTTCGGGCGAACGGAGTTTCATCTCCAGAGACGGTTTCAGTTAGCCTGGCCCAAACAGGCTTGCGTGCCACCTGCTGTTCCACTCTCTCCAGTCTTGCCAAGACTTTCTCCAGGAGGAGCGTAGCACTGGGCTCCTCTTCCTGGTGCTTGGAGCTTCTTGGGTAAAAGGACTGTTGCCGTCTCTTCGGAGAGCGACTTCGATACCGAGGTGAGGGGGACCTTGCCTCTGGTGATAAACTTCTTCTGGACGGGACTTCGGGTCGTTCAGACCTTGCTCTTTCCGCCAGCCGTGCTCCGAGGGGCAAGTTATCTGTTGAGGATTCTTCTCGTGGTTCCCCACTTCCCGAGCTATGATGGGTTGCCCTTGGGCTTTTCTCCCGAGGTCGTGCTGGCGAAGTGGGTTTTTGCGCCTGGGCCGGTTGCGGCCATCTTCGGTCTATTTGTTGTGTCATTTCAGCCACAACAGACCTCTGAAAGTCTCTTAAAAAACCCATGGTGATGACAAGAGGGCGTTCCTCTTCAGGCAAGGAAGTCTCTGGGGGACTTTGTTCGGTAGCTGGTTGGGTCTCAGGCGCGGACGGGGACTTCGGGAGTCCTTTGTCCTTCGAACGCCGAGTTTCGACAACAGCTACCTGGGAGTGGTTTCCCACAGACGGCGCCAAATGATGCCCCAAGGCATCTTCGTTTGCTGTCATGTTGACAGGTGGAGAGACTTCCTGAGGAGGCGAGCGCCTGGAGCTCTGGTTTCCCAGCTGAGTGTGCCTGAAAAGCTCAAAGAAGAGGTTAGGAGGTCCCCGGTTTGCTTTTCCGGGGAGGACCCTCCGACGCCCAAGTCAGTTTTCTGAGTGAAGGTGGAGGAAGAACACTAAGGGATCAAGTGTCTTGCCTGTTCTGTGTTTTCTCAGAGAGAGGAAAATGCCCCATCCTTTGCCCAGTCCCTTTTCCTAGTATTTATAGGAGTAGATGGTCCGTTCAGATCATGACACGTGTTCGGTCGGATTTGATCTGTGCTTTTGGACCTAGGGGACAGGCAGCCGTTTGCAGCCTCTTTTAGCCCTGGACCCGGACAGGTTGTGTCAGGACTGGGGCGGCTGCGGCGTGTCAGTTCGCCGTTCTGATGTGACGTGTAGGGCTTGTGGGTGACATGTCAGAGGCTCCTTAAATGCTCATACCGTACTCCCGAGGTCCCCTGGGCGAGGTCGCCCTTCGGTGCGTGCACCCTCTTCGGATTCTATCCGTCCTTCGGTGCGAGCACCTCCTTCGGGATCTATCCCATAGTTCTGGGAGTTCCCTTGATGGACACCTTCTTCGGGACTCACACCCATAGTTCGGGGATTCCCTTGTTCAGGTGCTTCTTGTTCGGGGAAGACCTCTTCGGGGCAGTCAGTTTGGCCCCTCGATGGAGACGGTGTTGTCCTCGGAATTCCTGACGAGCTAACCAAAGTCTCGAGCTCATAGTGTTTGACTTCGCACCTTCCGAGGTCAGTGAAAAGACCCTCTCTTGGGTGACGTCAGACTCCTCGGCCAATATTCTGGCAGGGAGTTACTACCGAGGAGGCAATAGCCTTTGGCTATCAACAAGCATGACATTCTTCCCCCCTTGAAGAATTTAGTCCTTTAGATTCTCAATTAACTTAGGGAGTAGTTCTAGGTATCTCTTGAGCATTTCTATTTTAGTTTCCCACATAGCTTTTGTTCATAATGGTGAGTTCATTGAATTTTCACCATGTTTATCCATCTTTTTCTCAACTTCCTTACATCGTTAACTAACACTTTTATAGGTTTTTCCTCATAGGCAAGATTAGTAGTGATAGCCGAATTGCTATCGCCCTTTAAACCTATAGGCTCGGGCAAAGCACCACACCCGGAAAGTCAAGTGTCACCCACAAGGAGTACGAGCACCAACCTCAGAGAAAGGAAGCATGACATGTTGGGCATCCAACTTCGGTGGCCCACCAACGCCCCTAGGAATGATAATGTTGACCTCGGGAACATGGTGCATTGCCGCCCTCGGCAAGGCAACCAAACCAGCCTCGAAGGAGAAAGACCCTCCACCTTCGGCAGGAGAGAACGCACCCGAAGGGGGAGCTTCAGTGCCAAGAGGATTCCCGGATTACTGAAGACGAGTTTGAAAGAAAAACCCCTATTCCGAAGAGGTCCCTTCTACTGAAGGGACCTCGGGAGTACAGCAGAAACAATTAAGGAGCCTCTGACATGTCACCCTCATATGTAACAAGCCGCCCACAAATGTACCCTGACATGACGCCGCCGTGCACGTCCTGTCACGCAGGCCTACTTTGGCCTTGGCCCCTGACCCGAGCGGCCTACAGTCGGCTAAAGGCCCCCATGCCCAAGGGTACAGGTTACATCTGACCGAACACGTGTCATAATCTGAACGGGTCACATCCCCCAATATATATTAAGGAAGTGGCCTCAATAAGGAGGACATGCAAAAAAAGAAAGGAAAGAATCTCTCTGGCCCCTACTTACCTTTCATCTTCAAAACTGACTTGGCCGTCGGAGGCTCCTTCTGGGAAAAATACTCCAGGGACCTCCTAACCTTTATTCTTTGAGTGTTTTGGGTTGTTTCTCCTAGGAAATCTCCCCTCCAGACGTTCCTCCCTCACCGTAAGTCCCTCCTAGTCTTACCATGTCATACAGTGAAGATACTAATGGGCATCATTTGGCACCGTCTATGGGAAACCACTCACAGGTGGCCTTCATTGAAACTCGGCGTTCTAAGGACAAGGGTCTCCTAAAGTCCCCTTCCATGCCAGAGGTTCAACCGACAACCGAACAACCCGTAGCAGGGACTTCCTCGCTTGAGGACGAACGTCCTCTAACCGTTACCTTGAGCTTCCTGCATGATTTTTAGCACTCTGTTGTGGCTAAAATGATGCAATAGCTAGACCGAAGATGGCCACAGCCGCCTCCGGACTGAAGGCCCTCTTCACCAGTACCTCGGCGGGAGAGAAGCCCAAAGTCAACTCACCGGAGTTCGGGAAGCGGGGACCAACGTGATGAGTCCTCGACGGAGGACATACCCCCCAGGGTTCGACCTGCTAGAAAAATCGGCCCCAAACGGCCCAGGACTCCTTGCCAAAGTAGTTCTTCACCAAAAAAGAAATCGTAATCCCCTCGGCGCCGAAGTTGTTCTCCAAAAAGGAGGCGTCGCTCTCCATTGCCAGAGGTCTCTAAGCAGCAAAAAGAAGATCCCTGTGCCACACTCCTCATGGAAAAATCCTAAAGAGGCTAGAGAGGGTGGAAAGATAGGTAACTCGGAAGCCTGTCTGGTCCGGGCTGTCAGAAAACTTCAACGGAGACAAATCACCGTTGACCCGAGTAGTAGTTGAAGCACCCATGCCTAGTGACTTTCGGGTGCCTCGTTTGGAAACCTACGATGGCCGAAGTGGCCCCCAGGCTCACCTAACCAAACACAAGCGTAGTATGGTGTTGTACGGTGCTGATGATGCCGCTCTGTGCAAATGCTTCGAGGTGACCCTCGCTAGACCAGCAACGGCATGGTACAACTCGTTGGCCTCCGGAACTATCATGGGATTCCAAGAGTTGTCTACCGCTTTCACGCAGCAATTCATTGGAAGCAAGCCAACGGCAAAGATGCTGGTTCAAATGTTTGACATAGCGTAGAAGAACGGAAAAACTATTCATGACTATGTCGAAAGGTTCAACCGAGAAGCCCTGAGAATCCAGACTTTAGGCCAGAAATACGTATCCTCACCATGATACGGGGACTTCGGAGAGACTCACAGTTGTTCTATGAATTCTCTAAGGACCCCCCAGACACCCTTGGTGAGTTTTACCGAAGGGCTGAGCAGTATATGACTTTTGAAGAGCTGAGGATGAGAGGCCCAAAGCCTGGCCATGTCCACACCGAGGGGTCAAGTCAACAAACTCGCTACCCAACCGAATCAAGAGGTCGACCTCAAAAACTCATAGGGAAGAAACCAATGACTTTTACTCCCTTAGAGACCACAAGAATGAACATCCTCATGGCCATGGAAAGGCAAGGAACTCAAATTCAGTGACCGAAGGCCATGACCTCGGACAATGAAAAGAACATGAAAAAGTTTTGTCAGTTCCATTGGGACCGTGGGCATGATACTGAGGATTGCTTCCAGCTGAGGAAGTTCATAGAATCCCTGATAAAGCAAGGCTAACTTCGTCGTTACATACGAATGCCCTCCCCAAAGGGGAGGAGGGATGAGGAAGGGAAATGAGTGAGAATTTAAAGATTTCTAGTAAGGGATTTGGGTACCTTCAAAGAAACATTAAAAACCTGCAAACAAAAACCTGATGACACTCATATATATAATGTATAAAATATACTGTGGGCCTTGTGTAGTTTGAGGCCTAACATATGTGCATATATTCAAGTCCCTTGGAACCCTACCTCTTCCTAGTCCTCATACGGATGTCACCCCGTGCTTAGTGAGTTCTTGGCCCCTAACTCACTCATAGTAAGCCTTGGCTTGCTGATGTCCTAGTGTGCTAAGCTCACTGAAAATCCTTCTCTTTGTTGTTGTACAGGTGAACATGGTGGATGCAATTTGTTAGTATTCCAAGGAACTCACACTAAGTGTATTAGGCTTGATGCGGTCCGGTGGTGCGGAGCTAGCATCTCCACTGTGTGCAGTGGTGAAGGCAGCAAGGGGTCCTGGAGGCGAGGGTTAGTCTAGAGGGAAGGCATCCGAGGTGGATCACCTTAAGTGATGGCTGGCAGCTCCTTGGCCCCGTGAGCAGGGTAATGACGGGAGGTACCTCCGATACGGGAGAGAGCCCGAAATAGTGATTCTTCAAGGAGATCTGGCTGAAACACTCAGAAAACAAGGGTTAGGAGACCCCCGAGGTGGTTTTCCAGGGGGGAACCTCCGACACCCAAGTCAGTGCTTTGAGAAGGAGAGATACTCAGTAATAAGCACAAGGGACTCTTGCCTGGCATGTCCTTCTGAGGGCCGAAGGGAGAGCATTCAGGCAAAAGGAGAGCTTTCGAGCGGAGGAAGTAAAGCATCCTGTGTTTTCTCACCTCTCTTTCCGTTCTTCCGCCAGAAAAGCCCACCTTTCCTGTGATGATTTCCCTTTGATAAAAGGAAAAGGGTGACCCCTTCAGATGATTACACGTGTATGGCACGTGTATGGTTGGATGGTGTTCATACTTCTAGGCGTGGGGGCCCCTAGCCACCTACAGGCTCCTCGGGCCATGAGTCGTAGCCCTTTGTGATAGGACATTAGACTACGATGGCGTATCAGAGCATATCTGAAGGTGGTGTGTCGAAGACATATGTGATCGTAGTGTCAGAGACTCCTTGATAGCTCTTGTCGTACAACTGAGGTCCCTTTGGCTGATATCTCACTTCGGGGTGAGGACCTTTTTTCGGAGTCAGGCTGGAACTTCGGCGTCTCCCTCTTCGGGGCCTTTTCTCCTTTGGAGGGTGATTGGTCATTCTCCCATGAAGTTGGTTTAGTTGCCTTCCCGAAGGAGGCGCTGCGCTGGCTCCCAATATTGGAATTGGCAAGCTACCGAGGTCATGTGCCTCAGGTGTCTGGCTCTCTCTTTTCCGTGGTCGGTGGGTAAACATGGCGATAGCACTTCGGCTATCACATGCCCCATTGGAAAGTTGAAGTGAAGACTTTGGCAAGTAGCTTTTCCGGCATCTGTCTATCGCTCAATTGGCAATTTTTGACTAGACGGCCTCGTGGACTCCCGGAGGCCCACGTAGTAGTATGTCCATTTTCGGTCGAACAGGGCGACACGGAGCCTTTGAACCCTGGACCTTATGGATTTACACTCGGAGTATGACGTCGGCCGGCAAGGCACTTCGCCACCTAGGTAATAAGCCTTGTTCGGATAGGTGTCGTCTGCCCGCCCTTTGGTGTTCTCAAGATTCCCAACTTCCTCACTTTTCCTGCCATAGGCTAGTGGATCGACACGTCGTAAAACTAGGTGTGTCAGTCTCGAGCAATGGGCCCTAGTTTTCCGGATGTCAGAAAATGCGTCCTAGTTTTTCGTGATGGGTGACACATGGCAGTCATCAGCTGGGATGGGCATGCCTTTTTGCGCGTAAAGGGTAATCATGGCGACGCTTCACCTTCGTGCAGCATTTATGACGCCCTTTTGGCTGCCCTTCCTCGATCTATATAAGCCTTCGTCCTATCATACTCTTCACTTGTGTTTCTTTGCTCTAACTTTGCTCTTGCTTTTTCTTCATTTTTTGCGGCGGTCTTAGTGGCGGAGCGATTTCTCGCAACCTTTCAGGACGGCGTCCTTCAACCCTGACGTTGGCAAGACCTTTTGGTGGGTTCTGACTTCTAGCGTTCCTTCGTTGTTTGCTTTTCCTTTTGCTTTCCGAAGACATTTTTCCCCCTTTTTCTGAAGTCATCTTTCGGTCAACCATGCCTATTCCCGAGAGTTGGCAACCCCTTTTGTTTCACCTTTGTTGCACCACTCCTGAAAAATTACAAAAGTGGAAGACCAAATTTTTTCTTCCCTCGTATGCTATTACAAGGTTACCTTGCCTTGGCCAGTTTAGCTTTATGAATCGGGGTGAAGAGGTTACTGTTTTTCGAGCCCAACTGAAGGCCAGACTTCGGTTTCCTCATGCGAAGATGATTTGTGACTTTTGCCAGTTTCATGGCATAGCCGTGAATCAGCTTCCTCCCAACTCATTTTTCTATTTTAACACCTTTATCTGCAAGTGCGGGATCTTCGGGGTAGAACCCCATTTCATCCTGTTCATGTAGTATTATTATTATAAGCTCTATCTGGTTCCGAAGGGTGGCTTTTATTTCATGTTGCCTCGGGGATCTGGGAGCAAGAAATTTATGTTCACCTTTGCTACCAAGGATAGCTGGCGAGGGTGCCAAAGGAAGTTCTTCTTCCTGAAGGTGGGGGAGGCCTGGTCGCACGTGCCGACTATATGGGCTCAGGGAAAGCTGGGGGCGGATGTTATGGATCCCAGGAAGCTGCTAACTCCTGAGTTGGTGGTGAGGTTTGGGAACTTTGACATACGAATCCGTGCTATCACCGACTGGGATGCCAAGGTCCCTTCACGCTCTCTCTACCCTTTCCCGATCATGTGGAAACTCATGACCGAGGATGTCCTTTGGCAGCTGGGGGTGGTTACGGAGCATAAGATGGATCTCGGCATGCCAGCTCCTGCTACCGAGGGGAAGAACTCTTGGCTGGTGAAGCTCATTCGGAGCGAGATCACTTACAAAGCCTTTTCTGAAAATAAGTTTCTTTCAAAGTTTTTTTAGCATAAGTGCTTATGGATTTACACTGATTTCTTCCCTCTTTTTTAGAGATGGGCGAGGAGTCTGCCGCCTATTACAGGTCTCTCTTCCTTGGTCTGGCCGAGAAGGGAGAACAAAAGAAGAGGCGCAAGGCTTCTGGGAACGGATCATCTTCGGCTAAGAAGGCTAAGAATGACACCCCTCTTCCCCCTCCGGAGGACGTTTCGGAAGCCGGTGATGTTATTGCTACTTCCACTAAGGCGGTGATGTCATTGCAACTTCCACCAAGGTTGCAACTTTTGCCGAGCCTGAAACTGCTGCCGAAGTCCCTGCTGGGGTGATTGCCTTTCCTGCTCCTCCGAGTCCTGCCACGTCGACAGATCTTGTGGGCTCTTTGGCAGATGTTTCTACGAAAGATTTAGAAAGACGCCGAAGGGCCAAGGGCAAACATATTCCTGCCGATGTGGAGCAGGTCAGTGACTCTGATAATGACTGTGCCAAGGTCGTGCCAGGTTTGTCTCTTTTTCCCTGCAATCAAACTTACATTTTTTGATAATCAAGGAATTTTTACCTGATAAGATGCATGTTTCATTTTGCAGAGGATCCGATGCCCTTGGCTTGGAAGATTGAGCACACCCGAAGGAGGGATCTTTGAGATTCTCATGTCCCGAAGGACAAAGTCCCGGGAGCTGTTCTGGTCTTTCACGGAGGACATGAATCTGTTCTCCGAGGTCTGTCGGGAGATGGCTCCCTAAATGGCGAAGGGCGTGCTTACTCAGGCATCCTTCAAGGCAGTCGCTGAGGAGTGTGCCTCCAGGGATGCCCTTGCTGCAAAAGTTTCCCAGCATGCTGCTCAAGTAACTTCTTTAGGCTCTTCGCTTTTCCTTCCCATTTTTTGGCCTAAGTGTTTTTGGCTTTCCTTGTGCAAATTTCGCTAAGCACCTTCTTTGTTTTTACAGCTTCTGGGGATAGTGGGTACCTCCGAGCTTGGGCTGAAGACAAATTGGAGAAGGCCAAAGTCTTTTGTGCCAACTTGGTGCTGACGAACAACAAGTTGAGCCAAATATGCAAGGAGAAGATTGCCAATCTTAGGGAGGAATTCTTGAAGGGCCAAGAAGAGTTCTTGAAGGATTTTTCCGAGAAGATGTCCGACCTTGGTGGCAAACTGGTCAACCTGACTTCGGCCAAGGAGAACCTTCAAAAGGAAAAAGAAGGGGAGTCTGCCCTCCTGGCGAAGGCGATCGCTGAGAATGCTGAACTCCAAGCCAAGGTTGACTCGCTGAAGGAGAGTTCGAAAAAGAAGAAGAAAACTGAGGAGCTGGAGAAGGAGATTTCCGAACTTCAGCAGGAGGTTTCGGATCTTCAACATGAGGCAGACGAGTTGGACACTGAAAGAGGCAAAGCCGACCAAATGTCCAAGGTTGCTTTGCAGGACGGCTTTTGCCTAGCTCGTCATCAGTTTCTGAAGAAGTATCCGGACCTCGATTCTTCCTTTCTGGCTGCCATGGATATTCCCGGGGGACCTCGGTGGATGTGGTCAAGAGTCGGTTTCCTTAACCTGCCATTTCCTCCTCCTGCACCGAAGGCGGCAGCGAAAGACTCAAGAGCCGAAGCTTCTCACGACGCCGGGGTCCCTTAGATAATCTAAGACCTTCTTCTTTTTCTTTGTACTCTTCTTCTTGTAATCTTCTCCTTGTATCAAGACCTTCTTCAATGAATTTTCCTTCATTATTTTGGCTAAGTCTTTTTGAGCAATTTTTGTTTCCCACTTGTCCCGACCACTTTTAGTCAAGGGACTTCGGTACTTTCTTTGCTTGTTTTCGTCGGCCATTCTTCAGGAGGTCTTTCGCATTCGGCGAAGTTCCCTTAGGCAAAGTTTAGCCTGCCCTTTTCCGGCCGTGTTCAGTAGACTTGCCTTCTTTTGGGCATATATAACCCAACTAACTTCGGAAGGAATAGGAGACTTTCGGGAGTCCACGCCTCAGCTTTGTTCGGCAAACATTCTCTGACAGGGGAAAACTTTCTATACTTTGACAAATTTCTGGCTTTCACCATTTTTTGTCTAAAAAATTCTAAGTGTAGAATTTCTTTAAGGCGCCCGAGTACCTTGTACTTTTTCAGTTTTTCTCCCTTCGGTGTTGCTGAGCTTGTGTGCTCCCATTCGGACCTTGTTCAGGACCCAATAAGCCTTTTCCTATTTGGCCGAAATACCCCATAGGATGGTTTTCGGGGTTTGATAGCCGAAGGGCTATCTCCTCTCCCAGTGCGTACTTCCTGCCGAAAGTATGATCAGGAAGCCTGGCGTCACCCGGAAGAGACACCATCACTGACCTTGGAAGGAACGAAGCCAGGCACCCTGAACTTAGAACTTCGGCAAGAATGCTAGGGATCGCAAAGATGGTGCCGGCTCCCTCGGGGGACCGAACGGATCGCATTCGGAGGTAGAGTATTAGCTATCGCAAAACAGAAGGGAATCTCCCCGAAGGTGGAACCTTCGAACAAGGGAACCCTCCAAAAACACGAGCATAACTCTAGAAGAAGGGCGACCGTGTCAAAGAACGACCTTGCCCAGAGGACCTCGGGAGTACGGCATGCGCATTTAAGGAGCCTCTGACATACTGCCCACAGACGCTACATGTCACCTCAAATAGCGATTTGACACGCCGACGCCGTCCAGGTCTTGTCACGACCTGTCTCGGTTCAAGACTCAAGGAGCCTGCCACCGGCTACTTGTCCCCTACGCCCAGAAACTCAGAGAACATCCGACCGAACACGTAATACCAGGGAACAGACCCTGGCAAACGGTTCGACTCCTCCTCCTTGAGAAAATACAGGCAAGCCCACTAAAAACTCTAGTGCTTCCCCCTTACCTTCTCAGGAAACTGACTTGGGCGTCGGAGGCTCTTCCCCAAAAAAGCACCTCGGGGACCTCCTAACCCTCTTCTATTAGCTTTTCAGGCACATTCCCCTGGGAAACCTCAACTCCAGACGCTCTCCTTCACAGGAAGTCATCCCGGAAGTCACCATGCCTTCCAGTGAAGATGTCTCAGGGCATCATTTGGCGCCGCCGGTGGGAAACCATCCTTTGGTCACCGTCGTTGAGACTCGGCGTTCTAAGGAAAAGGGACTCCCGAGATCCCCGTCCACGCCTGAAGTCCAACCGGCCACTGAGCAAGCCCTCCCAGGGACTTCCACGCCTGAGGAGGAGCGTCGCCTGGTCATAACCATGAGCTTTCTGCGCGACTTTCAACTCTCTGTGGTGGCTGAAATGACACAAGAGATAGACCGAAGGTGGCCGTAACAAGCTCAAGCCCAAAGGCCTCATTCGCCAGCACACCATCGAGAAAAAAGTCCCAAATCAACCCATCGTAGTTCGGGATGCGGAGAGCCATGAGAGGAGTCTTCAACGGAAAACATGCCCCTCGGGGCACGGCTCGCGGGACAAGCAGGGTCAAGACGACCCAAAACCACACACAGGAGGAGCCAGTCACCTGAGGCGAGGTCACCATCCCCTCAGCGCCGAACTCACTCTCCGAAGAGACACCGAGAATCTCCCATTCCAGAAGAAGAACCTAGCGCCACGATCCTTATGGAGAAGATATTGGCGAGGTTGGACAGAGTGGAGAAACAGGTGGCCCGTAAACCCGTCTGGGCTAGCTTGTCTGGAACCTTTTGTGGGGATGAGTCCCCATTCACCCAAGATGTAGTTGAGGCAGCCATGCCAGGTGACTTCAGAGTACCTCGACTGGAAACTTATGATGGCCGTACTGATCCACAGGCCCATTTGACCAAGTACAGACACAGCATGATGATGCACGGTGCCGACGATGCTACCTTGTGCAAATGTTTCGAGGTCACTCTCACTAAGCCAGTAACAACCTGGTATAATTCATTGGCCCCAGGAACCATCACGGAGTTCCAGGAGTTATCCACAGCCTTCACGTAGCAGTTTATCGGAAGTCGGCCAACGGCGAAGATGCCAGTTCAGATGTTCGACATAGCGCAAAGAATTGGAGAGATCATCCGCGACTATGTCGAGAGATTCAACAGAGAGGCCTTGAGTGTCCCAGACTTTCGGCCCGAAGTACGCATCCTCGCGATGACACGGGGCTTTCGGGGGGACTCACAACTGTTTTACAAATTCTCCAAGGACCCCTTGGACACGCTGGGCGAATTTTACCGAAGGGCCGAACAGCACATGACAGCCAAAGAACTGAGAATGGGCGTACCGAAGTCCGGTCACACCCGGGCCAAAAGGTCCAACCAGCAAACCCGGTATCCCACCGAACAGGCAGGCCGACCTCAGAGAACGAGAGGAAGGAAACTCCCCATTTTCACACCCCTGAACACCACAAGGACCAACATCCTCATGACAATGGAAAGGCAGGGAACTCAGGTTCAGCGGCCACGGGCCATGACCGCCGACAACATAAACAATATGAAGAAGTTCTGCCAGTTTCATCGCGACCACGGCCACGACACCGAAGACTACTTCCAATTGAAAAAGTATATAGAGTCGCTAATAAAACAGGGCCAACTTCGGCGTTATCTGCGCATGCCTCCCCGGAAAGGGAGAAAAGAGGAGGAAGGAAAGGCAGAAGATGAGGACTACGACTCCGACAGGCGGAGAAACCGAAGTCTGAAAAGGCACCCCCCACCTCCAGCGGGAATCATATAAACAATTACGACGGGACTGCCATCCTCGGAAAGAAAGAGGAAGGCCAGAGAAATAGCAGTCATGGAGTATCAAAGTCCAACAAAAAAGTTGGCCCGAAAGGATGGTTCCGCCGTCATTTTTCCCCATGACGACCCATTATTGATCATGCGAGAATAGGAAGCTGGGACATCAAGAGAGTGCTGCTTGACGACGAATCAAATGCCGACGTCCTGTTCTTACACCTGCTGCCGAGGTTGGGTGTATCTAGCAGCAACGTTAAGCCCATCACCTCGCCTACCTTAGGGGTAGGTCCGTCCGAACTGCCCGTCCTCGGATGGATCGATCTCCCTTTGATGCTGAAAGGGACTTCGGTGATTGGGACGGTAGAGTTGTACACCTCCACAATGGCAAGGTTGATCGTTATGGATGTCCCTTCATCGTACAACGCCATCCTTGGAAGAAAGACACAGGGAAACCTGCACATTCACACTAATGTCAAGTACTTAACCGTCACTTTCGCCGCCAAGGATGGAGATGCGGAAATCTTCATAGATCAAGGCAAAGTAAGGAAGGTGTTCGTCAAAACACGAAAGGCTCCAGCAAATAACTTCGCGCAAGCTGTGGAAGCAAAAGCGCCAAAAAAGGGTGAGGCAAAGAATCCCGCGAAGGCAGAAATAGAAGAAGTAGAACTTGTCCCAGGCCAAAATACCCGAATAGGGAAAAACTTGGCCGAAGGTGACAAGGAAAAACTTGTATATTTTCTACTGACAAATAAAGATCTGTTTGCCTACTCGCCGAAAGACATGCCAGGGGTAAACCCTGACATAATTCAACATAGCCTCAAAGTAAGTCTGGAAGCAAAGCCTGTCTGGCAAAAGAAGCGAGGCATCTCAATTCATAAAAGTAACTTTGTCAAAACCGAAGTCCAACGACTGTTAGAAGCCGATGTCATTAGGGAGGTCAAGTACCCTGAATGGTTAAGCAATGTGGTAGTTGCCACAAAAGAAGGAAGCGGCAAACTTCGGATGTGCATCGACTTCAGAAACTTGAACGATGCTTCCCTGAAAGATTCATACCCTGTCCCACCGATAGACCAATTGGTAGACTCAACTGCTGAATACGGGCTCCTAACTTTTTTAGACGCCTTCAGTGGGTATCATCAAATAAGGATGGACCCTGAAGATGAAGAAAAACCGCCTTCATCACCGAGGGAGGAACATACTACTACATCAGGATGCCCTTCGAGCTCAAAAACGCAGGAGCCACCTAACAGAGGTTGATGAGCAAGGTCTTCAGCGACCAAATAGGGAGAAACATGGAAGTATATGTGGATGACATGATAGTCAACAGCAAACTGCCTGGCGACCACGTCACAGATCTAAAGGAAACTTTCCACCAGCTCAGAACCTTCGGGATCTGCCTTAATCCCGAAAAGTGCATCTTCAGAGTGACCTCGGGAAAGTTCCTTGGGTATATGGTGTCAGAAAGAGGCATTGATGCCAACCTAGAAAAAATTAAGGCTCTACTCGAGTTCCGAACTTCTGACACAATAAAAGATGTGCAGAGGCTCACCGGAAGGATAACCTCCCTCAGCAGGTTTATTTCTAGATATGGAGACCGGTGTCGACCATTCTTCAAAGTCCTCACTAAGGCAGCAAAAAGGAGGACAACCTCGGGAGTAATGACCATCCTTGGGGTGAAGACTGCCAAAAAGCCTGGGAGGAACTCAAAATCTACTTAGCTGGTCTGCCCACTTTGTGGCAACCTCGCGAGGGAGAGCCCCTCGTGTTATACCTCGCCGTCACAGAAAAAGTCGTAAGCTCGGTCCTTGTGAAAGAAGAGGGGACAAAGCAATGGCCAGTCTACTACGTAAGCAAGTCCCTGCATGGCGCCGAAGTCAGGTACCCTCTGTTGCAAAAAGCTATATATGCCTTGGTGCTAGCAGGAAGAAGGCTGCGACCATATTTTCAGGCTCACCCTATCATCGTCCGAAGCAGTCTACCTCTGCGCGATGTCATGAGAAAAGTTGATCATTCGGGAAGGCTTTCCAAATGGTGCATAGAGCTTGGCGAACACGACATCACTTATGAACCTCGAAAGGCCATAAAAGCTCAAGCTCTGGCAGACTTCATTGCCGAAGTACCCACCACCGAAGATAGCCATCCAGATCCAAGCGAAGGTGAGCCAGAGTGGACTTTGTACGTCGACGGAGCCTCGGGGTCCGAACACCAGGGAGCTGGGGTAATTATCAGAGGTCCCGAAGGCCTTGAAGTAATGAAGGCTATTAAGTTCAGCTTTAACGTCACCAACAATGTGGCTGAATATGAAGCCCTCATAGCAGGACTGCGCCTAGCCAGAAGAATTGGCGTGCGAAATCTAAAAGCCCACAGCGATTCCCAGCTAGTAGTTCGGCAAACGGCAGGAGACTATGGGGCGAAGGACCCAATCTTGGCAAAATATCACGAACTGGTGACAAAGCTCATTCGAGAGTTCGACACCATACGGATAAAAAACATACCTCGACGGGATAACGCCGAAGCAGACTGCTTGTCAAAGTAAAAAACATACACCGAGGTACTAAGCTGCCCGAGCATTGAAGTACTGAGCATAGTAACTTTGGAAAAAGGCTGGAAAGACCCGATAAAAAGGTATCTTGTGAACAACGCGCTCCCCGAAGACCCCATCGAGGATGCAAAAGTGCGAAGACACTCCGGGCGATTCTTCCTAATAGGCGAAGAACTGTATCGGCAGGGATATGCAAATCCTTTACAGAGGTGTGTTGGCGAAGAGGATACTGAAATGATCCTCGAAGAAGTCCACGAAGGCGCTTGTGGTTCACACATTGGAACCGACGCCCTGGCGGCAGTAATACTGCGCCAAGGATACTTTTGGCCTACCCTGAGAAAGGACGCTAGGCAGTTCGTCCGAAAATGTGGTAACTGCCAAAAACACGCAAATATCCAGAGGACACCCTCGGAAATGGTGACTTCGGCTGACTATCCCTGGCCCTTCGCAGTCTGGGGCATAGACCTCATAGGACCACTCCCAACAGCGCCTGGAGGCGTGAAATTCTGTGTAGTAGCAGTAGACTATTTCTCCAAATGGGTCGAGGCGGAACCGTTGGCTACTATCTCGGCAAAAGAAGTGCAGAAGTTCGTATGGAAGAACATCGTATGCAGATTTGGCATACCAAGGGTACTAGTAGCTGATAATGGATCCCAGTTTATAGACAAAGGGTTCCAGGAATTTATCAGTGACCTCGGAACAAAAATGCACTTCGCCCCAGTAGCTCACCCCCAAAGCAATGGGCAGGTAGAAGTATCTAACAGGACCATAAAAGATGGTCTGAAAAAGAGGCTGGGGGAAGCAAAAGGGAAATGGCCAGGAGAGCTCCAAAGTGTACTGTGGAGCTACCGAACAACACCCCGAAGAGCAACAGGGGAAACGCCTTTTTCACTCGTTTTCGGTACAGAGGCCATCATCCCAATCGAGGTAGTGCAACCATCAATCCGAGTACAAGTTTTTGATGAAAGTAGAAATGACCTCGGCCTAAGAACCATGCTCGACCTCATCAGCGAACACAGAGAAATAGCGGAGCTGATAAGAAAAGCTTTTCAGCAGAGAGTGGCCACGACTATAAACTTGCGTGCCAGGCCAAAAGGAATAAAGAAAGGAGACCTCGTTCTCCGAAAAGCTGAATTTGCACCTCGTAGGCCATCCCACGGGGTATTTCGCGCAAACTGGGAAGGTCCTTATCTGATCCTTGCCGAAGTACGAAAAGGGGTGTACAAGCTCGGCGATTCCGAAGGTATAGAATTAAAAAATACGTGGCATTCGGACGCCTTGAGAAAATTCTATACTTAGGATCTCGGCGAAGAAGATTGTGCTGTACAAATTAGAAAAATTCTCTAAGTACGAAAGTTTCTTAGCCAAAAAGTCTTAAGCATAAGAGGTGCAAATTCCGCAAAAGTGGCCGACCAGATAAGGTTTTCCGAAGTCTCTTGAGCGAACGTGTTCGGGACAATGGAGAAAACCTGGCAAAAGACTTAGCCAAAATTCTTGGGCATAAGTTGTACAAGTCAAGATTTCGCGAAGAAGGTTGAAGAAGGTCGCCATGCTAAGCTTAGCAGATAAGGTTTTCCGAAGTCTCTTGAGCGAATGAGTTCGGGACAAAGGGAAACGAAAAATCTCGCAAAGATACTTAGCCAAATTTTCTAAAAAAGTCTTTTATTAAGATAAATTTGCTTACAAAGAAGGAAGATTGCCAGAAGAAGAAGTACAAAAGAGAAGGAAAATAAGGCAAAGGGCCCTAGAACAAACTAAGGATTCTCGGCGTCCCGGGAGCCACCAGCTCCTGCGTCCTTCTCCACAACCTTCCGCGCCGGAAGCGAAGGGGGCAGGTTCAGATGCTCAATCTTGGACCAAGACCACCGAGGCCCCTCGGGAATGTTCAGAGCCTCCAAAAAAGAAAGGTCCAAGTCTGGGAACCTTTGAAGAACTTGATACCGAGCGAGGCAAAACCCATCCTGAAAACCAACTTTGGTCATCTGGTCGGATTTGTCCTTCTCGACACCGAGGTCTTCAAGGTCCTCCTTCAGATCCGCGACCTTCTTCTTCAGCGCCTTCATCTTTTTCTTCTCTGGCTCCTTCTTCAAAGACTCGACCTCGGCTTGAAGCGTGGCTTTCTCTTCAAGCACCTTCGCCAGGAGAGCCTCAGATTCTGAATTCTCCTTTTCAACTGCCTCGTTCGCCGAAATCAGCTCCGCCACCTGGGAACCGAGGTCAAAAATCTTCTGGGAGGAGTCCTTCAAAAGTTCTTCCTTTTCCTTCAGGAACTCTTCCCGAACGGCAGCAACCTCCTTTTCTGCAGCTTGAGCCAGCTGCGTGTTCCGCGTGGCCAGTTCCGAGCACTTGGCCTTATATTGGTCTATGGTGCCTAAGGTCGAGGCTCGGAACAGCGCCTGCCTCGCCACCCAAACTCTGAGGAAACTAGCATACCGCAGCAGCTGCAGAGAAACAAAGACAAAGTTAGTAAGGCAAATAAGAAGAGGCAGACATTTAGAGGAAATCAAAAGGAAAAACACAAAGGCGAGAGGCGTACTTGGGCAGCGTGCTCAGAGACCATCGCGGTAAGGGAGTCATCGTCAGGGTGAGCCTCCGCGATGGCCTTGAAGGAGGCCTCAGTAAGCACCCCCTTTGAGATCTCCTTAGCCATTTGCTGGCAGTCTCCGGAGTACAAATTCATGTCCTCCGTAAACGTCCAGAAAGGATCCTTCGAGACCTTCCCCTTCGGGATATCGGCATCCCAAAGGGCCCGCTTTCGGGCGTGCTCGGCCACCCAACCCAGAGATGATATCTCCCCTGCATGGCAAAAACAAAAAATTGGTCAAGGCAAGAAAATCTCAAAACCCACAAAAAAGAAGGCACCACAGTTTGATAGAAAAACAAACCTGCTGGCACCTCGGTGACATCGTCGTCGGAAGCCTGAGCCTCCTCAGTAGAAATCCCCTTGCCCTTGCTTTTACGTTGCTCTTCGGCAGAAGGGGCCTCTACCAAAGCACCCAGAAGAGTCACCGAAGGAGTGGGACTCTGAGCAGTGAGTTCAGCAATGACCTCAGCCGGCGGGACAGCAGCAGCCTCGGGCTCTTCGTCCACCTCCTTGGGAATCTCTCGAAGAGGAGGGGGCGCATCCTTCTTCGCCCGTTTGGCCACAGATGGCCCAGCCCCAGACATTTTCCATCTTTGGGAGGCGGCCTTCTTCGTCTGCTCACCTTTCTCGGATTGCCTGAGGAAAAGTGATTTGTAGAAGGCAGCGGTGTCGTCGCCCATCTCTGAAAAGGAAAGAAGACATCAGTGTGAGTCTAGGGTGAGAATATAGAAAAGGGATTTGGAGATAACTTACTTTCATAAAAACTTTCGTAAGACTCTTCCTTCCGAAGAAGCTTCACCAGCTAGAAGTCTTTCCCGGCAATGGCAGGAGCCGGCATCCCGAGGTCCGTCTTGTGCTCCTTTACCACCTTTAGCTCCCGAATGACCTCTTCGGTCATCAACTTCCAGTTAATGGGAAAGGGGTAAAGAGGGCGCGAAGGGACCTCGGAATCCTAGTTGGAGACAGCTCGGATCCGTCTGTCGAAGTCCGCGAAGATAGGTGCCAACTCGGGAGTCAGCAATATCCTCGGGTCAACGACGTCCATCTCCAGCTTTCCCCGAGCCCATTTGGTCGGAACATGCGACCAAGCCTCCTCTTTCTTCAGAAAGAAGAACTTTTGTTGCCACCCTCGCCAGCTGTCCTTGTTGGCAAAGGTGAACTTATATTTTTTGCTCCCTGATCCCCGAGGTAGCATAAAGTAGAAGCCACCGTTCGGGACCACGAAGAGCTTATAGTACTGCAGAAAAAGAATGAAGTGGGGTTCTATTTTGAAAATGCCACACATACAAAGAAAGGCGTTGAAGTAGCAGTACGAGTTCGGTGGAAGTTGGTTTACGGCAATGCCATGGAAATCGTAAAACTCGTAAACCATCTTCGGTGGAGGGTACCAAAGTTCGGCTTTCAGCTGGGCTCGGAAAACGGTAACCTCATCACTACGGTTTGAAAAACTGAATTGGTCAGAACGTGGCAACCTCGTAGTGACATAGGAGGGAAGGAAGAACTTCTTCTTCCACTTATCTAGTTTTGCAGGAGTGGTGCAACAAGGGTGAGAAAGAAGAGGCTGCCAGCTCTCGGGGATAGGCATGATTGGCTGAAAAAAGAGTTCGGAAAAAGGCAAAAAATGAGTTCGGAAAAGCTTGGAAAAGCAAAAATCAGAGGACTCTGGAGATTAAAATCCCACCGAATGATTTGCCAAAATTTGGATTAAAAAACGCCGTCATGAAAGGTGGCCAGAAAAAACCCCGTTAAACAGCACCGCCGCGAAAAGCAAGGAAGAAGGCAGGAGCACTTGAAAGACAGAGGAGAGCAAAAGGAGAAGCAAAAGGGGTTATGAAGGAACAAAAGTATATATAGGCCGAGGGGGGATAAGCGAAATGGCGTCATAAATGCTGCGCGAAGGCAAGGAGCTGCCATAACTGCTTACTAAGCATAAAAAGGCACGCCCGCTGTAACCGATGCAACCCCAACTAATAAAAAGCTGCCACGTGTCAACCATCACGCCAAAAGGGGGACACGCCTTCTGACAGACGGCACGCCGCTCCAGATTGACACGTCTGGTTACGAGACGCGACGTTTCACAGACGTTCAAAAGTAAAGAAGTAGGTTACCCCGGGGACACCAAAAGACGGTCTATGTTTGAACAATATGTGTCTTCGGACAAAAGGGGCACCTTCGGCAAGAGTGCTATACCCAAGGCCCCGAAGTACTCCCTTTGAAACCTGCGAAACCAAAGTTCCCACTTCGGCTTTTTGGAGGGGGGCTTGTGATAGCCGAAGGACTATCTCCTCTCCCATTGCGTACTTCCTGCCGAAAGTATGATCAGGAAGCCTGGCGTCACCCGAAAGAGACACCATCACTGACCTTGGAAGGAACGAAGCCAAGCACCCCGAACTTGGAACTTCGGCAAGAACGCCAGGGATCGCAAAGATGGTACCGGCTCCCTCGGGGGACCGAACGGATCGCCTTCGGAGGCAGAGAATTAGCTATCACAAAACAGAAGGGAATCTTCCTGAAGGTGGAACCTCTGAACAAGGGAACCCCCCAAAAGCACGAGCATAACTCCCGAAGAAGGGCGACCGTGTCAAAGAACGACCTCGCCCAGATGACCTCCGAAGTACGGTATGAGCATTTAAGGAGCCTCTGACATACTGCCCACAGACGCTACATTTCACCTCAAACAATGATTTGACACGCCGACGCCGTCCAGGTCTTGTCATGACCTGTCTCGGTTCAAGACTCAAGGAGCCTGCCACCAGCTACTTGTCCCCTACGCCCAGAAACTCAGAGAACATCCGACCGAACACGTGTCATCATCTGAATAGTCTGGGCACTCCTATAAATACCAGGGAACAGACCCTGGCAAATGGTTCGACTCCTCCTCCTTGAGAAAATACAGGCAAGCCCACTAAAAACTCTAGTGCTTCCCCCTTACCTTCTCAGGAAACTGACTTGGGCATCGGAGGCTCCTCCCTGGAAAAGCACCCCGGGGACCTCCTAACCCTCTTCTCTGAGCTTTTCAGGCACATTCCCCTGGGAAACCTCAACTCCAGACGCTCTCCTTCACAGGAAGTACTCCCGGAAGTCACCATGCCTTCCAGTGAAGATGTCTTAGGGCATCAGGGTTCTAATTTAGCCTTTCAGGGGCGAGGTCTCTTTTTTCTTATTCCTTTTGGCCTATCATGCAGATTTGCACTTATGGCCACCTTTTGCCAAAAAGGCCTCCTTTCGAGCTCGGCCGTTTCTAGGTATTTGCCAACTAGGTCGAACTTAGTTCTCAACTGGAGGTCATTTCCTCTTTCATCAAACATCTTTATGCTGACCGAACTTCTTCAAATGGATAATGGCTTTCTGTACTGGGGATAAGCAAGAAAAGTGTCTCCTCTTTGGTCCTCGAGGAGTTGTCTGATAACTTGGCACAGTTAGGAAGTTCTCCTAGCCATCTTCCTTTTGCATTTCTCGCAGTCTCTCTTTTATAGCTCTTTTGGCAACCTGCTGTTTGTCTGTTGCTCGGGGGCTGAGCTAGTGGGCTGAAGTGCTTTTTTATTCCGAGGTTGGTGATGAACTCTTGGAATCCTCTGTCCATAGACTGGGAATCATTACTGGCCAGTGTCGCCATCGGTACGCCGATCTCAGCATATTATGTTCTTTCAGACGAACTTTTTGTGCACCTTTTGCCAGCATGGTTGCTAGGAGTTCTGCCTTACCTCATTCAGTGAAGTAGTCCTCTACTGTCACACAAAACTTCACATCTCCGAGTGCTGTTTGGAGTGGCTCGGTGCAATCTTTCCAAGGTTATCCACTCCGAAGGCAATCTTCCGGTGTTGGCGTGTCTCTGGCCGTTTTCACACTTCTTGGATGAATTGTCTTGCACCCTTTTTACCGATATATATATTTTTATAACGGAGTTGCATACCTTTGCCTGCATAGTTTTTCCTTAGTCAGGAAATATCGTCTGAAATGTCTTTGCACTTTCTGCCTCTTCATGAGGATTTTCGGGACTCTTTGGCTGCGAGATTCTTTTTTGTAGGATCTTTCCGCTTCCTGTACGAGGTTACTATACCTAGCGTTGCCATGCTCAGATGGGCCAACACTTATGGTAATCAAATTTGATCGTTCTGGTGGCCTCCCTGCCTTCGGTCCCCCGAGGGGGGATCCCAGCGCCCTGATGTTCTATGCTTGGGTTCCACTAACAAGGAGTTTCCACTCTGGACTACCTTTGCTTTGTCTCCCTTATTGGATTCAGCATTCCTTATTTCTGGGATTTCGGCCATCCAGTCCGCCAGTACCTGGGCGCTTGCTGCCCTTATAGGATTACGCGCGATGTAGTACTCTTTGAGTTCGATGCACCATTTCGATAGTCCTTTCCGAATGCTCTACCCTTTTTTCGCCAAGTCGCGCAGAGGCGGATTAGTTCAGACAGTGATAACGTGTCCTTGGAAGTAGAGTCAGTGCCTCCTGCCCGTTACGTCAAGTCGTAGATGACCTTTCGGCGCAATGGGTCTTGACTTCATTGTTGAAGAGATGGCAATTTTTTTTCCTCGGGTGCAGGACTCTTTTGGCGGGGAGGCCTAGGTCATCCCGACCCCACTTTTCCCGTAGGTTATACTCCGGGGGGTATGCTTCCCGCCGAGGACTCAAATCGCCGTTTCCCAAATTCTTGGGAATTGACACGGGATTCTCTTTCGTTGAGATACCAATGGGGAGGGCCTTCGGCCCGAATATAGTTGCGGCCTTCTTTGGCTTGACTACTGCATCATTTTGACCATGCCAGGGCATGGGAATTTATGCAGGAAGCCTATGGTAATAGTCAGAGGGCGTTCACCCTTGAGTAGGGAATTCCAAGCTGTCATTATTCGGATGCCCGTTGAATCTTTGGCGCGGACGGAGACCTCGGGAGTCCCCTCTCCTTAGAACGCTGAGCTTTAACTTCGGCAACTTAGGAGTGAGTTCCCATAGACGGTGCCAGATGATGTGGTCCGGTGGTGCGGAGCCAGCATCTCCACTGTGTGCAGTGGTGAAGGCAGCAAGGGGTCTTGGAGGAGAGGGTTAGTCCAGAGGGAAGGTGTCCGGGGTGGATCACCTTAAGTGATGGCTGGTAGCTCCTTGGTCCCGTGAGCAGGGTAATGACGGGAGGTACCTCTGGTGCGGGAGAGAGCCCGGAACAGTGATTCTTCAGGGAGATCTAGCTGAAACACTCAGAAAACAAGGGTTAGGAGACCTCTGGGTTGGTTTTCCGGGGGGGAACCTCCGATGCCCAAGTCAGTGCTTTGAGAAGGAGAAATACTTAGTAATAAGCACAAGGGACTCTTGCTTGGCATGTCTTTCTGAGGGCCAGAGGGAGAGCATTTAGGCGAAGAGAGAGTTTTCAGGCGGGGGAAGTAGAGCGTCCAGTGTTTTCCGGCCTCTCTCTCTCTGTTCTCCCGCCAGAAAAGCCCCCCTTTCCTGTGATGATTTCCCTTTGATAAAAGGAAGAGGGTTACCCATTCAGATGATTACACGTGTATGGCACGTGTATGGTTGGATGGTGTTCGTACTTCTAGGCATGGGGGCCCCTAGCCACCTATAGGCTCCTCGGGCCATGAGTCATAGCCCTTCGTGATAGGACATTAGACTACGACGGTGTGTCAGAGCGTATCTGAGGGTGGCATGTCGGAGACGTATGTGATCGGAGTGTCAGAGACTGCTTGATAGCTTTTGCGATACAACCGAGGTCCCTTTGGTTGATGTCTCACTTTGGGTGAGGAGCCTTTTTTCGGAGTCAGGCTGGAACTTCGGCGTCTCCATCTTCCAGGGCTTTTCTCCCTCGGAGGGTGATTGGTCATTCTCCCCCGAAGCTAGTTCGGTCGCCTTCCCGAAGGAGGCGCTGCGCTGGCTCCCGAAGTCGTGTGCCTCAGGTGTCTGGCTCTTTCTTTTCTGTGGTTGGTGGGTAAACAGGGCAATAGCACTTCGGCTATCAAGGCTCCCACATAGTGCCTTGAGCCATTGGCTCACCTACGCCGCTACGGTACTAATCCTCCACCCAATTAGGCATACTAGGCTCCCAAATTGTGTCTTGAACTAATAAGCTCACCTAGAGCACCAAGGTACTAAGCCTCACCATTTAACCTACCAAGGATGTACTACACTTTCACTTGTACCTTAAGTTACAACTTGGCTAGGCGACAAGTGCACTAAGCCTTCATCCATGGTGCTCCACTATCCACCAGTACTTGGTTCACCCTATTATGTTAAGATTTTCTTTAGATGGACAGAATTTACTAGGTTTCATAGAACCCCTCATGTACACTAGGGTTTCTCATTGGTGTCTTACGCTCAAAGGTTTCAACTAGACTACCAATGGTGCTAAACCCCCTTCTTATTGTAGTGCTCCAAGCTCCTCTTAACTATGAAGTTCTGATGGGATTCAATGCATCAATACCGCTATGGTTGCATCCGTCAACCTACGCCGCTTATTTTCCTTTATCTGTATTGGTCTTATTCCCCTTCAATATGAGTGCTACACGTCACAAATGAACCATGGGGCCTATAAATTAAGAAAAGATAATCCAGTAAGTAGACAAAAAAGTTTGTGGACAATTTAAAATTGCATTTTTATCCCTGGTTATCTCGCACAAATAGATAAAGTAGAAGAAAAACTAACCCAAAAAAACAAAAAAAGGGATATAACTCGAGGACTTCCTGGCATGTCACAGATGCAAGTACAAGTCTCACCCAAGCATGCTTAATTGCAGAGTTCTGGTGGAATCTGATGCATTAGTGCTTGTATGATCACATCTGTCAACCTACGCTGCTTATTTTTTGTTATCCGTATCGGTCTTTTTTCCCTTCAACATGAGTACCACACATCATGAATGAACCCTACAACCCGTAAATTAAGAAAAGATAATCCAGTAAATAGTCAAAAAAGTTGGTGGAAAATTTCAAACTCCTTTTTTAGCCCCGGTTATCTCACACGAACTAATAAAGTAGAAGAAAAATAGACCCGAAAAACAAAAAAGGGGAGTAGCACGAGGACTTCCCGACACGTCGCTGATGCCAGCACTACTCGTCGCTGATGACGAGGAATATGACTCCGACGGACACCGAAACCAAACTCCCAGAAGGCATCCACCACCTCTGGCAGGGGTAATACAAATGATCACCATAGGAATGCAGTCGGCAGAGAAGAAAAGAAAAGCCAGGAAGATCTCGGTGATGGAATACGGAAACCCCTCAAAAAAGCTTGTTCGAAAATATGGGTCCACCATAATATTCCCTCGTGACGACCCACTGCTGGTCATGGCAAGGATAGAGAGTTGGGACATCAAGAGAGTACTGCTTGATGATGGCTCTAATGCTAACGTCTTATTCTCTCATCTGTTACCGAGTTTGGGTATCTCAAGGAGCGACCTCAAGACCGTCACTTCTCCTACTTTCAGAGTGGGACCGTTCGAACTCCCTGTCCTCGGATGGATTGATCTTCCCCTGATGCTAAGAGGAATTTCACTAAAAAACAAAGAAGAGCTGTTTGCCTCCACAATGACAAGGTTTATCGTCATAGATGTCCCATCGTCATATAACGCCATCCTTGGGAGGCAAATGCAAGGAAACTTCCACATCCGCCCGGATGTGAAATACTTGACGGCCACCTTCACCACAAAAGATGGAGATGCTGAGATCTTCATCGACCAAGGGGAGGTGAGGAAAGTATTTGTCAAAGCAAGAAAAGCCCCGGTGACAAACTACGCACAGACTACGGGAGCGAAGATCGGACTCGTAGGAGAGCCAAAGGGAGAAGGAACAAAATATTCTGAGAAAATAGAAATGGAGGATATAGAACTTGTCCCAGGCTGAAATACCCGAATAGGGAAAAAATTGGCCGAAGGTGACAAGGAAAAACATGTATATTTCCTATTAATGAATAAAGATCTGTTTGCCTACTCGCCGAAGGACATGCCTGGGGTAGACCCTCGCATAATTCAGCATATCCTTAAAGTACGCCCAGAGGCGAAGCCTGTCCGTCAAAAAAAGTGAAGCCTCTCGGCGCACAAAAAAAACATCATCAATACCAAAGTCCAGGACTTAGTAGAGGCAGGTGTAATTAGGGAAGTGAAATACCTCGAATGGCTTAGTAATGTGGTTATCGCCACAAAAAAAGGGAATGACAAGCTCCGAATATGCATCGACTTCTGAAATGTGAATGACGCTTGCCCTAAGGATTCGTATCACCTGCCGTCAATAGACCAGTTGGTGGACTCAACCGCTGAGTATGGTCTCCTGAGTTTCCTCGACGCCTTCAGTGGGTATCACCAAATCAGGATAGACCCCGAAGACGAGGAAGAAACCGCCTTCATCACCGAAGTTGGCACATATTGCTACATCATAATGCCCTTCGGGCTTAAAAATGCAGGAGCCACCTACCAGAGGCTAATGAACAAGGTCTTCAATGCCCAAATAGGGAGGAACATGGAAGTCTATGTCGATGATATGATAGTTAAGAGTAGAGTGCCTGGCAGTCACATCATAGACTTAGAGGAAACTTTTCGCCAATTCAGAACCTCCGGAATCCGCCTCAATCCCGAAAAATACGTCTTCGGCATAAGCACGGGTAAGTTCCTCGGATTTATGGTGTCAGAAAGGGGTATCAATGCCAATCCAGAAAAGTTCAAAGCATTATTAGGATTCTGAACTCCTGCCACAACAAAGTATGTGCAAAGGCTCATAGGGAGAATAACGTCCCTTAGCAGGTTTATCTCCATATATGGGGATCGATGCCGACCATTCTTTAAGGTCCCCACCAAGGTAGCAAAAAAAGGTGGTGACCTCGGAAACGATATGCATCCTTGGAACGAAGATTGCCAAAAAGGCCTGAGAAGAGCTTAAGGTCTACCTGGCTCGTCTACCTACACTCCGGCAACCACGGGAAGGAGAACCCCTCGTACTATATCTTGTAGCCACGGAAAAGGCACTAAGTTCAGTTCTTGTGAAGCAAGATGGGTTGGAACAATGGCTAGTATACTATGTGAGCAAGTCCTTGCATGGAACCGAAGTCAGGTACCCCTACTACAAAAAGCTATTTGCGCCCTGGTGCTTGCAAACAGAAGACTGCGTCCGTATTTCCAAGGCTATCCCATTATTGTCCGAAGTAACCTACCTCTTCAGGATATCATGAAGAGGGTAGACCACTCGGGAAGGCTTTCCAAGTGGTGCTTAGAGCTTGGCGAGTATGATATCACCTATGAACCAAGGAAGGTAATAAAAGCTCAAGCTTTAGCCGATTTCATTGCTGAAGTACCCGTTGCCAAGGATGGTCAATCAGAGCTCGGTAAAAGTGAATGAGAGTGGACTCTATTTGTAGATGGGGCCTCCAGCTCTGACCACCAGGGAGCTGGAGTAGTTATTCGCGGTCCCGAAGGTATGGAGGACATGAAAGCCATCAAATTCGGATTCAGCGTCACCAACAATGTGGCAGAGTATGAAGCCCTTATAGCTGGATTACGCCTTGATAAAAGAATTGGCGTGAGAAACCTGAAGGACCACAGCGATTCTCAGCTAGTGGTTCGACAGATGGCAGAAGACTATATCACGAAGGACCCAACTTTGGCAAAATATCACGAGCTCGCATCAAAGCTCATTCAAGAGTTCGACACAGTCCACATTCGGAACGTGCCTCACCGAGACAACACTGAAGCAGATAGCCTGGCTAAGTCTAAAAAGTCCACTGAAGTATTGAGCCATCCGAGAATAGCAGTAATGAGCATAACGACCTCGGAAAGAGGATGGAAAAATCCCATAAAGTGGTATCTTACAACCTCGGAGCTTCCCGATGACCCTCGTGAAGCAGCAAAAGTGCGAAGACGTTCTGGATGATATTTCCTAATTGGAGAAGAATTGTACCGGCATGGGTATGCAAGTCTGCTATAAAGGTGTGTCAGTGAAGAGGACACTGGGAATGTTCTCGAATAAGTCCACGAGGGGACCTATGGTTCCCACATTGGAATTGACGCCTTGGCAGGAGTAATACTCCGCCAGGGGTACTTCTGGCCCAGCCTAAGAAAGGACGAGAGGCAGTTTGTCCAGAGATGTGATAGCTGCCAAAGACATGCCAACATTCAGAGATTACCCTCGGAATTCATAACCTCAGTTAACTACCCCTGCCCCTTTGCAAATTGGGGCATTGACCTCATCGGGCCACTCTCGACGGCACCTGGAGGAGTGAAGTTCTGCGTGGTCGCAGTGGATTACTTCACTAAATGGGTCAAGGTAGAGCCCCTAACAACCATTTCGGCAAAGGACATACAAATATTCATCTGGAAGAGCATTGTATGTAGATTTGGCATACCAAGGGTGCTAGTGGCCGACAATGGTTCCCAGTTTATTGACAAGGGATTCCAAGAATTAATCACCGACCTCAGGATAAAAATGCACCTCGCTCCAGTAGCCCATCTTCAGAGCAACGAACAGGTAGAGGTATTTAACAGAACCATAAAAGATGGTCTGAAAAGGAGATTGGGGGAACCAAAGGGAAAATGGCCAGGGGAACTTCCTATTGTGGTATGGAGCTATCGGACAACACCTTGAAGGGCCACGGGTGAAATGCCTTTCTCGCTCGTCTTCGGGATAGAGGCCATTATTCCTATCGAGGTAGTTCATCCATCAGTCAGGGTACAAGTGTTTGACGAGGAAGGGAATGACCTCGGGTTAAGAACTAAGCTCGACCTAATTGGAAAACTCAGAGAATGGCTGAACTTAGAAGAAAAGCCTTTCAGCAAAGAGTGGCTACAGCTACGAACCTGCATGTTAGGCGAAAAGGAATAAGGAAGGGAGACCTCATTCTCCATAAGACTGAGTTTGAACCCCGAAGGCCATCCCATGGGGTACTTCGGGCGAATTGGGAAGGGCCTTACTTAGTCCTTGATGAGGTTCGAAACAGAGTCTATAAGCTTGGTGATACCGAAGGTGGAGAGTTGAAGAATACATGGCACTCAGATGCCTTGAAGAAATTCTGCACTTAGAATTTTGATAAGAAATTGTACAAGTTAGAAATTTTTTCTAAGTACAGACAATTTTTAGAAAAATAACTCCACCAAAGAGTTCTCGCCGAACAAAGTTCAAGTATGTACATGTGAAAATCATGTATTCCTTCTAAAGTTGATTAAGGTATTCGTCAAAAGTTCGCGTTTCCCTGAAAACGGTTGACAAAAAGAGCAAAAAATATCTTCCCAAGGGCCCTAGACCGAAAGTGGTCAAAATAACTCTTGGAAACAAAGATTATTGCTCAAAGACTTGACCAAATTTTAACGGAAGGAAACATGTCATTGAGAAGGCCTTATTACAATGAGTAGATTACAAGAACAAGATTGCAAAGAAAAATAAGAAGACAAAGTAAAAGCCCTAAAACATCTAAGGAACCCAGGCGTCATGAGGTGCTTCATCCCTAGTGTCCTTAGCCGCCGCCTTTGGTGCCCGATGAGGGGCAAATGGGAAGTTCAGGAGCTTGATTTTAGACCAGGTCCAGCGAGGCCCATCGGGGATGTTCAGGGCATCCAGGAAGGAGAGGTCAAGGTCTAGATATTTCTCCAAAACTTGGTGTCGAGCTAGTCAAAAGCCATCTTGAAAGCCAACCTTGGTCGCTTGGTTAGCCTTGTCTAACTCGACAGACAAGTCTTCCACCTCACTTTGCAAGTGAGCGACCTCCTTCTCCAGCTTCTTCGTCTTCTTTTTCTTCTTTGTCCCCTTCTTCAGGGCCTCAACCTCGGCCTGAAGTTCGACGATTGCAGCAAGGGCCTTCGCCAGGAGAGCGGAGTCATGCTCTTTCTCCTTTTGATAGGCCTCATTAGCCGAGGTCAGGTTGACGACCTTCACGCTGAGGTCGGACATCTTCTAGGAAAAATCCTTCAAGAGCTCATTTTGGCCCTTCAAGAGTTCCTCCCGGAGTTTGGCAACCTCCTCTTTGGCTATTCTACTCAACTCGGTGTTCTTAACGACCGAGTTAGCACATAACACCTTGGCCTTCTCCAGATAGTCTTCGGCCTAAGTACGGACCAAAGATTGTTTTGCCGCCCAAGCTCTAAAGTATCCATTATACCCAAAGAGCTGTAAAAAATGGGGGAGGACACTTGGTAAAATTCGCGCAAGGAAAGCCAAACACTTAGAAAAAATTGGGAGAAAAAATAATAAAGGGCATGAAGAATATCTGGGTAGCATGCTTGGACATCTTTGCGGCAAGAACCTCCTCGTTCACGTACTCTTTGGCAACCGATTTGAAGGAAACCTGGGTGAGGACGCCCCTCGCCATCTGGGGAGCCAGATGCTTGCAGTCGTCGGAGAAAAAATTCATGTCCTCCGTGAAAGCCCAAAAAGGCTCCTTCGAGACTTTATCCTTCGGGATATGAGAATCCCAAAGGGCCCGTCTATGAGCGTGCTCCACCATCCATGACGAGGGTGCCATTTCCTCTGCAAAGTCAAGATACGATTCCTTTAAGACAATGTTTTTTTTAGCCATGTATCTATAGGATTAAAAGTGCTAAAAATGTCTAAGGAACAAACCTGGCGGCACCTCGGCGATGTCATCATCGGAGTTCCGAACCTCCTCCACTTTGGCAGTGACATGTTTGCCTTTGCTTCTCCTGTGCTCCTCGAGTTCCTCAATAGAAGGGTTTCCTGCCGAAGAGCCTAGAAGATCCACCGAAGTGGCAGGACGGCCTGGACCTCGGGCTGATCTTTGGCCTCCTCGACATCTTCTGGAGGTGGGGGAAGGGGGCCCTTCTTCACCTTCTTCACCGAAGACGGACTGCCCCCAAATGTCTTTCACCACTTCGGGGCCCTCTTCTTTGTCTGTTCCCCCTTCTCGGCTTAACCGAGGAAGAGGGATTTGTAGAAAGAGGCTGACTGATCGCCCATCTCTGAAAAAGCAGGAAAATATCAATGTAAGTCCAAAAGGATACTTATACTAAAAATTTAGAAATGAACTTACTTTCAAAAAATGTTTCATAAGTGAGCTCCCTCCGAAAGAGCATCACCAGCCAGGACTTCTTCCCGTTAATGGTAGGAGCTGGCTTACCAAGGTCCGTCTTGTGCTCCTTAATCACCCCTAGCTCCCGAAGAACCTCCTCGGTCATGAGATTCCACTTGATGGGGAAGGGATGTAGGGAGCATGGGGGGACCTCGGCATCTCAGTTGACGACAGCTCAAATACGGCTGTCGAAATCCTCAAACCTCGCTGCCAACTCAGGAGTTAGCAACTTCTTGGGATCAACGACGTCCGTCTCCAGCTTTCCCCAAGCCCACCTAGTTGGTATATGCGACCATGCCTCCGCCACTTTTAGGAAAAAGAACTTATTTTGCCACCGATGCCAACTATCTTAGTGTCAAAGGTGAATATGTATTTTTTGCTCCCAGATCCCCGAGGTAGCATGAAATAGAAGCTACCCTTTGACACCATATAGAGCTTGTAGTACTTCATGAACATGATGAAGTGGGGTTCTACTTTGAAAACCCCACACATGTAGAGAAAAGCATTGAAGTAACAGTAAGAGTTGGGCGGAAGCTAATTCACGGCTATGCCATGGAACTGGCAAAAGTCACAAATCATCTTCGGCAGAGGAAATCAAAGTTCGGCCTGCAGTTGGGCCCAAAAAATGGTAACCTCGTCACGACTATTCATAAAGCTGAAATGACTAGGATGAGGTAGTCTGGTGGTGGCATAAGAGGGAAGAAAGAACTTGGTCATCCACTTCGCTAACTTTTCTGAAATGGAGCAATAGGGGTGAGACATGAGGGGTTGCCAGCTCTCAGGAATAGCTTGGACAGACATAAGTGGAACAGGAGAAGACATGATCGGCAAAAGAAAACGACTTCAGAAAAAAGAATCAGGTGACCTTGGGGACTAGAAAAAACTAGAAACCGAAAAGACTGACGGACCAACGGGAGGAAAACCCACCAAAATGTTTGCCGAAGTCGGGATTAGAAGACGTCATCATAAATGGTTGCCAAAAATCGCTCCGCCGCTTGAACCACTGCAAAAAGAGAAGGAAGAGAAAGAAGATCTCAAAGATAGATGGGAGCAAGATAGAGATAAAGAAAAGTAAATGAGGGGAAGGAGGGTTTATATAGGCCGAACAAGGGTAGCCGAATCATCACCATAATTACCCTATGAAGATGAATCGTCGCCATAATTATCCCTTGGAGGTGAAAAGACATGGTTGGCATAACCAACGCGACCACCCCCAATCACCGCGTACCACGTGTCATCCAATGCGTGAAACGAGGACACACTTTCTGACACCACGAAAATCCAAGCACGCCTATTCAAGCTGACATTCCTGGTTATGAGATGCGACGGTCTACTAACCTGCAGCAAAAAAAGTAAAAATGAAGAGACTGCGCACCTCAAGAGTACCCAGGGACGAACCAAAGGACATGCAGTGACGTCCCACTCTGAGTCCTGTAAGGTGCCTCCAGGAAGTCTTCAAGCCGAAGTCTCCACTTCAGCTTGTTGAGGGGGGGAATGTGATAGCCGAAGCTATCGCCCTTTAAACCTATAGGCTAGGGCAAAGTGCCACACTCAGAAAGTCGAGCGTCACCCGCAAGGAGTACGAGCACTAACCTCAGAGAAAGGAAGCCTGACGCGTTGGGCATTCAACTTCGGCGGCCCACCTGTTAGTGTTGTGCCCAAAAGCCAATCATGAGATGATTGTATTTTTGCACATTGAGTCACAATATTTTATTAAGACATTAATCCAGCAATTATGTTGGTTGTTTTGTTTCTGCGTAACTCAACAAACATAATCGTAACCCTAGAATAATGATATTCTTAAACGTCCCTGGTCTAGTATTATTGTGGAGCGGGTTGCAATAATACATAATGACTAGCATATGTGGAGACTAATATGAGATATGTAGTCTACATATGGGTACAAGTTGGAGAACTTGTGTACTGGACCGACCCACCATGAGAACACTACATGGATCATTATATGAGTGTCATAAGTGATTCTCATAGTGATCATGGTATATGTAGTCCTTCGACCTAAGATCATCAAGGTTCCCTACATGTGAGTCACATACTTTGATACTTTCCTTTGTTGCTCGTAACTGAGTGAACTTGAAGGAGGTCATTGGGTATGTCACATATCATGCGAAGGGATTTCTATGATCAAGATGGGATTTGTCCCTCCTATGTAACGGGAGTGATATCTTCGGGCCCCTTGATAGAGTGAGACTTAGAAAATGCATGGCCATGCTCGGATGAGTTGATATATGATATCAATGTCATCAGCTTAAGATAGTCTACTCGGTAATCAAGAAACCAAAGATTGGGCTATACGACAGTGACATATTCCATGTCTCGTGCTTAGTCTTGATATCTTGGACAAAGGGTGTTACCACTCTGAGAGTTTAAATGCGGTGACAATATCAATGTGTCAACCTCCCAGGAGCTATGCATGTTCTGTAGGCCATCAAAACAATGCTCACTATATTACCCAAGTGGCCCTCTTGGTCTTTATGCAAATATATGTATATTGGTCAAACCATAATACACATATTTACATTTATGCACACTATGGCAGCTAAGAAGAAAAACACTAACACAATTCTTAGTCTTGGCTTCCACACATTAAGCAATCTTGTAAAGTTTTTAGTGACCAGCCACCACACCTGTAACTTCCACTAATAAACTGTATCATTCTAGCCACATAACCCCATGTTTTATTTGCTCCATTATCAAGTAGAGACTTAGAGCAAACCAAGGAATTTTGTTTTACATCAATAGCCCACCTATGGACCAAGTTATGGATTTTTGAAGTTGGTTACAAAATTCTGACCAAATGAACAGTAACTTAGCCAACTTTGCAACGTCATATCTTTGGCTACAGGGCTCTAAATTTAGAAATTCCAAATTCCAATTCAACCTCTGGATGTTCTCTAGATGTGGTCAAAATTTCATACCAAGATTCATTCTACACAGGGAGATATTAAATTTTAGGTGCAGAGTCGAAATTCTGGTCACCTTATGACCATTTTGCCCATACAAAATTTCTTAAAATGTATTCACTTCATTTCCAGGTACAAAGCCAATATAGGCAGTTCTATATATGTATTATCCACATGGGAAACCATTTCCCTGAATTTAGAATCTTTCCAACCCTTATTCATAAAAATTCCATCAAAACAGCCCATAAACACCATATGGACAGCATTGTGCATACACTCCAAACTACACTGCAATGATTCATATATTCTTCTCACACTACATACACTCCATACCCAGTTCATTTACATATATTCATGCACTACATACATGCCAATAACTTAGTTAATATGTACACTAAGCTTCTTGGAGAGCTCCACAAAGCACTAAGCACTCCAGAAACTTGAAGGGACCAGCTGCTGCGTAGGGCAGAAAGTACCATTACTAAAAATAGCTACTGTGCTCAAAAAATCATGAAACTTTCCAGTTTATCACTACACATATGGAAGTTAATATACCTGAAATTTCACAGAGAAATTCAAACGAAAACTATTGATCTGAATGTTCTCTTTCAGGTACTCCTGAAATGGACAGAAAGGGGGTAAGTTTCTTGAATGAAACTTAGTAAGGGCTTATCAATAAAATCTTCAAAATCCAGCCATATACCTGAAATCCAAAGACACTAAAACAAAAAAATACAGTACAAACGCACAAATATACACATCCAAATGCACAAACAAACACAGCAACAAACATATGAAATGCTGGCAGCAATAACACATTAGGATTAGTCCATAATCATTCAATTAAACATTAAGAACTCACTATGGCAACCCTCCTCAAGCTATTGCCTGGTCTTAGGAGGTCATTAGGTCTTAGTTAGTACTAACTTGGGCTCTAGAAACCCTGAATTTCACTGCCATAACAGAGCACCAAAGCTGTAGGGTTGAAACCCTTGGTGCAATTTCCCCCTTAACCTAAACTTGGTTCATCAAGCTCTTGGCTCTCTTCCAAGCTTAGGGTCTTAGGTTCATGGATGTTTGGGCATCTGTATTGAACAATAAACAACCATGAAACCCAGATAAAACCCTTACCTTTTGCTGGAAATCCAATAAATCCTTTGTAAACCCAAAAACTAGGGGTTATTGCCTTCCTTGATGCTTCGGTTGTTTTCTCTTTCTTTCTCTTGATTATTTGCAGTAAGATGGCTATGGTGGATGGTGGAAGAGGTTAAGGAAGAGTTATTAGCTGCTGGAAACCGAAATTTAGGAAAGATGCCAATGAAATGAAGATTTTTCTAGCTTTATTTCCTTATTTATCTTTAGTAATGGCATATTTGCAAATTTTGCAAACTTTAAGCCACACTTGGTCAATGTTTTTGCCAGCCATTTGGGATAAGAAAATGACATATTTTGGCCTCTTCTAACCTTGGTCAAAAGTCATTTTCACCTTTAGAAAAATCTAGGACACCTAAGCACCTTAGTTGTCATCATGCCATAAATGGCAAACTTTACCTCTTTGAGCACTTTGGTCCCCAACAATATATTTAATTCCTTCCATGTTCTTTCTTCATAATTCCATCCATATCCTTTCTTCATAATTCCATCCATATCCTTTCTTCATAATTCCATCCATGTCCTTTCCATAGCCATATTTACAAATTTGTGCAATTGAGTACCCAATCTTTGTAACCTTACAATTTAGTCCATAGGTTACTTGAAAATCAGGCAATATAATAATGCTTTCTTAAGGACCAAGCTATCATTGTTTTTGTCACTTAAGGGAGTATATATTGAATACTTTACACTTCACAATTCATACACTATGGTGAAAATTAAAGCATATAAGTTTAAGTCCTTATGCTATAATTTTCCCATTTTGTGAAGGTGGTAACAAAGGGACAATGGGATATATATCGGTGATGATCATAAAGGTATAGTCGAATCATCGACAATCTTGTCACTTGGGTAGCAGTGATATGTTGCTAGACACCGTTCATTGCTTATGATCATAAATGTGATTTATGATCATTGCCAACATGGCAAGAGCCTATTGGGTCGCACACATAGAGCTATTTGGATCATTAGAGTGCATGGGCTAATTATTTGGGTTATGGTTTCACTCTAATTTCGTATTAATAATGGGCCAAAGAGTTGAGCCATTATTAAGCCCGAGATTAAATCCTAATTGGATTAGGGCTTTGAAACCCATTACGCCTGGAAGTTGAGTCTCACTATAAATACATCTTTCAAGTGAGAAATTCGTAGGTCTCCTTGCCCTTGCCTCCCAAAAAGACAATCACACTCTTCTCTTGCAATTCCTTGGAGGACGCAAGCTAGCACTGCGAGCGCAAGAGAAATGCATCTGTTAGGATGCTGTGGAAGTGTGGTGATCCCGAGAGGCTCGTGTGGATACCATAGAGAGCCTGAACATGTCAACTGTTCAAGTTTGGTGATTCAACTCTATAGTTGAGCGAGAGATCTCAACCAAAAATTAGGTATGAAAATTTTTGAACACCCGGTTTACCCCGTTTCACTTGGATCCTGGAGGGTTTCAGTTAAATTCCACTACGCTGTTTGGCTCCCGAAACCCATCACTACCAACACTACTAGGAATGATAATGTTGACCTCGGGAACATGGTGCATTGCCCCCCTCGGTAAGGCAACCAAACCAACATCGGAGGAGAAAGACCCTCTACCTTCGGCAAGAGAGAACGCGCCCAACGGGGGAGCTTCAACGCCAAAAGGATTCCCGGATTACTGGAGACGACTTCGAAAGAAGGAGCCTCTGACATGTCACCCTCGTACGTAACACGCCACCCCCAAATGTTCCCTAACATGATGTCACTGTGCACGTCCTGTCACGCAGGCCTACTTTGGCCTTGGCCCCTGACCTGAGCGGCCTATTGTCGGCTAGAGGCCCTCACGCCCAAGGGTACAGGTTACGTTCAACCGAACACGTGTCATAATTTGAACGGGTCACATCCCCCTTTATATATTAAGGAAGTGGCCTCAATAAGGAGGAATCTCTCTGGCCCCTACTTACCTTTCACCTTCAAACACTGACTTGGGCATCGGAGGCTCCTCCCCGGAAAAATACTCCGGGGACCTCCTAACCTTTATTCTTTGAGTGTTTCAGGTGGTTTCTCCTAGGAAATCTCCCCTCCAGACCTTCCTCCTTCACCGGAAGTCCCTCCTAGTCTCACTATGTCATACAGTGAAGATGCTAATGGGCATCAAGTAGCTACTAGGATGTCAAAAGTTTGTATTACCAATTTTGAATCAGATTAGTACTTTTTAAGCATACTAACATGAAAGTATCATGTATATGACCTAACTCTAAAGGTAAGTCCAGCTTATAAGCCACATTGCCAATCCCGCCCAATACCTGGAATGGCCCAATGTATCCGGGAGCTAACTTGCTTTTCCTGTAAAATCTCATAACTCATTTTATTGTAGATACCTTGATCAATACATATTCCCCTATTTAGAACTTTAATTCCCTTCTTCTCTTTTGATTGGCATAGGTTTCTTCTCGATTCTTGGCAACCTTGATCTTTTCTTGGATATTTTTATTTTTTTGGTGGTTTTATGGATCTCTTGCCAATAGTGACCAGTAATGCACCCCTTCCATACAAAGCTTTATAAGGTGCCGTCTTTATCATTGAGTCATAACTATTGTTGTAGGAGAACTCTGTCAAGGGTAAGAGTTGGTCTACTATGGCCTTTCTAGTGGAAAGCATGCTTGAGGAAGGTAAAGTTTTCTAAATTAAGTTTGGAACCTTAATTCAAGTTTACATAGCAAGAATAAAGAAGTTTAGCAAAGTTTACTGAGTTCTGAGAAAGATAAAGCATTAAATGAGGTTCAGGGGTAAAATGGTAATTTTGCATCCTGAATAGCCGGGATGAGTCTTGAGTGGTTAAAACGAGTTTTTATAACTTAACTTCCAACCTTAACCCAAACTTGAAAAATAAACAAGAATTTAATCAAGAATCACTAAGTTACCAAAGATGGGGGTTTATTTGTACCAAGCTTAATACTTTGATGGCTTTGAGGTTAAGTGAGGGTTTAAGAAGGGGAAAGTGAGGGATGGCTGCCATAACCACAATTTCAACCTTCCCACCCTCATTTTGCTCTCAAATTCTCCTTGGAATCAAGGTTTTCTTGGTGGAACAAGAAGCTATCAAGGTATATAAGCTAGGAGAAGCTCATTTCAAGACTTAAAGCATGAATTTGGAGTTTAGAAGAGTGTTTTCTCCCATCCCCTTTTTTTAGAATGAGGTAACCAATGTGTTGTTGATTGAATTCATGTTAATTAGTTAGTTTGGAGCTTGGGTTTTGGTTAGAGAGTAAGATTTTAATGTTTAGTGCTTATGTTTTTCATTGGAACTTAGGTAACACTTGTTGAGCTTAGTGGATTGGAAAAGAGTTTGATTCTTGTTTGTTACTTAGAGTTAAGGTAAGGGAGTTATGTTTTCATGTTCAATTAATTCTATTGGCTTGAGTTTGCGTGAAGAATTTGAGTAGTTCTAGCTATAGCATTGATTAGAGGTTTTGGTTGAATTGTGGTGGACTATGAAGTTTGAGAGGATTTGGATGATGTTATAGAACATCATAGATTGGCTTGTGATAGTTGGTTATGTTCTATGCAACATGGTCTATGTGTGCGTGAAATTTGGAGGCTTTCCAAGCATGTTTACTATGTTTGCTAAGTGTCCAAAGTTCAAAGCAGCAAAATGCGCCAAACTCTATAGAAATGCGGATTGGCGACATGTCGCCAATTACAGGTCGAGGCCCGCGACACGTCGTCAATCCAAAAAATGCTCAGAGAACGTTACCAACTGTGGCTCACACAAAAATGGTAGAAATTTCACATTTTTCTAGGATGATCTAGGTGAGACCTAAGGGGGTTCTTAGGGTACCTTGGGGTCTAAAGATTCCGGGGGTACACCAAGACTTCCAAAAGTCCCACAAGATGTAGGAGTTTCTTTGAGTTTTATGAGGTTTCATGGCTACTTGTGCAACAAGCAAGGAAACTAGGTTGCAAATGAACATAACTAAGCACCACTAGCTCAGGTGAAAGGTTTAGAACCCTTGGCGACCTAGCCATGCTGTAGCCATCAGGTTGTAAGGTGAAACCTTGCTCATCTAGTGTACAAGGAGGTCTTATGGCCTAGTCTACAATAGTCCCACCATAAATCCCCTGGACAACATAAATGGGGAGGTTCAACTGGTGATTTATCACTAGTTAGGTTGGCAAGCTTTGCTTGCTAGAGGACAAGGCAATGCCTTGTAGTTCAAGGACAAGGTTGAGGAGAGGACTAAAAGGACCTAGTTTATATGCATATAATTCAGACCCTCAGGCTGTGTGAGCTCACAGTAGGTTACATATGTTATCATATGTGGTGTCCTTAGTATTTTCTTGCTGGTACACAGAAGACCCCTTACTGAGAATGTTAAGTTCTCAATCCCTAGTTATGTTGTGCAGATACTGAAGTTGCTAGGCCGGGTAACCGTTGAGTGTTTTCACGGTAATAGCTTTCGTACAAGTATTGTGCTCATGAGAATCTTGATAATTCTAGTACACTTAGTTGGCTTGTTGGTCAAGTAATAGTACTAACTAGTGTCTTCCTTTGGCTGCAGAGCCTAGTAGCACTTGGGCAAGGACTTTTGAGAGTCGCCAGTGGGACTAGCATCCAAGGTGGGAGTTAGATCAAGAAGATCTTAGTAAAGGCTTGTATATATATATATATATAGTACTTTTAGTTGCTTCGATAGTCTATGTTATGAAGAGTCCTAGACCCTAGGGTTGTTCTTGGGTGAGGGCATTAGCCTGCTTCATGTATGAATGTTCTCACGAGTTGTTATGTGTAGTAAACTCACACAAATGTTGATTTTGTATGCTTTGGCTATTATACTTAGTTTTTATGAAATTACTTGGCCAAGTTAATGCTTTATGTTTTAATAATCCAAGTCAAAGCATGTAGAGCATGCATCTTGCATATTCTTGGATAATCAACTAGTATCATGGGATATAATCCGCACATACACAAATAGCCAATTGCAACCACCATAAGACCAGCTCTCTCAAGGCTTCCTGGGTAGGGGCCAAGGATGGCCATGTCAAGTTTTTGGTATCAAAGCTTAGAACTCATTTCATAGATATTGGAGGCTAAGACTGAGATCTAGGTTGGAATGTCCAAGTGCTTGGAAGTTAGTGCTGACCAAAATCTGGGGAATGTTGTCTGGCTTTGCTTGCAGGTTGCTATGGTTGAGTCTAGGTCAGGAGCTTCAAGGGGAACTAGGGAACCTGGTGAGGGTTCTAGTGACCCAGTTGTGGCAAGGCTGGATGAGATATCCAGGGTATACAGGGGTTAACACAGACTATGGCCTAAGTGGCACAGGGTATGAACACTATTGTGACTGAGATGTTCAGAGACTATGAGGACAGAGCTGTTGTCCAGGAGGAGAATAACCCATGTCAGGATCAGGAAAGGCAGGCTAAGCAGCAGCAAGTGCCTAGGGCTCATGAATGTAGAAAACCATGTTCATGAGGAGGAAGAGGAGCCAGAGGTGATGGAGGCTCCAAGGAGGGGAGAAACCCTACATCAGATGAGATTGTTGGGGAAATTCAAGACTGTGGATCCACCAAGCTTTAATAGGACAGGTGATCCCGATAGAGTAAAGGACTGGTTGTCCAGAATGAATAGACTTCCCACTTATGGTGGTTATGAGTGAGACAGAAGATGACCTTAGTACCTTTCTTTTTTAGAGGAAGGGCAAATGTATGAAGGGATGATGTTATGGAGATACTGAGGGAAAGTACTGGTACTCACCCAGAGCATAAGAAAAAGGTGCTCAAGTGGTCAGACTTCAAGAAGAAGTTCAGACATAAGTATATCAGTGAAGCTACATAGGATCAAAAGAGGATTCAGTTTGAGAATCTGGTACAAGGAGAGATTTCTGTGTGGGAGTATGAGCAGCGCTACAATTCTCTTATCTGGTATGCTCCGTACATGATTGGCAATGATGAGTTGAAAGCTAAAAGTTCTTCCAAGGTTTGAAACCCGTACTTCGGAGGTATATGGTGACAGTGGATATCAGGAGCTATCGCCAAGTGGTCCAGAAGGCGCTAGACTTAGAAAGTGAATTTGAGGATTCCAGAGCACCTAGGAAAAAGGTGGAGGTTGGATCAGCCAACCTAGGAAAGAGTTCCGGGAAGCGACCAATGGTGGAAAACCAAGGTCCATCCAAGAGAAGGAAGATGGGATTATGTCCTAAGTTCAGAAGATTTCATGGTGGAAGACCATGTACTTTGGGGACAGACATTAGCAATAATTGGGGTCAGAGAGGACATTGGGCGAGGGAATGCCCAAAGGTTCAACCTTTGTCAGCTCTACCCTAAAATTTACCCCCTGTACCCCTTGCCATAGGGAATCGGCCTGGTGTAGCCCCAGCAGCAATTGAGCCGAGGGTTTTCACCTTGGCGAGTTAGGTGACCAGAGAACCGCCACCGTTTGAGGTAATTTTACTTTTTAGAATGGTAGTGTTAGAGTGCTTTTTGATATAGGGGCTACTCTTTTAGTGATATATTCTACCTTGGTAGATAGGTTTAAATTGTAGTGAGAAATCTCAGGTTAGTTGAGGCTCATCAGAACTGTGGGAAGGGGTTTTATTGTAACCAATGAAGTGGTTACTAGGTATCCCTTACAGTTAGGCAACCATGATTTCTGTTGTGAGTTATGGGTGATAGAATTGAGGTCTTATGACTTAGTGTTGGGAATGGATTGGGTAAGTAAGCGTAAGGCACAAATTAACTGTGCGAATCACTCAGTCGACATTACTGATGCTCAGGGAGCTAGAGTGACTTGCACAGAAAGATTGGTGTCTAGTGCTAAGAGTTTACACCTTAGACTTATGGATACCATCCCCATAGTTAGTGAAGAAGAGTATTATTCATTGAATGGGGTAGCCATAGAGGAGGAACTTGGGAAGATTCCGGTAGCAAATTAGTTTCCTGAGGTGTTTCCGGTAGAGTTACCTGGGTTACCACCCAAGAGGGATACTGAGTTTGCAATCCATCTGCAGCCTGGGGTTGAGCCTATTTTAATACCACCTTATAGGATGTCAGCTCCTGAGATGGATAAGTTAAAGAAGCGGTTGGAGGAACTGCTAGGTAAAGACTTTATAAGGCCTAATGTATCACCATGGGGGGCTCTGGTGTTATTTAAGAACAAAAAGGACGGAACTTTCAGATTGTGCATCGACTATAAAAAGTTGAATGCAGTGACAATCAAGAATAAATATCTGCTTCCTAGAATTGATGATCTATTTGATAGACTCAGGGGAGCGAAGGTGTTTTCTAGGATTGACCTTTGGTCTGGATATTTTCAGATCAGAGTTAAGGAGGAAGATATCCCAAAAACTGCTTTCAGGATGAGGTGTGGACATTATGAATATATAGTTATGCCTTTTGGTGTGATGAATGCTCCAGCAGTATTTATGGAAGCCATGAATCGGATCTTTAAGCCATTTCTGGATCAATTTGTTGAAGTTTTCATCGATGACATTTTGATATATTCACAGTCTACATCAGAACATAAGAAGCACGTTAGAACAGTTTTGCAAGTGCTGAAGGATAATCAGTACTATGCAAAGTTGTCTAAGTGTGAGTTTTGGTCTGAGAGGATTCAGTTTTTGGGGCACATCATCAGTGCACAAGGTTTGTCAGTTGATCCTGAAAAAGTTCAGGCAGTAGTTGAGTGGAAGAGACCAACTACAGTTACAGAGGTTAGGAGTTTCTTGGGCTTGGTAGGCTACTATATGCACTTCATAGAGAAATTCTCTGTGATAGCTACACCGTTGACGGCCTTGACCAAAAAGACTCAGAAGTTTGAGTGGACACCGAAATGTGAAGAAGCTTATATGGAGTTGAAGGAAAAATTGACTAGTGCACCTATACTTGTTTTGCCAGATCCGAACAAAGCTTTTACAGTGTATCCTAATGCATATGGTTCTAGTTTGGGATGTGTATTGATGGAGGACAGTCAGGTGATTGCTTATGGTTCAAGACAGCTGAGGCCTAATGAATTGAACTACCCGGTTCATGATGTTGAGCTAGTAGTAGTAATTTTCGCACTGAAGTTGTAGAGGCATTATTTGATCGGGAGGTCGTTCAGGATCTTCACCGATCATAAGAGTTTGAAATATTTGTTTACCCAGAAGGATCTGAATATGAGGCAGCGGTGATTGATTGAATACATAAAAGATTATGACTGTTCGATTGAGTACTGTGCTGGGAAGGGAAATGTGGTAGTAGATGTGTTGAGCCGGAAGTACACGGGAGTGATCCTATCTAAGGATCAGGCTATGAACTCCTCTGAAGGAGTATTGAGGGACTGTTTCTTAGCTTTGCATGAATTATGGAAAAGTCAAGAAAAATCCCTAGCCTACATTTTGGAAGTACAGTCAGCTTGGTTAGTCAAAGTTAAAGAAGCTCAGATGAAAGACCCATTGTTGAAGAAAATTTTAGGAGAAGCAAAACTTGGCACTACGAGGAAGGAATTCAGATACAAGGATGAAATACTACATTATGGTGATTGTCTCTATGTACCGAATGTGGGTGGACTTAGGCAACAAGTCCTATAGGAGGCACACAATAATACTTTGAATATTCACCCTAGTGTTAATAAGATATATCAAATTCTGAAGACACATTTTTGGTGGCCAAGATTGAAAAGGGACGTAAGAGGACATGTGGCAAAGTGTCTAACATGTCAGATGGTTAAAGCTGAACATTTGAAACCAGCAGGCACACTTCAGAGTTTACCTCTACCAGTGAGGAAATGGGAATCCATTACTATGGATTTCCAAGTGGGGTTACCAAATACCGGAAGTCAGCATGATGCTATATGGGTAGTAGTCGATCGACTGACGAAGTCGGCACATTTCAGACCTATCAGAATCACTTATACCTTGGAGAAGTTAGCTCAGTTGTATCTTAAAGAGATTGTGAGACTTTATGGGATACCGGATCAGATTATATCTAATAGAGATCCTCGGTTTACGTCATGATTTTGGAATGGCACCATATGAGGCTTTGTATGGGAGGCGATGTATGATGCCCCATTGTTGGGCAGACCCTGCAAACAAGGTAGTTATCGGACCTAAAATCATAGCTGACACTACAGCTAGGATTAAGTTAATCTAGCAGCAGATTAAGATAGCTAATGATAGGCAGACCAAGTATGCAAATTTGAGAAAAAAAGACTTAAGTTTTGAAGTTAGGGACAAAGTACTTCTGTGAGTGTCTCCCATGAAAGGAGTTAGCCATTTTGGGCAAAGGGGCAAGTTAACTCCTAGGTATATTGGACCTTATCAAATATTGGAGAAGGTAGGGAAAGTTGCTTATCGGTTAGCATTACCACCTAACCAATCCCAAGTGCATAACGTGTTTCACGTTAATCTACTCATAAAATGCACAGTGGAACCCAGGCAGGTAATTAATCCTTCAGTGATACCTATTTAGGAAGACTTGACCTACGAGGAGAAACCTGTTCAGATACTTGATAGGCAAGTCATGAAACTTCGCACTAAGTGGATTTTGATAGTTAAGATCCTTTGGTCTAACTATAGTAAAGAGGAGGCTCCCTAGGAGATGGAGCAGGATATGTTGAAAAGATATCCTAGTATTTTTCCGGAGTTACAGCGAAATTTGGGGGACCAAATTCAAGAAGGAGGGGAGAATGCTATGGCCCTTCTAGTGGAAAGCATGTTTGAGGAAGGTAAAGTGTTCTAAATTAAGTTTGGAACCTTAATTCAAGTTTACATAGCAAGAATAGAGAAGTTTAGCAAAGTTTACTGAGTTCCGAGAAAGATAAAGCATTAAATGAGGTTTAGGGGTAAAATGGTAATTTTGCATCCTAAATAGCTGGGACAAGTCCCAAGTGGTTAAAATGAGTTTTTATAACTTAACTTTCAATCTTAACCCAAACTTGAAAAATAAACAACAATTTAATCAAGAATCACTAAGTTACCAAAGATGGGGGTTTATTTGTAACAAGCTTAACACTTTGATGGCTCTGAGGTTAAGTGAGGGTTTAAGAAGGGGAAAGTGAGGGATGGCTGCCATAACCACGTTTTCAACCTTTCCACCCTCATTTTTCTCTCAAATTCTCCTTGGAATCAAGGTTTTCTTGGTGGAACAAGAAGCTACCAAGGTATATAAGCTAGAAGGAGCTCATTTCAAGCCTTAAAGCATGATTTTGGAGCTTGGAAGAGTGTTTTCTCCCATCCCCTATTTTTAGAATGAGGTAACCAATGTGTTCTTGAATGAATTCATGTTAATTAGTTAGTTTGAAGCTTGGGTTTTGGTTAGAGTGTAAGATTTTAATGTTTAGTGCTTATATTTTTCATTGGAACTTAGGTAACACTTGTTGAGCTTAGTGGATTGGAAAAGAGTTTGATTCTTGCTTGTTACTTGCAGTTGAGGTAAGGGAGTTATGTTTTCAAGTTCAATTAATGCTATTGGCTTTAGTTTGCTTGAAGAATTTGAGTGGTTCTAGCTATAGCATTTATTAAAGGTTTTGGTTGAATTGTGGTGGACTACAAAGTTTGAGAGGATTTGGATAATGTTATAGCGCATCATAGATTGGTTTGTGATAGTTGGTTATGTTCTATACAACATGGTCTATGTGTGTGTGAAATTTGGAGGCTTTCCAAGCATGTTTACTATGTTTGCTAAGTGTCCAAAGTTTATAGCAGCAAAATGTGCCAAATTCTGCAGAAATGCATATTGGCGACGAGTCGCCAATTACAGGTCAAGGCCCACAACGCGTCGCCATTCTAGAAAATGCTCACTGAACGTTACCAACTGTGGCAACGGAAAAAATGGCAAAAATTTCACATTTTGCTAGGATGATCCAAGTGAGACCTAAGGGGGTTCTTAGGGTACCTTGGGGTCTAGAGATTCTGGGGGTACACTGAGACTTCCAAAAGTCCCACAAGATGTAGGAGTTTACTTGAGTTTTATGAGGTTTCATGGTTACTTGTGCAACAAGCAAGGAAACTAGGTTGGAAATGAACAAAACTAAGTGCCACTAACTCAGGTGAAAGGTTTAGAACCCTTGGTGACCTAGTCATGCCGTAGCCATGAGGTTGCAAGGTGAAACATTGCTCATCTAGTGTACAAGGAGGTCTTATGGCCTAGTATATGATAGTCCACCATAAATCCCTTGTACAACATAAATGGGAGAGTTTGAACTGGTGATTTGTCATTAGTTAGGTTGGCAAGCTTTGCTTGCTAGAGGACACGGCGATGCCTTACAGTTCAAGGACAAGGTTGACGAGAGGTCTCAATGGGCCTAGTTTATATGCATATAACTCAGACCCTCAGGCTGTGTGAGCTCGCAGCGGGTTACATATGTTATCATATGTGGTGTCCTTAGTATTTTCTTGCTGGTACATAGAAGACCCCTTACTGACAGTGTTAAGTTCTCACTCCCTAGTTATGTTGTGCAGATACTAAAGTTGCTAGGCCGGGTAACCGCTAAGGGTTATCATGGTAGTAGCTTTAGTATAGGTATTGTACTTGTGAGAATCTTGATGATTCTAGTACACTTAGTTGGCTTGTTGGTCAAGTAATAGTACTAACTAGTGTCTTCCTTTGGCTGCAGAGCCTTGTAGCACTTGGGCAAGGACTTTTAAGACTCGCCACTGGGACTAGGATCGAAGTTGGGAGTTAGATTAAGAAGATCTCAGTAGAGGCTCGTATATATATATACAGTACTTTTAGTTGCCTTGATAGTCTATGTTATGAAAAGTCCTAGACTCTAGGGTTGCTCTTGGGTGAGGGCATTAGCCTACTTTTTGTATGAATGTTCTCACGAGTTGTTATGTGTAGTAAACTCACACAAATGTTGATTTTGTATGCTTTGGCTGTTGTACTTAATTTTTATGAAATTACTTGGCCAAGTTAATGCTTTTTGTTTTAATAATCCAAGTCAAAGCATGTAGAGCATGCATCTTGCATAAAGTCTATCACACAACACCTTAGCATATCCTCAAGAACTTGTATCGTTCTTTCTATTTGCCCACCTATTTGATGATGGTAAGCTGAACATAGTTTTTGTTGTGTAACCAATGCCTGATGTAGTGATCTCCAAAATTAGATACAAATCTTGGGTCTCTATCTAAAACTATGTCATCTGGGATACCAAGTAATCTCACTTTTTCTTTAATATATAGTTGTGTCAGGCTATCCAAATGATTAGTGGGATTAATTGGTAAAAAGAGAGCTAATTTTGTAAGCTTATCCACAATCACCCATATGGTATCATGTTTTCTTCTAGTCATAGGCATGCTTACCGAGAAATCCATGGCAATAAATCCCTATTTTCTTTCCAGTATAGGTAGGCTTTGTAACCTACCCTCTAGTCTTTGATGTTCTACTTTTACTTGATGGCACACCATACATTTAGATACAAATGTGCCAATTTCTTACTTTATATTTGGCCACAAAAAGTGTTTCTTTAAGCTTTAATACATGTTCATAGTTTTAGAGTGTATGCTCATTTTACTGGAATAAGCCTCTTTTAGGATTTGTTCTCTTAAATTATACCATTTGGGTACATAAATCTTGTCTTGGAAGTACAGTAATCCTTGCTTATAAAAGAAACCTTGAAATAGCTTTCCATGTCTCTGGCTAGATATGCTAGCAAGAACTATATCTTGCTATAGTGATTTCTATATTTCTATCTTCCAAGCTGGTTGAATGGTTACTACTCTTAATTGGGCTTGCTCTCATTCTATCCACTTGTTAGCCAAACAAGTTAGGCTATTAAGTTCATTCTATTCTTCATTTCCTCCTTTTTTTAGAATACCTATATATTTCCTACTTAAGGCATTAGCTACTTTATTCGCTTTGCCCTCTGTGTGCTCAATGGTATAATCAAAGTTAAGGTATTCAAGCAATCTTCTGTATCCAATATTTAGCTATTTTTGAGTAAAGAGAAACTTGAGACTTTTATGGTCAGTGAAGATTTGGAACTTATTACCTAATAGGTAATGTCTCCACTGTTTCAAGACAAAGATCATAGCTGCAAGTTCTAAATCATGCACTGGATAGTTTTTTCTCATGTGGTCTTAATTGCCTTGAACCATAGGGCTTACTTTTCTTGCATTGGCACACAACCTAATCCCACAATATATGCATCTTTGTAAACCTTAAAAGGTTTATTGGGATTAGGCAATGTTAGCATAGGGGTTGTAGTGAGCTTGTCTTTAAGTCCTTGGAAGCTTTTCTTACACTCTTCAGACCATTCAAACTTCTATCCTTTTCTTTCTAACTTCACTAGAAGGGCTGCCATCACAAAAACTATAGGTAAAAATCTCCTATAATAGCAAAGAAGCCTCTTATTTCTTTAACATTTTGGTGTTGCTTCCACTATAAGATAGCTTCAATCCTTGTTGGATCCACAACCATTCCATGCCCATTTATCACACGGCCAAGAAATTTAATTTGATTTGTCCAAAAATGGCATTTATTTAGTTTTCCAAATAGTTGATGCTTTTTCAACATATTTAGAACCATTCTTAAGTGATTTTCATGTTCCTCCTCATCCCTTTAGTATACTAGGATATCATTTATAAAATCAACACAAAGTGGTCTAAATATTGTATAAATATTCTCTACATCAAATCCTTGAAGAAAGCTAGAGCATCAGTAAGCCCAAAAGCCATTACTATATATTCAAAATGACCATATCTTGTCCTGAAAGTAGTCTTTCGAATGTCTGCTCCTTGACTCTTAACCAAAAGTATCTTGATCTAAGATCAATCTTTGGGAAAATTGTAGCCCCCTTAGTTTGATTAAATAAGTCCTAAATTCCAGGGATACGAAACTTACTCTTTATTTTCATGGAATTGAGCTTTCTATAATCAATGCATAACCTAGGTGTCCTATCTTTCTTTTTCACAAACAGCATTGGTGCTCCCCAAGAAGACACACTTTCCTCAATGAATCCTTTTCCAAGGAGTTCATCCAATTGTTTCTCAAATTCAACCATCCTAGAAATTCACATTGTAAAGACTCTCCAAGTGCTTTCCCTAGTTTGGGTGCTAAGGTAAGTAAGCTTGAAGCTATTTTTTTTCCACAAAAAAGTTTTATTAAGCAGGGAAAGCAAGCTAGGTAAGGCTAACTTGAGTTCCCAAATGTAATTGGCACTTAAAGAGAAGAAAGCACAAAATGGTAATTTTAGTTCAAGTCAGTGGCATGACCAAAATTTCAATGAAATTTGGTTCATGTGACTATTTTGAGATAAATAAGTTAAGAGAATAAGTGCCTCTAGCCATTTGAACCAAGATTGGAAGTTAAGGGGGAAAAACTCACTAAGTGAGAAATGGAGCTATTATGTCTCATAATGGCTGAAGTAATTTAAGGAAAAACTTTGTGGGTAAGAGAAACATTTCTATGGGACCAAGGAGTGATGGTGTAGGAAGAGTTTAAGTGGCATAAGTAAATCAAATATAAGTTTGAGGGCCAAAGTAACAAGTGGAGGAGGAATGGGCTAAGTGGGAGTAGTGGGCTATATAATTGGTGGAGATGGCACTATTCATCATCGCCTCCATCCACCATTTTCATGGTTCTCTCTCCTACTTATCTCTCCACCTCCAAATATCCAAATCTACCTAAAATTCCATGAAAATTGAAGGTCTCAAAGCCATCCCACCAAGCCTTTAGCTCATTTTTTGTGTATTTGGTGCATTTGAAGTTGTTCTTGCAAGTTTTTGGTTCAAACCCTAAGGTAAGGATCTATGATCCTTGTGGGTTAGTTTGAAGCTTGTTAAATGGTTAGAAATGGTCTTAATTTCATACCCTTGGTGTCCAATTTGGTTGAATTCAAGCTTGGAACTCAAAGGAACTCCATTGAACTCAAGTGTGCTTGTTGATGCTTCTTGATTTGAGGATGATTTAAGGTAAAGGATTTAAGTTAATTTAGTTCAAATAATGCATATAAATGTAGTATTACATGTGTGAATGAATCAAAAATAAGACCCATGTGAATTAACTTTGGGGATTAAAAGATTGAGCAAGTTTCATGTAAGATAGTTCGCAGTCGCCCAATGCTAGAAGGCATTAGGGCAACGCAAAATGGAAACACTTCATCGTGGTAACTTGAAATGGTGATATGTTACTAATGAATTCTTGGGAAACTTGAGAATTAATTCCTTTAGTAATGCATTGCCAAAGGCGTCACTAAGGCTAAGTCCCCTAAGCTCAGGGCACCATAACAATATCTTAATCTCTTAATTATCATCCTAGGCCATTATAAGATGTTCCATAGCCTTAGCTAGGTCTAGAACTCATTATTAAGTTAGAAATTATGCATTATTTAGGTGGTAGCTAGGTGGTGTTGTTAAGGTAGGGTAAGGAATGGTGGCTAAAGGAGTTAAAGTGCTTCAATTGTTAAGGGAGCACTAAGGGGATTAAGGCGGTTTTCAGATTTTTTGTTGGGCCAAGTGGGATGTCTTAGACCTTCAAGAAATCAAAAGCAAACCTAACAGTATCCCAACCAAACCTTGTGGTTGGTAAGTAAGCCACTAAAGAGCCCTAAGTTGAGCTTTAAGAGCTTGGTAAGTTCGACCATATAAGGCAGCCACCCTACATGATAAGTTAAGGAAAGAGACAGTTAAAGGGGGAGTAAGCAATGACTTACTGTAAGTAGCTCATTAAAGGGCGGCAAGGGTTGAGTAAGCGATAACTTACTCTAAGGCACCCATAAAAGAATTTCATGGGGTTAGTTAAGTGCTAAAATAGAATACAAGGACCAGTATCCAAGTACCCTAGCGATATGAGCTCATAGGAAGTCTATCACCTACTAATGTAAGAAAGTCCTAAGTGCTTTTGTATGTGCATATTTCATCCATCCATCCATTCATCCACTCATTATTTTGCATTGTTTGTTGTTCTTATCCTTATTTCTTGTTGTGTTGTTGGTTGCTTGATTTATTTTGTATGTTATATATATATATGTATGTTTGTTTCAATTTTCATGCTTGCATATTTGTTTCCCCCTGCAGGTGCTGAATCCCTTACTGAGTAGTTTTGAGTACCCACTCCTTAAGTGTTGTGCAGGTATTAAGCGGGCTAGTCAGGCTTAACAATTTATAAGGGGCAACTATTAAAGCTAAGTTTTATTGGTTTGAAGATACTCTTTAAGCAAGAAACCTTACATTTGTAAGCTACTTGTAGCATAAGCTAGTACTAACCAAAGTGTTTCCCTTACAGTTTGAGGCTAAGTGAGTACAAGGAAAGTGTGGCTCATCACTTGAAGCTAGCTTACCTAGGTTAAGTGCTAAGGATGAACCTTAGTAGATATATGTTTTTTCTTCTATATGTATGGTATTTTCATACAAAGAGATTACCTTTACTAGTGTCCATTGGTGCGTATAACACTAGGGTTACATTTGGGAGCAAATAAGATTGAGATGTGTTCACATAGTTGTTAGTTGAAGTTAAAGTAACTAAAATTTTTATGTCTTGGCTTATTTTGAAGTGTGTTTTCATTAACTTCCATAGCACTATTTTCAATGTTATTTTAATTTATTGTTATTGCATAGCCAGGATGATGCATGCATATTTTCTATGTAGGGTAGGCTAAGTAACTAGTTGCACATAATGATTTAAGACACTTCATGAGTAATGACTAGCTAGTTGTAACCTAAGTAGGATCATAGTTCCCAAAGAGCCTATCAGTTTTAGCAAGTAAGGGCACTGGGGGCCTACTCTACCATAGTTAGTATCAAAGTAGGTCAATGGTCCTAGTAGAAGCAATAAGTGACTAAGATCCAAGTGTGTCCTTGTGCTAAGTGTGGTTAGTGTTACTTATAAGTATTCTTGAAGTAGTCTTCTAACTTTGGTTATAGGTATATTAGCGATAACCTAATAAGGTGCTTGTATTGAGTTAGGGGACTGAACAAAGGTCTAAGTGGCCCAATGGTATTAACCAAAAGAAAAGTGGCAATTTTGTTGTATACTCCCAGTAGCACTATGGGATGAGTGCCCCAAGGAGCATACTTAACCCTTAAAGGTAGCAAGGCCATGGTTGATGCCTAAAGGGTAAAGGTTGAATTGTGCTAAGGCCTAATAGTACACTGAGACAAAGGGAGGAATCCTTACCTTGAGGGCAGGGCCAAGGTTATGGAAATGTCTACATTTATATGGATAAAAATAGAATTTGACAAGTAGAAAAAGAGCCTAAGTGTAAGGGCCAGGGAGCACTATGTTATTAAGGGTGCACCAAGGCCAAGTGAACCATCATTACCCAAAGGCAAAGGTGACATGGATACGTAGAGAGCAAGAGACCTTGAGGTAAAGGCTAAGGTGGACTAGGACCATCTGAGCACCCAAGCCAAGTGAATAACATCTCCAGCCTAAGGTAAGTTGAGGCCCAAAGCAAGAGCTAAAGTAAGGACCACTTAATTTGAAGTCTATGGAACCCAAGGAACAACTAAGGAAGAACAACACAGGAAAAAATAGGGCAACATGCCAAGTGCATGGAAGCGATGAAGATAAAGGACTAAGCGCAAGAATATGCTCAAGGTCAAAGCCTGAACAAGGCTAAGCTTAAGAATGTCTCAATCTCCGAGGAAGCACCGCCAGTACTCAAAGGCAACCAAGAAGACTTACTTGAACCAATTGATTGGTCAAGGAGCTGACAACACAGAGAGGAACCTTTAAGTTTATAGCATAATAGTAAGTAGTTTTCTTGTTTAAACTACTATGTCTGTGGTTGTGACTAGCCTACCTAGAAAGCTAGGTTTGTAAAGGAAGTGTGGGTACATGAACCCATAAGAGCCGAAGAAGGCCATGTTTGATTGGACCCTTAGAGTGGATAAGGTTTTACCTAAAAGCTTAGGGGTAGCAGGTATGTAATGATTTGTGGTTGTGGTTTGTTGTTTAGTGCAGCAATGTTTAGGAAGAGGATCAATTAAGGGGCATATGTGCTAATGTAACTATGCCGACCATAAGTGACCCCAAGAAGTATTCTAAGGGAAAGGGTGACTTGCAAGAAAGAGTCGGGAAGCCATGCCATGGGTAGAGCCTTAAATTGATTGAAATTGTACATATTGTGTAAGGAGCACTTTATGCACTCTAGGGACAGTTTAAGGAATGACAACTCTAAGATAATTATGACTAGTTCAATTCTGACAAGTGTTGCCTAGTAGTTACTAAGGGTTACAAGTAAAGTGAGATTGAATTCTCCAAGCACCTGCAACTAAGGTAAAAAGGCTTATAAAGCCAAGAGTTAACTTTAGGAGCCTGAAGTTACAAGTGAAGAAAAAGTAAATGGTATCTTATGGACTCATAGTAATTGCGATAAGTTGGTTAAGTAAAGGTAAAGAACCATAACCCATAGGTCTCAAAACTGTGAAGTTTTTTGTAAAGGAAGCAGGGAAGTTCATTGATTTTTGGTAAGTTGGTCAAGGTTCAAGAGTTAACCTCAGCCTTAAAGACCAAAAGGCTAACATCCGGATCCCTAGGAAATTACAACCTGGAGTGGGAGTGTAAGGGAGAACAATGAAAACACCATTAGTCGAGTGGCTTCAAGGACAACCTAAGTAAGTTAAAACGGAGTCATCCTAAATGGTTTTAAAACTGAGACCTATAGTTGATAAGAACACCCTGGAGATAAAATGAATAACAAGTAGTAGACTTATGTGTAGTATTTTTGTTATGGTCTGTGTTGACCTAACACTGCTAATGAAGAGTAAAAGTGAATTGGGTTGTGTTCTAGAATGTTTGAGAGTTCAACCATTTTAGATAGTGGGGCTCATTGTGAGTTTGAAGGAGCTAAGAAAGCTTTAAACTGAAATGCTAAAAGTACGGACCTAAGTTAACATAAAGGTTTGTATGGAAGAAGACACTAAGGTCCAAACTATACTCCACTATGAAAGGGTTCTAGATAAATAGAAAGGATCAGCATTGTTATTGATGGGCATGAATGCCAAGTTAAGGTCTTAAATATAGAGAAGCTCAATATCGAGCTAAGTGTGAATAGAGTTAATATCCTCACTAGTGGGATTTAAGGCAACCAAAAGTTTAAGGGATTCTTTATTTTCCTAAGGGGTAAAAATTTAGCTAAGAAGTTTAAAAGTCTAAGTGTGGTCAATTGGTGACTAGAAAAGACTCTTAAACAAGTAGGTAGCCAAGAAAAGAACTAAAACCCAGAGGTAAGATTATTGAAGCTAAGGTAGTTGGAGCTATCTAATGAGTCCCTAAAGTTGAGCTGCTAAATGATGGCCTTCAATCATTAAGGCCCTATGAAGATGAGTCATAGTGAATGCTCTATGAGCTTTTAGTGTTCAAAAAGACTTGATATGCTTAAGTGAAATATGGGTCAAAAAGTTGCCAAGTAGGACTTCCCCGGGCATAAGGAGGTCCTAAGCCTTAGTTAAGTGTAAAGGTGTTCTCACTATGGGCTTTGGGAATATAAATCACACCAAGTAATCATGGTGGTTAGTGCATAAGGATGGGCTTTTGAGGCAAAAACTTAAAAATGTGCCCAAGTGTTGGGAGGCAAGATGTAGGTACCAAAGTTGTCCCAAAGAAAGCATAAGATTAGTAAGTCTCATTTGTTACCACCTTCACAAAATGGGAAAATTACAGCATAAGGACCTAAACTTATATGCTTTAATTTTCACCATAGTGTATGAATTATGAAGTATAAAGCATTCAACATACAGTCCCTTCAGTGGCACAAACAATGATAGTTTGGTCCTTAAGAAAGCATTGGCACATTGCCTAATTTTCAAGTAACCTATGGAGTAAATTGTAAGCTTACAAAGGTTGGGTACTAAATTTCACAAATTTCCAAAGATGGCTATGGAAAGGACTTGGATGGAATTATGAAGAAAGGACATGGATGGAATTAAGGATATTGTTTGGTACCAAAGTGCTCAAGAAGGCAAACTTAGTCATTTAATGCTTAAGGACACTTATGGAGTTAAGAGTCCCAAACTTTTTTGAAGGTGAAAATGATCCTAGACCAAGCTTAAAAGTGGTCAAACACTTTCATTTTCCCATCCCAAATGGCTAATAAAAACGTTGTCCAAGTGTGGCCTAAAGTTTGCAAAATTTGCAAACATGCCATTACTAAAAACCAAGAAAGAAATAAAGCTAGAAAAAAAAAACTTTTTCTCTCCATTTCTTCCAAAAATGTGACCTCCACCTGCTAGGGTTCTTCCTTGACCTCCTCCACATACCTCCATAGCCACCATACCTAAAGAAATCAAGAAAAAGCAAGATAATCCAACAAAGAGCACAAAATCCCTAGTTTTCGGGTTCATATAGGGTTTCGGCTTTAACACCTCAAGGTAAGGGTTTTCTAAAGTTTCATGGATTGTTTGCTATATTTCCAAACATCCATGAAGCTAAGACCATGCTTGGAAGAGGGAAAAAGCTCGAGGAACCAAGTATAGGTTAAGGGGAAATAAGCATGGCAGGGTTTCGGCCTTAGTCTTACCATGCTAAAGATGGCAGCGAGAAATAAGGGTTTCTAGAGCCCAAGTTAGTGCTAAATAAGCCTTAAAAGACTCCTAAGACCAAGCAAAAGCTTTAGGAGGGCTGCCATAGTGTTACTAAAGTGATATCTTATTGTTTTATTGAATGATTATGGACTAACTCTAATGTGTTATCACTTCTAACATTACATGTGTTTGTTGTTATGTCTGTTGGTGCATATAGTTGCCATATTTATGCATATGTGTTGTTTTTTTATGTTTTCATCTTTTTGATTTTTGGTGGTATGTTGCAATGCAAGACTTTACTTTGAAAGCTCTTACTAAGTTCTTTACAAAGAGCTTACACCGCTTTCTACCCATTTTCAGGAACACTTGAAAGAGAATGTTCAAAATAATAGTTCTAGTTTGATTTTTCCTATGAAATTTCATGTTAGCTATGTCTATTATTAAACTGGAGTGTTTCATGAATTTTAGAGCACATTCACTAATTTTAGTGTTGGTACTTTCTGCCCTCCGCAGCAGCCGTATTTTGAAATTTCTAAAGTGCATTGTGTTTGTAAGGCTGTCCAAGAAGCTAGTGTACATACCCAACTAAGCTAGACATCTATATGATTCATCTATGCATGTAATACACTATGGGTGATGTATGGATGATATATGAAGCAATAAAGTGATGTTTGAGCTTGAATGTTCAATTCTGTCCATTTTGTAACTTATTGTCTATTTCAAGGAAATTATGTTTAATGGTTATGGAATGCCTCTAAATTTAGGGGAATGACTTTACCAAGTTTCTATGACATGTAAGAACCTGTCCATGTTGGCTTTGCACCTGGAAACGAAGTGTATGACTTTATGAATTTTTGTATGGGTATTACGTTCACTAGTTGTACAGATTTGGTACCCTGTACTCCAAGAGCCATAACTTACTGTACATAATGATTTTGGATATGAATTTTTTACCAAACTTAGAACACTTCAAGATGAATAATTTAGCTTTTGAATCACTTGATTTGGTGCCCTGTAGCCAGAGTTATATCCTATCAAAGTTGCCTAATTTTGCTTCATACTGTTCATATGGTCAATTTTACCCGGTTGAGTATAAAATCCATAATTGCAAAACTTGTGTGGATTTAATTCCTCAAATTTGTTTCCCTATGAAGATTTAAGTATATTAGAGTTTTTAAGAACTCTAGGGCATAGGGGAACATTGGTAGAATTTCAGTTGGACATGGTGTGAAAGTTTAGACATGTGAAATAGGAAACAATGGTACCAAGTGTGCATACGATTGTACATGCACTTGGGGATTTTACTCGAATACCATATTGACCAAGAATAAAGAACTGATTGTCATCATCACTCATTCCAGATTAAATTGTATGTGAATATGTGTATGATGGTTGGACTAATACACATATATTTGCATAAAGACCAAGAGGGACACTTGGGTAATGTAGTGGGCATTATTCTGATGGCCCATAGAACATTCATAGCTCTTGGGACTTATTACACTAAATATGGTCACTGTATTGAAGTACTCAGAGAGGTAACATCATTCAAGTATAAGAGTATGTTAAGAACTGATGTGAACCCCTTCAGTATAATGACCACGAAACCCACCCAAGATGTTTATCAAGCTCCACAAGACATCAAAAACACTGGATTTAAACCCCCACCCCTAATCAACTCATGATTACAAATAAGAAGTATAAGAAGACCAATAACACAAGCAACTTGTGCACCAAGGTAGTCCTTAAAGAACAAAAGAGAATTTCTCTTCAAAGTAGCAATATTCTTTCACATAAAGGCTATGTTTTTTACCCAGAATATGTGCCAATTTATAGGCCAAAAACTATGGTAAAAGAGTCAGCCAAAATTACCACCAAAACCTAAGTTCAAAGGAATTAAGAAAACCTAGTCAAACTAGGACTTAAACACCTAATTTGCACATGTTTAATGTGTGCAGCCAATTCTGTTAGTGTTATGCCCAAAAAGCCAACCATGAGATGATTGTATTTTTGCACATTGAGTCATGATATTTTATTGAGGCATTAATCCAGCAATTATGTTCATTGTTTTGTTTATGCGTAACGTAATAAACATAATTGAAACCCTAGAATAATGATATTCTTAAACGTCCCTCGTCTAGTATTATTGTGGAGCGGGTTGCAATAATACATAATAACTAGCATATGTGGAGACTAATATGAGATATGTAGTCTACATATGGGTACAAGTTGGAGAACTTGTGTACTGGACCAACCCACGATGAGAACACTTCATGGATCGTTATATGAGTCTCATAAGTGATTCTCATAGTGATCATGGTATATGTAGTCCTTCGACCTAAGATCGTCAAGGTTCCCCACATGTGAGTCACATACTTTGATACTTTCCTTTGTTGCTCATAACTGAGTGAACTTGAAGGAGGTCATTGGGTATGTCACATATCATGCGGAGGGATTTGTATGATCAAGATGGGATTTGTCCCTCCTATGTAATGGGAGTGATATCTTCGGGCCCCTTGATAGAGTGAGACTTAGAAAAATGCATGGCCATGCTCAGATGAGTTGATATACGATATCAATGTCATCAGCTTAAGTTAGTCTACTCGGTAATCAAGAAACCAAAGATTGGGCTATACGAGAGTGACACATTCCATGTCTCGTGCTTAGTCTTGATATCTTGGACAAAGGGACAATGGCATATATCGGTGATGATCATAAAGGTTTAGTCGATTCACCGACAATCTTGTCACTTGGGTAGCAATGATGTGTTGCTAGACACCGCTCATTGCTTATGATCATAAATGTGATTTATGATCATTGCCAACATGGCAAGAGCCTATTGGGTCGCACACATAGGGCTATTTGGATCATTAGAGTGCATGGGCTACTTATTTGGGTTATGGTTTCACTTTAATTTCGTATTAATAATGGGCCCAAGAGTTGAGCCATTATTAAGCCCGAAATTAAATCCTAATTGGATTAGGGCTTTGAAACCCATTAGGCCTGGAAGTTGAGTCTCACTATAAATACAACTTTTAAGTGAAAAATTCACAGGTCTCCTTGCGCTAGCCTCCCAAAAGGACAGTCACACTCCTCTCTTGCAATTCCTTGGAGGACGCAAGCTAGCACTGCGAGTGCAAGAGAAACGCATCTGCTGGGACGCGGTGGAAGTGTGGTGATCCCGAGAGGCTCGTGTGGATACCATAGAGAGCCTGAACACGTTAACTGTTCAGGTTTAGTGATTCGACTCTACAGTTGAGTGAGAGATCTCAATCAAAGATTATGTATGAAAATTTTTGAACACTCGGTTTACCCCGTTTCACTTGGATCCTGGAGGGTTTCGGTTAAATTCCGCTACGCTGTTTGGATCCCGAAACCCATCAATTCCTCTTATGCTATGCAACTTGAAGCACTTCCATGGCCTTAATTACATTCTTAATAATGTAAATAATTTTGAAATTAAGGAAAATAAAGTACAAATACAACTTTGGCCCTAAAAATCCCAAAATGGTCTTCTCAGGTGCACGTAAGGGCTCCATAGGGTTTTTACTTGTGTCTTTAACTTTCAACTTGAATAATTGAGTTCCATTTGCTTGAGAGCTTCTTTTAAATGTTGAAAAGAGATATTGAAAATTTAGAGCTCAAATATTCAAGTTGTGGAATGAAATTGGCTCATGAACACTTCAAAGGGGCTCAAAAAGTGCTCTTGATTGGTGCCCTTAGTGTTCCTTATTCTTTGACTTGTCTAGGCACTCTAAAATTAAGCAAAAAGATTGGGAATCAGTTCCGAATGATGTCTTAAATGTTCTAGAAGCACCTTGTGAAAATCCACATCCATTCTCCATGAAGAAGCTTGAGACAAAAGCTTAAAGTGCACTAGTGAGCTTCTTTCTTGTCAATGGTCAACTAGTTATCTTCAATGGGTCCTTGTCATCCTTGGTTATGCCTTCATTGATCATATCAACTCCCCCCTCCTTAGAAGGATTCATCCTTGAATCAAATCATACATTAGAAAAAGGAGCTAAATCAATAAGGATGAAATAGTCAACACTTAAGCACTTACCTTACACGTAAGCACCAATCGCATGGAATACTTGTGTATGGAGGTTTACTCTTGTGCAAAACTTGAACCAATAGCCAAACACAATGATAATTTTAATACTTCTAAGTTCAAAAACAAAGTTAGAAGCAGTTAGCACAAAAAATTTGAAAGGTTGCACAATTTTAATCTTAACCCTATGCATCACTGTCATTGCCTGTGCTATCATAAAAACATTATTCTCATAAATTAGAAAAGTATACCATGAATTTACCTCAAGGATGATGTATTCACTCAAAACAAATAGATGTAAACTCGCACAAGTCTTATGGTTATGAAAAACACAAGTTACGCATGTTAGGATAATAGTTTGCATAGGCCATTCAAATAAACAAGAATTGAACACAATGCTACCTAAAATAATAACAAAACAAGGAGGCATGAATTTCAAAAAAATCCTAAGCATTTTAAATGAAACAAGATTGGAATAGATAGTGTCACAGCCCACACAAGCCCTAGCCAATGCACATGAAGCTCTATTTACTAGAGCTACTTCCATTATTAGCTTAGGTTAAATACGTGCACATGTAATAGTTCATACGCAAAATCATGGCTTGGCCATGTTTTTAATTCCATGATTATGAAATTAGCACATAAGGGTAAGACCTAGGAGGTGCCCCATGAGGCTTATCAGTTTCACATTCACTTATTACTTGCATCACAAGGTAAGATTTAGAGGTCTTCTCATTCAAGTGTTTTAGGTGTGTGCTCCTCAAGTGTGGTATTCCAATGCATGGCAACCAAGAAGCCCATATCCATCCAAGTTTAAAAATGTAAGATTTTCCATGTCTTATGCATAACATACACCAAAAGTGGTTAAACACAACATAGGCCATAACTAAAAGTTCACATAACTTTATAACACAAACTTAACCTTCCATCCTTAGTATATACATAAAGGTCATCATCCATCTGAGGCCATATTCACCAAAATATATACATCAAACAAGTGCCAAAGTTCCTTGGAACATTACCAAAAGCCCTCAAAATACAAAAGGGCCATTAGTTAAGCATTACATGTCCAAATACTTAAATATACCCGAGACCTACTTTGAGAGTGTAGTACAACACCAAAGTTTGCAAGAAAAATCCCACAACTAAACACATACTCATAGTGCAAACCATAACGCAAGAGCCCATGAGCATACATCCATAGTTCTAGACTTGTCCCACAAATCTACACACAAGCCTGCAAAACTCAAGCACATGAGTTTCCAAGACATATAAAGCTTGCACTAAGTACTTATTGAATTAACCTTCTCGATTTAGTACATACCTCGTACAACCAACCACTAACTTGGCACACAAGCAAGCTAATCTAACTTAAAATCCTTTCCTGAAACATATACAAAATGGGGCATGAGTTTTACAACTCAGTAAGGAAATCACCTAAGCTCCATAGAGCTTATTTAGTTAAGACGAGGGCTTAACCTCCTATAATCAAGCTCTACATGCAATCAAAGACAAGAAAACACCAAAATAAAACATATACAATAACATACACAGAAGAAATACAACTATAAATGGTTAGCAAGCACAAACAAACAACCAAGCACACAACTCATACACCACACACTTAGCTCACACTCGACCGAAGCCCTTCTAGCAAGTACTTCATTTCCATCAAGAATCATCCTTATAAAACCTGTTCCACTAGAGCTGTAAGTTCAAATATAAGCTAGCCTATCCATAATGAACTCTAGTACTTGCCATTAATAATTTGCTAGCAATCACAACTCATAAACCAAAAGGTAAATCCATAGCCCCTACGGCATTTCCAAGCTCACTTAGCATAAATTACTATCACTTAGAAGTCAAATACCTACTTGAACATGGAACAATACCAAAATCAAGTGAGGTAGTGATTCCTTACCAATTCTTGGTGTTAAGGTCTCGGCCGAACTCATTTCTTCAATGTCAAGCTTTGAATTCAAGCTTATTTGGTCACCTATGGCCGAGAACATCAAATGTGAGCTTGATTCCTCAATTCAAGTGCTAAATGCCAACCTTTACTATGAAATCACCAAGAACCTGACACTTCAAACCAAGAACAACAACTTTGACTTGCAATCCGGCTATGTGCCAAATGGCATAAAAATGCGGCTAATGCTAGCCCTAGTAAACCCACTTATTGCATGGCACAATATAGTCCTTATATAATGTATATACTTAGTTTTAGGCACTCGAATATAAATACAATTTGGTCCTTAAACTTTTTTTTCTACTACTTCCACTACAAGCCAATTTATCGCACCATTCAAACCTGATAAGCCTCGGGTAAACAAACACATGTTATTTCCCATTTTCATTTAAGCCCATATTTATTTTAGTGCATTTATCTTGCATTTTTGGGCTTGGCCAAGCATTGAGGTAAGGGTCCTACCAGATAGGATTAAGTGAAACCAATTTAGTGAAAAACTTATTTTTGCATGTATATGCACCACAATGTATGAAATTTGTGAATGAAATGTGGCACAAATTAAAAAACTCAACATATCTCCTCAAAAGGTAAAATTTAAAACTACAATTTTCACTCCAAATAAATACTTTCAAGTTTGGACATAGAACAAAAATATCAAGGCTCAAAAGTTTGTGTAATGCATGTATCATGGCAAAAAAATACTTGCTGGAAATTAAAGATTGAAGCACAAAAATGGGCTGAACATGAATGGAAATCAAAGAAGTATATAATGTAAGTGTAAGAACTAATTTATGCATGAAAAATTCCAAATAAGTGGATTTAACTTAAGGCAAAACAAAACAATGTGAGATTGCTGCAAAACAAAAAAGAAATGAAACACACCAAAACAGATTTTTCTCTAGAGAAACTCGTAGAATTCAAAAGAACATTTGACAAAACCAAAGAATTAGAAGACTTAAAACCATATTTTGTCAAATTTTCATGCTTACTTCATTCTCTTAATCTAGTTTCATGAAAACCATTCTTCAAAATGACATTGCAAGCAATCACACATTGTCTCACATTTTCATGCAAAACCACATCAAATCTAGGTGTTAGGAAGAAATACATTATAGTGGCTGGACTTAGTCTACATGTATCTTCCTTGGGAACCATAAATTTTTCACCTTTCCTATCAATGGCTTTCGGTGGAGTTGCAATAATTTCATCACCTTGAACCATAGGATAAGAAACAATGTTTAGCAAACTTTTGCAAATCAAATCACTAGGACTTACCTTAAGTTGTTCCTTTTCAACCTCCTTAGTTGGTTTGATGCATGCAACATGACTTGGAATATTGGGAACACCAACTTCTTGGATGGGCAGGAAGTCACTTGATTCTTGTAGCTCATCTCCACTTAATTCCTGAAGAGAAGACAACATAACACTAGAAGAAGACTTCATTATATTATAGGAAAGTATGGCTTCTCTATAGGCAATTTTCTTTTCAGTTGGTTTGGGTTCATTGTATTTGTGCCTTCTCTCAACATTGCACTCAATTTCTTGTCTTAGAAACTATCCACTCTTCTTCCTTTCATGTTCACTCTTCTCACTTGATCTCTCGGTTATTCTCTCAACTTTCCCCTCATCACTCTTGCCCTCAATTTTCCCTTCTTTTTCTTTTCTCTCAACCTTACTTTGAAGCTTTCTTTGATCCCCCAAGACTTGTTGTCGTGAAAGTGGGACAAGCATGGGTAACTTCTCTAGTTGAGGTCGAGACAAGCCTCCTTTTGTGGACTCCATTTTTGGCTTGGGTACTTCTCCCATATCCTTGCCCCATGCTCTTTTCAATGTGAAAATTCCTCCTTGAGACATCTTGGATGCCTTTGCTCTCTTGATGATTCTCTTAGCCTTGGAGACATCATCAAGCAAGTCCTCCATATTGACATCACTTTGTTGGCTATCTCATGGTTGAGACCATTGATGAATCTAGCAGTGGTGGTCTCCTTATCCTCAATGATGTTGGCTCAGGTCAAGGTCATCTCCAAGTCTTTATAATAGTCCTTCACACTACTTTGGCCTTTCACTAGCCTTTGAAGCTTGAGGCATTGATATCTAGTGTAGTAGCTATGAATAAATCTCCTTCTCATCAAGGCTTTAAGAGTTCTCCATGTGTGTATGGGCTCCTCCTCATTCCTTCTCCTAGGAGTAACATTTTGATTCCACCATACACAAGCATAATTAGTGAACTCAATGATGGCCAACTTAACCTTTTTTTCCTCAGAATAATGATGGCAATTCAATACCATCTCAATCTTTTGCTCCCATTCCCAATATGCATCAAGATTAGTCCTCCCTTGGAAGGATGGAATGGTAAGCTTGATTACGTTAAGATTGTTGTACTCCCTTGGCTCCCCCCTCCTTGGAAACCCATGGTCATGCCAAACTCCTTTTTCCTCCTCAGGTTCTTCTCTCCTTGGACCTCTCCTTGGTTGCAAGATAGGATTAAGTCTCCTTAGCAACCTCAAATCTATGTGCTCAATCCTCCCCAGAAGTCTATTAAGAGTTTCTTGAAGTTCCCTCAAGGTTGGCTCTTCATTATGCCTCACTTCAATCCTCCTATCCTCTTGGCCCTCTATACTCTAGAAATCAAAGATCCTCACACACTCACCTCACATGTTTCACTCAAAAGATGAATACTCAAACACTCAATTTGTTAATGAGAATATTGCTATTAAAAACTCCTCAAAAGTTCTAAGAAAACATTGCTCAAAGCACACAAGAAAACATCAATTCTTGAAAACAATTTGGACTCCAAAATAAAGGTGGGCTAAACAAAATTTAAAAGAATCTAGAAATCCCTCATAATAGATGATTACAAGAACCATAAAGAAAAGCTTTAGGCTCAAAACAATGGTTGAGGGTTTGTGGGCGCAAAAATGAAGTCACAATGTGCAAACTTCCTTTGCAAATTCTTTCTTTTTTTCTCCTTTTTTAAAAACCTCTTTTTCCCTTGCTATTTTGTTTCTATAAAAATTTCTTCTTGAAGTTCCTTACTACCAAAGACAAAAATTTAGTTTTCTTTTTGGCTGATACAAGAAATTATTGAAAACTTGCACAATTTGAAACAACTTCTTTGGTACCGAAACATCCTGAACTTGGATCCTTCTTTTCTTGGTGTTTTCTTGAATCTAGGATGCTGGAAACAATGAAAACAAAGAGGATTAATATGGCTAGACTTGAAACAAAAGGATACGAAACAACAAAGAACAAACGGATGAAAACCAAAAACACAAGGTAACATTAGTTGGCTTCTTTTTGTTGTTTTTGTTGTTTTGATTAGAAAAAAGGGTGGAAAAAAAGAACATAGACTAGAAACAAGAAGAAAATGGATTAAATATAGAATTAAATCATGAAATTATTGGACAAATTGGATGAAAAATTAAGAGAAACAATAACACAAAGATATGTCCTTTGGATGGAACTTGTGGCTCTAATATTGAGTAATGCGAACCCCTTTGGTATAATGACCAAGAAACTTGCCCAAGATGTTTTTCAAGCTCCAAAAGACATCCAAGATATTGGATTTAGACCCCCACCCCTAATCAACTTGTGATTGGAATTAAGAAGTATAAGAAAACCAAGAACACAAGCAAGTTGCGTACCAACGTAGTCCTCAAAAAACAAAAGAGAATTTCTCTTCAATGTAGCAATATTATTTCATATAAAGGATATGTTTTTCACCCATAATATGTGCCTATTTATAGGTCAAAACTAGGGTAAAAGACTCAGCCAAAATCGTAGCCAAAACCTAAGTTCAATGGAATTAAGAAAACCTAGTCAAACTAGGACTCAAACACCTAATTTGCACATGTTTAATGTGTGAAAAAAATTCATCTCATCCTATGTGACCTGAACCACTTATGTGGCCCTAAATACATCATAAATAATGTAAATAATTATGAAATTAAATAAAATAAAGTGCAAATACAAGTTTGGCCCTTCAAACGCCAAAATGGTCTTTTCGAGTGCACTTAAGGGCTCTGTTGGGTTTTTACTTGTGTCTTCAAATTGAAACTTGAATAATTGAGTTCCATTGGCTTAAGACCTTCTTTTAGATATTGAAAATAGATCTTGAAAATTATATCTCAAAGATTCAAGTTGTTGAATGAAATTGGCTCATGAACACTTCAAGGGGGCTCAAAAGGTGTTCTCGATGGGTGCCCTTGGTGTTCCTTATTATTTGACTTGTATAGGCACTCTAGAATTGAGCACCAAGCTTGGGAATTATTTCCACATGATTTATTTCATGTTCCATCAAGTCCTTGTGAAAATCCATGTCCATTCTCCATGAAGAAGCTTGAGACAAAAGCTTGAAGTGCATTAGTGAGCTCCTTCACCTTCTTTCTTTTCAATGGTCCACTAGTTATCTTCAATGGGTCCTTTTCACCCTTGGTTGTGCCTTCTTTGATCATATCAAGAACACTCACTACTGGCAATTAGGTTGTGTTAAGGTTGTGTTAATCCGATGGGTTTGGGTGTAAAGAGAGACCCATTTGGATTCCATGAGAAACCAAGATAAGTATGAGGGAAAATTCCAAATGCTCTATTGGATTCAACCAAACTAAATTCTTGAGAAGGCCAAAGGTGTGGCATGACTTATGGGACACAAAGTGTAACCAAGTGTAAGAGCTAAGAGAGGACCATGAAAGGTTGAACGCCAAGAGTCCTAAGGGCTCCCAAGGAAAGTTAAGAAGGGCTATGGAGCCTAAGAAAACTTAATGCCAAGTATACACCCAAGATGGCCAAGTAATCAAGCTAAAGCCTAAGGGTCATGGTAGTGACATTGTTACAACCCTTATAGCGGGAAGCTCATTTTACTTATATAAATCAATAAATCCTTAGCTTAATACCTTATTTTAAGTTCATTTAGCAAGGTCAAGCCAGTTACATAAGGTTTACTTGGTTCCGAGGAGATTATGGCATCAAAAGAGGTTTGGGGGCAAAATGGTAATTTTGCATCCTAAGGTGTCGGGGCGAGTCCCAACAGTGAAAAACATGTTTTGAAACCTAACCCTTACTCAGCACCAACAAATTTGTTTATGTGTTGAAAGTTTGACCAAGTTTTGACCAAAGGCTTCTATTTGGGGAAGGGGTTCTTGTTGACAACTTAATAAAATTTTAAGGGTTTTAGGGGTTGAAGGCTTTTAATTGGTAAAGGTGGTCTTGGTCTGCCACTATTCATCTTCTTCCTCTTCAAACCCGAGTTCAACCTTTCCCTCTTCATTTCTACTTCAATTCTTACTCAAATTCAAGAGTTCTTGGAGAAAATTGAAGGTTCCATGGATGTATAAGCAATGGGTAGCTTATTCCAAGTGACTTTAGTGCATTTGAAGATAGAAATCACATTTTCCAGCTAGGGTCTTGTTTTACACGAGAGGTAAGTTGATTTCCATGATGTTTTCTGGTTTGTTTGGCCCTTTGTTGCTTCGGTTTAGGTTGGTTGCCCTTGTTTTGATGCCATGAACCATGAATTGCTTGGAACCTAGGTGAGACTTAGTGAAGAAATTTACTTGGTGATGGGCTTGATCTTTGCTTGTAACTTGGAATAAAGGTAAGGGATTTATGTTTCATGCACATTTGATTCCATTCATAGCTTGCTTGTGGTAGAATTCAACTAGTTTTGTGAATGGTGTTAGTTGGTGGTTGGTGATGATTATGGTGGACTAGTCTTGAATTTGAGGTTTGTGTGATGTTTTGATGCATCATAGGATGGTTGTAATGGTGTATTTGTGGCCTATGCAAGTTGTTTTATAGTTTTATGGTGAGTTTTGGTGTCCTTTATTTGCCTGAAACTCATAGGAAGCCTCCTAAGAGGCTTAGGAGGGAGATTTTGAGGTTCAGGACATGAGGTCCTGGCGCCTAGGCGCCATCCGGTGCTATGGTGCCCAGTGTGCATTTTTCTGTCTACAAAGTAGGGTACTCCTGACGCGTAGGTATTTTTCAGGAATTTTAAGCTTTTCAAAACTGGATTCGAGGGAGGGTAAGGATGGTCCTAGGGGTACCTAAGGGTTGTAATGGTACAATGGAACTTCGGAACATCCAAAAACTCTCTCATGATATAGGACTTTTCTCATAGTTTGTGAATGGTAAATGCACCTCATGAGAAAACAAATTAATGGGCCATAATAAATACACCATTAGATGAGGTGCAAGGTTTAGCGTTGAGACCTTAGTTTTACCTTCAAGTTCAACGCCTTAGTAAACATAAGAATTAGGACAAGACCTTAGTACACCCAATGGGTTCTTTAGGACATAAGAATTAAGAGGCCAACCTGTTAGTGTTGTGCCCAAAAGCCAGTCATGAAATGATTGTATTTTCGACATTGAGGCATGTTATTTTATTAAGGCATTAATCCAATAATTATGTTTTTGTTCTATTTCCACGTAACATAATAAAGATAATTATAACCCTAGAATAATGATATTCTTAAATTTCCCTGGTCTAGTATTATCATGGAGTGGGTTGCAATAATACGTAAAGACTAGCATATCTGGAGACTAATATAAGATATGTAGTCTACATATGGGTAGAAGCTGTTACAGACACTTCCAACCACTGTATAAGCATAATTATAACTCAAATAGGATTTGAGACCAAAAATAGCCATGTTCAACCCTCAGCTCCATACAAAATGCATATAACATTAGGACCTTCATATTGTACATAAGGAAACCTTAGGATATTTCCATATAAATAGCCACATACAGGATTGTTAAGCTAAAATTAACTTGTTTGGATAGAAAATATTGTTTCAATTTGATAAAATATGACCTTTGATAGTTAAGACCTGAAATTTCAATATTTGCTTGCGTAAATGCAATTTATTGACAAAACCCATACTTTCACTTGGAAAACCAATTCTTAAAGTTTAGACACATCACAAACATGGTAAATGACTTGTATACCAAGTCTGGTGACCAAACTAAGTTAGGAAGCAATAAGTCAAACTGTAGTCAACAAGTTCAGTTCTTAAGCCATATTTCTGCAGAAATAACTAAAAGCCAACTTAGGTAACTTAAGGAGATGGAAATTATATTATAAATCCATATTAAATAATAATAAATCATTACAAAAGATCCATATTTATTAGAAACAATAACAACCCTTTGAATGTGTTTTACAACCTCGTTAACAAAATCAGCTGAAATATAGCAAAAATAGTACAATTCCAGCTGAAATCTTACTAGAAGGCTAAAATACAAAAAAAAATAGGACCTAGAGTTAAGAAACCCTATCCCGGACTTGTCCTAAGTACAAAAAACTTTAGAGAGGTCAGTATCACCATCATCAGCCTTGCCACAACTCCAAGTCTAAAACACCATAACAATTTCATTAGTGTTCAGCTAGTAAATTCTGGAATTAAAAATAATTTTTGAGCCAATGTTGTTCAGTATCCTTCATTTGTCCATAGAAAAATTTGTTAAAATAAGAAACATCAACTTAGAAGCCTTACTCTCAAAGTTTGAAGCATCTTCAGTTCTGCAGGATTCAAGAGTTAAAAGTCTTAGTTTTGTTGAGTTTTATGCCTTCTACATTTCATAACCCAACAAAACTTTCCAGACATGTTCCTTTATCATAATGAAACCCTTCCAACTATAGAAACCCCATCAAAGAGGCCGCCAGATAGAAGTCCACACTTCAGTTCACATAACAGCCTCTTTGATGTTACAGACTCGGTTGCAACAGCACTTTGCTTCAAAACTTGGAGGTTTTGATTCAATAAGCATGCCCACAGATCTTTTTCAACCACAGAAACATGCTTGTAAAAGGAAATCAGGTCCATAAGGTTTACCTAGCAAAAAGTCAATGGCTAGGTTGACCTTCGCAGGTTTATCAACTTCTAGCAGCACCATTTTTATGGCCTGATATTCTCATTGTTCAATACCAAAGTTGCATCTCCTCCATGTACTCATAACAATATAGGAGACCCACTTCTGGTTTCTAGTATTTTAATCTATCTGTCCAGAATGTCAAATAACTGAATTCCTTAGAAATATACATCCCCTACAGGAAAACATTTCCTTTCCAGAATTTCATTGGTGAATCATACACTAATGAACAAAAACAATCCAATAGCTGTGGTGATGGCTAGGGTGATCTCTCTCAGTTCAATAAGTCTTGGAAAACCTGCCCTAATACCAACTTGTTACAGACACTTCCAACCACTATATAAGCATAATTATAACTCAAATAGGATTTGAGACCAACAATAGCCAGGTTCAACCCTGAGCTCCATGCAGAATGCATATAATAGTAGGACCTTCATACTATATATAAGGAAACCAAAGGATATTTCCATATAAACAGCCACATACAAGATTGATAAGCTAAAATTAACTTGTTTAGATAGAAAAAAATGTTTCAATATGATAAAATATGAGCTTTGACAATTAAGACCTGAAATTTTAGCATTTGCCTGCATAAATGCAATTTATTGAAAAAAAAAACCCATGCTTGACTTGGAAAACCAATTCTTAAAGTTTATACACATCATAAACATGGTACATGACTTGTATACCAAGTTTGGTTCCCAAACTAAGTCAGGAAGCAATAAGTCAAACTTTAGTCAACAAGTTTAGTTCTGAAGCCATATTTCTGTAGAAATAACTGAAAACCAATTTAGGTAACCTAAGGAGATGGAAATTATATTGTAAATCCATATTAAATAATAATAAATCATTCCAATAGCTCTATATTTATGAAAAACAATAACAACACTCTGTATGTGTTTTACAGCCTAGTTAACAGAATCAGCTTAAATATAGCAAAAACAGTACATTCTAAGTTGAAATCTTACCGGAAGGCTAAAATACAATAAGAATAAGACCTAGGGTTAAGAAACCCTATCCAGGGCTTGTCCTAAGTACAAAACACTTTAGTGAGCTCAATATCACCATCATTAGCCTTGCCACAACCCTGAGTCTAAAACTCTATTACAATTTCATTAGTGTTCAGCTAGTAAATTCTGGAATTAAAAATAATTTACTGAACCAAGGTTGTTCAGTAATTCTAACCTGCATCACTGAAATAGTAAAAGCAAACAAAATATAGTGTTGGTCTAGTTCTCTTGATTTCCTACAAAAAAAGTTAATAAGGGTGAGTTTGCTTGGAACTCAGTAAAAGACACTTAATGACCATTAAGATCCCAATATGGTCTAGAATAACAATAGCTTGCTAGCTCAGTAGTAACTAATTACTTCTTACCAAAATCAGAAAACAAACGTAGGCAAGCACAATAATAATATATATATAATAACAATATAATCTACATAATGCATATGATTTAAATGGTGCAAATGATGCAAGCAATGCCTCCTCAATCCAATAATCATTTTGGATTCAATAAACATTCCAGTAACCCTTTTAAGTACAATAAGCAATCTAATAACCCTTTCGTGTTCAGTAAGAAATCCATTTGCTAGGCTATTTCTTTTTAGCCATCATTAGCTACAATAGCAAGCATAAACACAAACAACAATGAGCTCCTGAGGATTGAAACAATCAATATAGCCACTTGTGCTCCTATGTGAGCACTTCCCTTCGCTTTGATCAAACAATAATCTATTAGCCTTATTCCTACAGAGCTTTAAATCTTACTATGACCATTAGGAACCTTGAACAATTCAATATGCCTCCGGAAACCATGATCACTCATATTAATTCAAGGTCACTTTGGTTTCCTAGCCTTTCTTATTTTGCATGTTACCAGAAAATTTCAATACATGCATTAACAATAGCAAGTAATGCTAGCATCCGTCACCTTAAATTCACCTTTATTTACATAATTTCTAGCGCTTCAATTTTGTTCCTACAGCCTCTTCATCAACTCATTGTGGCTACGAAGAATAACTACTTCTTCGTATAACCCAAGCCTAAATTCCAGCTAAACCAGTCTGCCTTTTTTTTGAGCTTGCCATGGCACTTCTGAGCAGCTAAACCATCATTTATAATTAGCTAAAATAATTGCCAAATCCATTTCCTTGACCTAACAAAGAAGCAAATTTCTTACCCTTAAATTCAAGAACTCCAGCTTACATCCAAAACCAAATTTGCCCATTTTCCCTTTATAATAAGCATCTCAACTCTGTTTTTGAGCTAAAACTAGACATAGAAATGGTTTAGACAAGGAAGGAACTAATTCTAGCTCCTTTGGACAAGTGCCCGACATGCTGGATTTAATAGTTATTAAGTGGGGGCTTAAACCTTCACTTAAATCCTTCATCTATCCATTTGTTTTGAATTTAGGCCACAGGTTACGAATCTGACCAGATTCTCCCTTTAACCTCTTTAGCCAAATTTTCTAATTAATTCAATTTAGCCCCCTAGCTTTTTGTTAAGTAAAACCTCAAACTCTTAGATTTTAGGCAATTAGGTCCCTTATCACTTGGCCGGTACCAATCTTACTAATTTTATTATTATTTTTTTTCAAATCAGTCCATAACCTTTCAAATGCTTCTGATAGACTTCGCAATTAAGTCTTTGCTTTTATCCAAACAATCAATTAAGCCAATACCTTAGTAGCTTAATTAGGCTTGGTTACACCAATTAAATCATAATTCAATGTCAATAGGTGAATTAAACAATAAAGGGTTCTTTCTTAACACAATTCCTAATTTAAATAATTAGGCAAACAAGTCATAATCACCTTATAGCTTAAGCATGTCTCTAACATAAGTTGCAGAACTATGTACTAGGCCGACCCACCATGAGAATGTTACATGGATCATTATATGAGTGTCATAAGTGATTCTCATAGTGATCATATATATGTAGTCCTTTGACCTAAGGTTATCAAGGTTCCCTACTTGTGAGGCACATACTTTGATACTACCTTTTGTTGCTCGTAACTAAGTGAACATGAAGGAGGTCATTGGGTATGTCACATATTATGTGGAAGGTTTTGTATGATCAAGATGGGATTTGTCCCTCCTATGTAATAGGAGTGATATCTTCGGGCCCTTTGATAGGTGAGACTTAGAAAATGCATGGCCATGCTCGGTTGAGTTGATATATGATATCAATGTCATTAGTTTAAGTTAGTCTACTCAGTAATCAAGAAACCATAGATCGGGCTATATGAGAGTGACACATTCCATGTCTCGTGCTTGGTCTTGATATCTTGGATAAAGGGACAATGGCATATATGGCTGATGATAATAACGGTTTAGTCAAATCACCAATAATCTTGTCACTTGGGTAGCAATGATATGTTGCTAGACACCGCTCATTGGTTATGATCATAAATGTGATTTATGATGAGTGCCAATGTGATATGAGCCTATTACATCACACACATAGAGCCAATTGGATTATTTGAGTGCATGGGTCAAATTTTTTGGTCTTGGTTTCATGATAATTTCGGATTAATGATTGGCCCAAAGGTTGAGCCATTATTAGGCCCAAAATTAAAGCCTAATTAGATTAGGGCTTTAAAATCCATTAGGCTTGGAAGTTGAGTCTCACTATAAATACATCATATAGTGAGAAATTTGTAGCATTTGCCCTAGCCTCTTTAAGGGTTAAATCAGAAGAGTACTGAAAGTTCCAACCGCACTCCCTTGGAGGATGCAAGCTAGCAATATGAGCACAAGAGGAATGTATTTACCGAGACGTGGTGGGGGCATGGTAATCCTAAGAGGCTCGTGTGGATACCATGGAGAGCTTGAACATGTCAACTGTTCGAGTTTTGTGATTCGACTCAATAGTTGGGTGAAAGATCTTAACTGAGCTAGGTATAAAATTTTGAGCACCTAATTTAACCCATTTCAATTGGATCTTGGAGGGTTTCAATTATATTCTGCTGCACTTACTTGGCTCCCAAAACCCAACACAACCATGGTCGATGCTACTCCACTAGTGTGAACCAAGTAATGGTGGATAGGTATATGCCTAGAGTGAAGGTTTAGTGCACTTGTTGCCTAGCCAAGATTACTTGAGGCACAAGTGTGAACCTAATGCACTCTTGGTAAAGGTTTAAGGTGGAAGCTTAGAACACAAGTGACCTAGGCAAGTCCAAGGACTTAAGGCACTATATGAAGGCTTAGTACACCTAGTGAGTTCCTTAGAACTCAAGCGAGGCGCAACCACCATGTTCACCTACACAACATTTGATAGTGATAGCCAAAGTGCTATCACCCTAACCACCTACCGACCATGGGAAAGAGGGAGCCAGACACCTGAGGTTTGCGACCTCGGAAAGTACTCCGGAGTAAAGGAAGTCATACATCTGGGGCATACGACCTCGGTAGCTCGCCAAAACCAGCTTCGGGAACCAGCGTATCGCCTCCTTAGGGACGGTGACCAAACCACCTTCAGGGGAGAAGGACCAACCACCCTCCACGGGAGAAAGCCCCCCGAAGATGGAACTGCCGAAGTACCAGCCTAACTCCGGGAGAAGGCCCCTCATCCTGAAGTAAAACATCGACCAGAGGGACCTCGGTTGTACGGCAAGAGCAATTAAGGAGTCTTTGACACTCCGGTCATTTACGTCTCCGACACGCCACCTTCATGTACGCTCTGATACGCCACCTTCAGGCACGCTCTGATACTCCACCTTCAAGCATGCTCTGGCATACCGTCGCAGTTTGATGCCCTATCAAGAAGGGCTACAGGTCGCGGCCCGAGGAGCCTACAGGTGGCTAGGGTCCTTCACGCCCAGAAGTACATCATCCGACCATACACGTGTTGAACACGTGTCATAATGCAAAAGGGTCACCCCCTTCTTTTATACAAGGAAAATGGTCACAGGAAAAGGGGTGTCTAGGCTCTCTTTTGGAGAGAAAAAAGGATAGAAAGGCTGGAAAACATAGGACGTTCTCTTCTCTCCACCTGAATGCTCTTCCCTCCAGCCCTCAGAAGGATCTCCGCCAGGCAAGCACCTCTTGTGCTTATTACTATGCCATTCTCTCTCTTTAAGCACTGATTTGGGCGTCAGAGGTTCCCCCCCAGAAAATCACTCTGGGGGCCTCATAGCCCTTGTTTTCTGAGTGTTTCAGCCAGGTCTCCCTGAGGACCCACTGTTCCGGGCTCTCCCCAGCACCGGAGGTACCTCCCGTCCTCACCTACCACGGCACCAAGAAGCTGTCGGCAATCCTCTAAGGCGATCCACCCTAGTCGCCTTCCTTTCGCACCTCGGGGACCCCCTGCTACCCACACCACTGCACACAGTGTAGATGCTGGCTCCGCCTAGCCGGACCACATCGGATGTTGGCTCCACGTGAACCGCACCATTCTGGCGCCATCTGTGGGAAGTAGCTCCCAAGTCGCCGTCGTTGAAACTCGGCGTTCTAAGGACAAAGGGACTCCCGGGGTCCCCGTCCGTGCCAGAAATTCAACCAGCAACCGAATAACGACAGTAGGAATTTCCTTGTCCAAGGGCAGAAGCCCCCTGACTATCGCCATAGGCTTCCTGCGCGTATTCCCACACTCTGTCATGGTTGAAAAGACGCAATAGTCAAGCCAAAGAAGGCCACAGCAAAATTCGGACCGAACGCCCTCTCCATCGGTACCTCGATGGGAAGAGAGTCTTGCGTCAATTCGCAAAAAGTATGGGAAACGAAGGCTAACGAGATGAGTCCTCGACGGGAAGCATAACCTCTGGAGTATGACCTACGGGGAAAGCAAGGTCGGGACTACCCAAACCTCCCCGCCGAAAGAAGTCCGCACCCGAGGAAAGAATCGCCATCTCCTCGGCAACGAAGTCAAAACCCATTGCCCCGAAAGGTCGTCTACAACTTGACGTATGGGAAAAAGATTTCAACTCTACTTCCCTGGATGCGCTATCGTTGTCCGAAGTGACTCGCCTTTGCACGACATCGCAAAAAGAAGTAGAGCATTTGGAAAAAGACTATCAAAATGGTGCATTGAACTCAAAGAGTACTACATCCCGTATAAGCCTATAAGGGCAATAAGTGCCTAGATACTGGCAGACTAGATCGCCGAAATCCCAGAAGTAAGAAAGGCTGAAACCAACAAAGGAGACTCGCAACCAAAGGTGGGAAGATCCTACATAGAGGAATCTCGCAACCAAAGAGTCCCAAAAATCCTCATCAAGAGGCAGAAAAGTACAAAGACGTTCCGGACAACATTTCCTGACTAAGGCAAAACTATGCAGGTGAAGGTACGCAACTTCATTATTAGAATATATATTGGTAAAAAGGGTGCAGGACAACTCGTCCGAGAGGCATGAAAATGGCCAAAGACACGCCAACACCTGAAGATTGCCTTCGGAGCGGATAACCTCGGAAAGATTGTACCGAGCCACTCCAGACAGCACCCGAAGATGTGAAGCAGAGAATTACTTCACTAAGTGGGCTAAGGCAGAATTTCTAGCAACCACACCGGCAAAAGGTGCACAGAAAGTTCGCCCGGAAGAACATGGTATACTGATTTGGTATACCGACGGTGATAAAGGCCAATAATGATTTCCAGTCTAGGGACAGAAGGTTTCAAGAATTCGTCACCCACCTCGGAATGAAAAGGCACTTCAACCCATTAGCTCAGCCCCCGAGCAACAGACAAACGGAGGTCACCAAAAGAGCTTTAAAAGAGGGACTCTGAGAGATGCAAAGGGAAAGTGGCTAGGAAAGCTTCCTACTGTACCAAGGAGTTATCAGACAACTCCCCGAGGGACCAAGGAGAAGACACTTTTCTCACTTATTCCCAGCACAGAAAGCCATTATCCATTTGAAGTAGTTCGGCCAGCATACAGATGTTTGATGAAAGAGAAAGTAACGTCGTTGTCAAACACCGAGAAACGGCCGAGCTCGAAAGGAGGCCTTTTCGACAAAAGGTGGCCATAAGTACAAACCTACATGATAGGCCAAAAGGAACAAGGAAAAAGAGACCTCGCCCCTGAAAAGTCGAATTAGAACCCCATGAGGTACTTCGGTCAAACGGGAAAGGGCCCTATTCGGTCCTAAAAATGAGGTCCAAAAGGGAGCATACAAGCTTGGCAACACCGAAGGGAGAAAAACTGAAAAAGTACAAGGCACTCAGGTGCTTTAAAGAAATTCTATACTTAGAATTTTTAGACAAGAAATGGTGCAAGCTAGAAATTTGTCTAAGTACAGAAAGTTTTCTCTTGTATGAGAATGTTTGCCGAACAAAGCTGAAGCATAGACTCCCGAAAGTCTCCTGTTGCTTCCGAAGATAATTGGGTTATATGCCCAAAAAAGGGCAAGTCTACCGAACACGGCCGGCAAAGGACTGGTTGAAATTTTCCTGAAATGAACTTCGTTCACTATGAAAGTTAGCCCAAAAAATGGCCGACGAAGCGCGCAAAGAAAGTACCGAAGTCCCTTGACCGAGAGTGGTCGGGACAATTGGCAAAAAAAAAAGCTCACAAAGACTTGGCCAAAATTATGAAGATTAATCCAATGAAGAAGGCCTTGATACAAGGAGAAGATTACAAAAAGGAAAGTACAAACAAGAAAAAGAAGGCAAAGGGCCTAGAATATCTAAGGGACCCCGGCGTTATGGTAAGCTTTGGCTCTTGAGCTCTTCGCCACAGCCTTCGGTGCAGGAGGAAGCGGCGGCAAGTTGAGGAACTCGACTCTTGACCACATCCACTGAGGCCCCCCGTTAATATCCAGGGCAGCCAGAAAGAAAGGATCGAGGTCCGGATACTTCTTCAGAAATTGATGACGAGCAAGGCAGAAACCGTCCTGAAAACCAACCTTGGATGTCTGGACGGCTTTACCTCTTTCAACGTCCAACTCGTCTGCCTCATGTGGAAGATCCGAAACCTCCTGCTGAAGGTCAGAAATCTCCTTCTCCAACTCCTCGGTTTTCTTCTTCTCCTCCGAACTCTCCTTCAGCAAGCCGACCTCGCCCTGGAGTTCGGCATTCTCAGCCATCACCTTCGCCAAAAGGGCAGACTCCCCTTCTTTTTCCTTTCAAAGGGCCTCATTGGCCAAAGTCAGGTTGATTAACTTATCGCCAAGATCGGACATCTTCTTGGAAAAATCCTTCAAGAGCTCCTCTTGGCCCTTCAAGAATTCCTCCCGAAGATTAGCAACCTTCTCCTTGCATATTTCGCTCAGCTTGGTATTTGTCAACACCGAGTTGGCACAGAAAACTTTGGCCTTTTCCAACTTACCTTCGGCCCAAGCTCGGACCGAAGATTGCTTTGCTGCCCAAGCTCGGAGGTATCCACTATACCCTAAAAGCTACAAAAAAGAAAGGCAGTCAGTGAAAATTTGCACAAGGAAAGCCAGAGCACTTAGGCGGAAAAGTGGAAGGAAAAGTGAGAAGCCCGAAGGGTTACCTGAGCAGCATGCTGGGAAACTTTTGCAGCAAGGGCATCCTCAGAGGCACACTCCTCAGCGACTACCATGAAGGATGCCTGAGTAAGCACGCCCCTCGCGATTTGGGGAGCCATGTCCCGGCAGTCCTAAGAGAACAAGTTCATGTCCTCTGTGAAAGACCAGAACGGCTCCCTTGGGACTTTGCCCTTCGGGACATGGGAATCCCGAAGATCCCGCCTTCGGGAGTGCTCAATCTTCCAAGGCAGGGGCGCCAAATCCTCTACAAAAAGAAACATCTCATCAAGTAAATTTTCCTTGGTTATAAAAAAATGTGAGATTGTAGGAGAAAATAAACAAACCTGCCGCGACTTCGGCACAGTCGACATCAGAGTCCCCAACCTTCTCCACGTCGTTAGGAACATGTTTGCCCTTGGCTCTTCAGCGTTTCTCTAATTCTTCAATAGGAAGATCCTCCGAAGAGCCTAACAAATCCGTCGACATGGCGGGACTCAAATGCGCAGGAATGGCCACCTCGGCAAAAACCTCCCCGGTCGTTTCAGGCTGGGAAAAAGTTGCAATCTCGGTCGAGGTTGCAGTGACATCGCCCGCCTTTGAAATGTCCTTCGGGGGAGCGAGGAGGGGTGTCCCTCTTCGTCTTCTTGGTGGAAGATGATCCACCACCAGAAGTCTTCTTTGTCTTCTTGGCAGAAGACGGCTCACCCCCAGAAGCCCAGAAGCCTTGCGCCTCTTCTTCGTTTGTTCTCCCCTCTTGGACTGACCAAGGAAGAGAGATCTATAGTAGGCGGCAGACTCATCGTCCATCTCTGAAAAGGAGAGGAAAAATCAGTGTAAGTCCATAGGCACTTATGCTGAGAAATTTTTGAAAGATACTTACTTTCAGAAAAGGCTTCGAAAGTGAGCTCGCTCCGAAGAAGTCTCACCAACCAAGAGTTCTTCCCCTCGGTAGTAGGAGCTGGCATGCCGAGATCCATCTTATTCTCCGCAACCACCCCCAGCTCCTGAAGGACGTCCTCGGTCATGAGTTTCCACATGATCGGGAAAGGGTAGAGAGAGCGTGGAGGGACCTCGGCATCCCAGTCGGCGACAGCACAGATTCGTCTGTCAAAGTCCCCAAACCTAGCTGCCAACTCAAGAGTCAGCAACTTCCTGGGGTCCGTGACATCCGCCTCCAGCTTTCCACGAGCCCACTTAGTCGAGACGTACGACCAGGCTTCCGCCACCTTTAGGAAGAAGAACTTCCTCTGCCACCCTCGCCAGCTATCCTTGGTAGTGAAGGTGAACATAAATTTCTTGCTCCCAGATCCTCGAGGTAGCATGAAAAATGACTTCGGGAAGCGAAAAGAAAAGCAAAAAATGAAAGGAACTCTAAAAGTCAGAACCCACCAAAAGACTTGCCAAAGTCTAGGTTTGAGGATGCCGTCATGAAAGATCACTGGAAATCGCTCCGCCGCTAAGACGGCCGCAAAAAAGGAAGGAAAAGCAAGAGCAAAGCGAGAGCAAAGAAACACAAGTGAACAGTTTGACGGGAGGAAGGCTTTTAAAGATTGAGAAAAGGCAGCCAAGAGGCCGTCACAAACGCTGCGTGAAGGCGAAGCATCGCCATAATTGCTCCTCGTGCATGAAAAGATGTGCCCATCACAGCTGATGCCTGCCATGTGTCACCCATCGTCAGCAACAAGGTCTCATTTTTCTGGCATACAGAAAACTTGGGCACATTGCTCGAGACTGACATACCTAGTTTCAAGACCCGTCGATCCATTAGCCTATGGCGAGAAAAGTGAACAAGTTGGGAATCTCAAGAATACCGAAAGCTGGATAGGTGACACCTACCCGAACAGGGCTTATAGCCTAAAAAGCAAAGTGCCTCCCCTGTCGACATCGTACTATAAGCATGAAGTCCAAGAGGTCAGGGGTTCAAGGTTCCGTGCCACCCTGTTCGACCGAAAATGGACATCCTACTACGTGGACCTCCGGGAGTCCATGAGGGCGTCCTGACAAAACTGCCAAGTTAAGCGCAAGACGGACGCTAGAAGGGCTACTTGCCGAAGTCTTCAGTCCGGCTTTCCAAGGGGGGCAAGTGGTAGCCAAAGTGCTATCACCCTGACCACCTATCGACCATGGGAAAGAGGGAGCTAGACACCTGAGGTCTGCGACCTCGGAAAAGACTCTGGAGTAAAGGTAGTCATACACGTGGGGCATACGACCTCGGTAGCTTGCCAAAACTAGCTTCGAGAACCAGCGTATTGCCTCCTTAGGGATGGTGGCCAAACCACCTTCAGGGGAGAAGGACCAACCACCCTCCGCGGGAAAAAGCCCCTCGAAGATGGAACTGTCGAAGTACCAGCCTGACTCCGGGAGAAGGCCCCTCATCTTGAAGTAAAACATCGACTAGAGGGACCTCGGTTGTACGGCAAGAGCAATTAAGGAGTCTTTGACACTCCGGTCACTTACGTCTCTGGCACGCCACCTTCAGGTACGCTCTGATACGCCACCTTCAGGCACGCTCTAATACGCCACCTTCAGGCACGCTCTAGCACGCCGTCGCAGTCTGATGTCCTGTAATGAAGGGCTACAGCTCGTGGCCTGAGGAGCCTACAGGTGGCTAGGGTCTTTCGCGCACGGAAGTACATCATCCGACCATACACGTGTCGAACATGTGTCATAATCCAAAGAGGTCACCCCCTTATTTTATACAAGGAATATGGTCACAGAAAAATGGGGGCTGGGCTCTCTTTTGGAGAGAAAAAAGGACACAAAGGTTGGAAAACAGAGGACGCTCTCCTCTCTCCGCCTGAATGCTCTTCCCTCCAGCCCTCAGAAGGATCTCCGCCAGGCAAGCGCCTCTTGTGCTTATTACTATGCCATTCTCTCTCTTTAAGCACTGACTTGGGCGTCGGAGGTTCCCCCCGAAAAATCACTTCGGGGGCCTCCTAACCCTTGTTTTCTGAGTGTTTCAACCATGTCTCCCTGAGGAACCACTATTCTGGGCTCTCCCCCGCACTGGAGGTACCTCCCGTCCTCACCTACCACGGCACCAAGAAGCTGTTAGCCATCCTTTAAGGCGATCCACCCTGGACACCTTCCTTTCGCACCTCCGGGACCCCCTGCTGCCCACACCACTGTATACAGTGGAGATGCTGGCTCCGCCTAGCCGGACCACATCGGATGCTGGCTCCGCGTGAACCGCATCAGATAGATGGTTAGGCTTATTACGTTAGTAAGCTAAGGCTGACTAGTAGCAGGTAAGAGGCCAGAACTCACTAGGTATAGAGTGATCGCTATAGGAGCACTAGGCAGAGGACAAGTCCCAATGGACTGAAATGTATGCGCATAGGTTTAGCCCCACACTATATAAGCTCACAGCAGATTACATATCTTTGTATATGCATTATCCTTACTATTTTCCTTGTAGGTTGAAGACCCCTTACTGAGAATCTTAGGATTCTCACTCATTTAGTTTCATGTTGTGTAGATATGAGTGTTTAATTGGCTTCTGCTATAGGTATATTGCTGTAGGTATATTTCTTTAAGAATCCTTGTGATTATAGTTTATTTGGATACTTGATAGTTAAGTTGTTATTATAGTAACTATAGTTTTATTGGCCACAGAGGCTAGTGAGCACATGGGAGATCGTTAAGGCATGCCACTAGGATCTCTCTGTTAGTGTTGTGCTCAAAAAGTCAATCGTGAGATGATTGTATTTTTTCACATTGAGTCATGATATTTTATTTAGGCATTAATCCAGCAATTTTGTTTGTTGTTTTGTTTTTGTGTAACGTAATAAACATAATTGTAACCCTAGAATAATGATATTCTTAAACGTCCCTAGTCTAGTATTATTGTGGAGCGGGTTGCAATAAGACATAATGACTAGCATATGTGGAGACTAATATGAGATATGTAGTCTCCATATGGGTAGAAGTTGGAGAACTTGTGTAGTGGACCGACCCACCATGAGAACACTTCATGGATCGTTATATGAGTGTCATAAGTGATTCTCATAGTGATCATGGTATATGTAGTCCTTCGACCTAAGATCATCAAGGTTCCCTACATGTGAGTCACATACTTTGATACTTTCCTTTGTTGCTCATAACTGAGTGAACTTGAAGGAGGTCATTGGGTATGTCACATATCATGCGGAGGGATTTGTATGATCAAGATGGGATTTGTCCCTTCTATGTAACGGGAGTGATATCTTCGGGCCCCTTGATAGAGTGAGACTTAGAAAATGCATGGCCATGCTCCGATGAGTTGATATACGATATCAAAGTCATCAGTTTAAGTTGGTCTACTCAGTAATGAAGAAACCAAAGATTGGGCTATACGAGAGTGACACATTCCATGTCTCGTGCTTAGTCTTGATATCTTGGACAAAGGGACAATGGCATATATCGGTGATGATCATAAAGGTTTAGTCGAATCATCGACAATCTTGTCACTTGGGTAGCAATGATGTGTTGCTAGACACCGCTCATTGCTTATGATCATAAATGTGATTTATGATCATTGCCAACGTGGTAAGAGCCTATTGGGTCACACACATAGAGCTATTTGGATCATTAGAGTGCATGGGCTAATTATTTGGGTTATGGTTTCACTTTAATTTCGTATTAATAATGGGCCAATGAGTTGAGCCATTATTAAGCCCAAAATTAAATCCTAATTGGATTAGGGTTTTGAAACCCATTAGGCCTGGAAGTTGAGTCTCACTATAAATACAACTTTTAAGTGAGAAATTCGCAGGTCTCCTTGCCCTAGCCTCCCAAAAGGACAGCCGCTCTCTTCTCTTGCAATTCCTTGGAGGACGCAAGCTAGCACTGCGAGCACAAGAGAAACGCATCTGCCGGGACGTGGTGGAAGCGTAGTGATCCCAAGAGGCTCGTGTGGATACCATAGAGAGCTTGAACACATCAACTGTTCAGGTTTTATGATTCGACTCTACAGTTGAATGAGAGATCTCAACAGAAAATTAGGTATGAAATTTTTGAACACCCGGTTTACCCAGTTTCACTTGGATCCTGGAGGGTTTCGGTTAAATTCTGCTGCGCTATTTGGCTCCCGAAACCCAACACTCTCATCTAAGGCGGAAGCTTGTTGATTAGATCTTAGTAATACTAGCCTTGGATATGTATGTTGTGTGTTAGTGGCCTCCAATGTGTATGAATAGGCTTATGGACTCTAGGGTTGCCTTTGCGTGTAGGGCATAGTCTACAATTGTTCAAATGCCCACACATGTTTAATTATGTGCAGGATTAATGTTGTTGCTATCAAGGATTTGTATGCTTTAACTATTTGAACATTGGATTTTATGGAAATGCCTGGGCTATATAAATGTTTTATGATTTTGTACTTGCTTAAGTCAAAGCAGTTCTTGCTAATTGCATTCTTTGGTTAAACAACTATTAGCATAAAGTTTTAACTAGGGTGAACATAATTAATTAGACAATTGGAACCAGCATGAGACTTGTTCTCGTATGCTACATCGAGTTAATGCCAGTAAGTTAGTAAAATATTGCACTATCAAGTTAGAAAAATGAAAAATGATTAGGTGATGCTAGAAAGAATATGTTTTGCCTTAACCCTTCGGGTTAGTGTTCGAAGAGTGCCCATGTGGTAGAGTTCACTATGACCGGTTGAGAGTCGACTCACAAGTAGCCAAAGTGAAAGGTAATCTCCCACCTAGTTTAATTTATTGATGGTAATGAGAAGTTCCAGGTCTAGTGTAAGTATAGTTGTGCTCACGTGTTGTGCAGCGACTTTAGAAGTTGTTGTGTTCACTGGAGTAGGTGGAAGTTAAGGGTTGAAACCTTAATCGGTGAGGTTTTGGTTAGGCTAGTTTTAAGCCTAAATTTAGAGCAACTCACTTGACCCTAGTGCCTTATGAAGGAAGGGCTAGTGACTTGTGATAGCCAAGGTGCTGATCACCCTTCGGAGGCACGGGTTCCAGCAAAGCACCAACCTCGGAATAGAAATCACCCACCACAGAAGGAAGGATGTTCAACCTCAGGAAATCCAGTCTCGGAGTTTCTCCGTGCCAGGAAGTGACAATGCCAACCTCGAGGGACGGACAAGCTATCCTCGGAAGTGGGAGTGTCTACGGGAAAGGCCACCTTCGGGATGTACATTCCTGTAGTATCAAAAGTGACCTCGGGAGACAAGTTCTCTGAAAAGGTCTCTTCTACCAAAGGAGACCTCAGGAGTACGACAGGAGCATTTATGGAGCTTCTGACGTATCCCAGATAATCCGCGTCCTGACACGCCGCCTGCAGGGACACCCCAGCATGCCACTCTTGGGTCACCTCAGAGCCTTAGCCTGGTAGCCCATGCAGACTAGGAGTCCTCTATTGCCCAAAAGACGTGGAACGCATCTTGCCGATCACGTGTCATGATCTAGGCTGACCAACCGAGAATGACTATTATTATTCATCCCTCTATAAATACTTGGTAATTATTCCAGGTAAAAGGAGGACATTAATTTGAGATAAGATACATCTCTGCTCTTTAATCGTCTCATTACCTCAAAAATACTCACTTGGGCGTCGGAGGCTCCTCCCCGGAAAAACACTCCGGGGACCTCCTAACCCTTGCTTCCTGTCATTTTCAGGCGATATTCTCAGAGTACGTTCGTCCCGGGCCTTCCACCATTTCTACAAGCTCCTGCCGCCTTCACCATGACACACGAAGGAGATGCTGAAGGGCATCAGCTGGCGCCGTCTGTGGGAAACCACACCCAGGTCGCCGTCGTTGAAACTCGGCGTTCTAAGGACAAGGGACTCCCGAGGTCCCCGTCCGCGCCAGAAGCTCAACCGGCAACCGAACAAACTGCGGCAGGGACTTCCTCGCCCGAGGACGAACGTCCACTGACTATTACTATGGCCTTCCTGCGCGAATTTCAGCGCTCGGTTGTGGCCGAAATGACGCAGCAGTTAGATCAAAGGTGGCCACAGCCAACCCCAGGACAAAGGCCCTCATCACCAGCGCCTCGGCGTGAGAAGAGCCCCCGATCAACTCATCGGAGCTCGGGAAGTGGGGATCAACGCGATGAATCCTCAACGGAAAACATACCCCTCAGGGCGCGACTTGTGGGAGAAACGGGGACAAAGCAACCCAAGGCCCCTCGCCGAAAGAGTTCCACCCCCGAGGCAAAGTCACCGTCTCCCCGGCGCCGAAGCCATTCCCCAAAAAGAAGACGTCAGTCTCCATTCCCAGAAGCCTACCGGCAGCAGGAAGAAGAACCTAGTGCCACACTCCTCATGGAGAAAATCCTAAAGAGGATAGAAAGAGTGGAGAGACAAGTAGCTCGAAAGCCCGTCTGGGCTAGATTGTCAGAAACCTTTAATGGAGACGAGTCGCCATTCACCCGAACAGTAGTCGAGGCACCTATGCCAAGTGATTTTCGGGTACCTCGGCTGGAAACGTACGATGGCCGAACCGACCCCCAGGCTCATCTGACCAAGTATAAGCGCAGTATGATACTGCACGGAGCTGATGATGCTACCTTGTGCAAATGCTTTGAGGTCACCCTTGCTGGGCCGGCCACGGCGTGGTACAACTCGCTGGCTCCCGGAGGCATCATGGAGTTCCAAGAACTGTCTGCTGCCTTCACGCAGCAGTTCATCGGGAGCCGCCCAACGGCGAAAATGCCTGTCCAAATGTTCGATTTAGCGCAGAAAAATGGTGAAACCATACGCGACTACGTCGAAAGGTTCAACAGAGAAGCCTTGAGAGTCCCAGATTTCAAGCCGGAGATATGTATCTTGGCCATGACACGAGGACTTCGGAGAGACTCCCAGCTGTTCTACGAGTTCTCCAAAGATCCCCCTGACACGCTCGGTGAATTCTACCAAAGGGCGGAGCAGCACATGACCGCCGAAGAACTAAGAATGGGAGGCCCGAGGTCCGATCATGTCCGCACTGAGGGACCGAGTCAGCAAACTCGCTACCCAGCTGAAACCAGTGGGCGCCCTCAGAAGTTTAAGGGAAGGAAGCCCATCGCCTTTACTCCCCTGAACACCACAAGGACGAACATCCTGATGGCGATGGAAAGGCAAGGGACTCAGATTCAACGTCCGAAGGCCATGACCGCGGACAACAAGAAGAATATGAAAAAATTCTGCCAATTCCATCGAGACCACGGGCATGATACCGAAGATTGCTTCCAACTGAGGAAGTACATAGAGACACTGATAAAGCAAGGACAACTTCAGTGTTACCTGTGCATACCCTCCCCCAAGGGATGGAGGGAAGAAGAAGGAAAGGTAGAGGACGAAGAATATGACTCCGACAGGCGTCGAAACCGAAGTCCGAAAAGGCGTCCCCCGCCCCCGGCAGGAGTAATACAAATGATCACCACAGGGCTGCCGTCGGCGGAAAGAAAAAGAAAAGCCAGAGAGATTTCGGTAATGGAGTACGGGAATCCATCAAAAAAGCTCACCCGAAAGGACGGATCCACCGTCATTTTTCCCCATGACGATCCTTTGCTAATTATGGCAAGGATAGGAAGCTGGGACGTCAAGAGAGTACTACTTGACGATGGCTCAAATGCAGACGTCCTATTCTCACACCTGCTACCAAGCTTGGGGATATCGAGAAGCGACCTCAAATCCGTCACTTCTCCTACTTTTGGAGTAGGGCCGTCCGAACTTCCCGTCCTTGGATGGGTAGATCTTCCTCTGATGCTGAAGGGAACTTCAGCAAACAACAGAAAGGAGCTGTTCGCCTCCGTAATGACAAGGTTCATCGTCATCGATGTCCCTTCGTCATACAACGCCATCCTTGGAAGGCAAACGCAAGGAAACCTCCACATTCGCCCGGATGTGAAGTACCTAACAGTTACCTTCGCCACCAAGGATGAAGATGCCGAGATCTTCATCGACCAGGGGGAGGTGCGAAAGGTGTTTGTAAAGGCGAGAAAAGCCCCAGCGACGAATTATGCGCAGACTACAGAAACAAAGGCTCTGCCCGCACAAGAGTCAGAAGAACAAGGAACAGAGGATCCCGAGAAAGTAGAAACGGAAGAGATAGAGCTCGTCCCAGGCCGAAACACCCGAATAGGGAAAAAATTGGCCAAAGGAGAAAAGGAAAAGCTTGTATCTTTCCTACTAATGAATAAAGATCTGTTCGCCTACTCGCCGAAAGACATGCCTGGGGTAGACCCTCGCATAATACAGCATAGCCTCAAAGTAAACCCAGAGGCAAAGCCGTTCAGGCAAAAGAAGCGAAGCCTCTCGGCGCACAAAAACAACTTCGTCAAAACTGAAGTCCAACACCTGTTAGACGCAGGTGTAATCAGGGAAGTCAAGTACCCCGAATGGCTAAGCAATGTAGTCATCGCCACAAAAGAAGGGAGCAACAAGCTCCGAATGTGCGTCGACTTCCGAAATGTAAATGATGCTTGTCCTAAAGATTCATATCCTCTCCCGCCGATAGATCAACTGGTGGACTCGACTGCCGAATATGGACTCCTGAGCTTCCTAGATGCTTTTAGCGGGTATCACCAAGTTAGGTTGAACCCCGAGGATGAGGAAAAAACCGCCTTCATCACCGAAGTCGGTACGTATTGTTACGTCAGAATGCCCTTCGGGCTTAAAAATGCAGGAGCTACCTACCAGAGGCTAATGAACAAGGTCTTCAGTCGACAAATAGGGAGAAACATGGAAGTCTACGTGGATGACATGATAGTCAAAAGCAGATTGCCTGGCAGCCACATTGCCGACTTGGAGGAAACTTTCCACCAACTTAGAGCATTTGGAATTCGTCTCAATCCCGAGAAGTGCGTCTTCGGCGTAAGTTCGGGCAAGTTCCTCGGATTTATGGTATCGAAAAGGGGTATCGATGCCAACCCAGAAAAAGTCAAAGCTCTACTTGAATTTCGAACTCCTGTCACAACAAAAGATGTGCAAAGGCTTACGGGCAGAATAACCTCCCTTAGCAGGTTCATCTCCAGGTATGGAGATCGCTGCCGAGCATTCTTTAAGGTACTCACTAAGGCAGCAAAAAATAGTGGCAACCTCGAAAACAACGATCATCCTTGGAACGAGGATTGCCAAAAGGCCTGGGAAGAGCTCAAAGTTTATCTGGCCCGACTACCCACTCTTCGGCAACCTCGAGAGGGAGAATCCCTTGTGCTATACCTTGCTGTTGCTGAAAAAGCACTGAGCTCGGTTCTCGTAAAGGAAGAAGGAGCGGTTCAATGGCCAGTCTATTACGTGAGCAAATCTCTGCATGGAGCCGAAATCAGGTACCCCTTACTTCAAAAAGCTATTTATGCCTTAGTACTAGCAAGTAGGAGACTGCGTCCATATTTTCAGGCTCATCCCATCATTGTCCGAAGTAATCTACCCCTTCGGGATGTCATGAAGAGGGTAGATCATTCGGGAAGGCTTTCCAAATGGTGCATAGAGCTCGGAGAGTATGATATCACTTACGAACCAAGGAAAGCAATAAAAGCCCAAGCCCTGGCAGACTTCATTGCCGAAGTACCTTTCGCCGAAAGTGATCAGTTTGACCTTGGCAAAAGTGAGCCAGAATGGACCCTGTTCGTGGATGGGGCCTCCGGCTCTGAGCACCAGGGAGCTGGGGTAGTCATACGCGGCCCCGAAGGCATGGAAGTAATGAAAGCCATCAAATTCGGGTTTAGTGTCACCAACAACGCGGCAGAGTATGAGGCCCTCATAGCAGGGTTGCGCCTTGCTAGAAAGATTGGTGTGAGAAACCTGAAAGCCCACAGTGATTCTCAGCTGGTTCTCAGTCCGACAGATGGCAGGGGACTACAGTGCAAAAGATCCAACTTTGGCTAAATACCATGAGCTTGTGTCAAAGCTCATCCGGGAATTCGACGCGGTGCATATTGAAAATGTGCCTCGACGAAGCAACACCGAGGCAGATAGTCTGGCGAAGTCAAAAAACTTCACCGAAATATTGAGTCACCCCAGCATCGCGGTAATGAGCACAACAACCTCGGAGGAAGGATGGGAGAATCCTATAAAGAGGTATCTTATAACCTCGGAGCTTCCCGAAGACCCTCGCGAAGCGGCAAAAGTGCGAAGACGTTCCGGACGATACTTCTTAATAGGGGAAGAATTATACCGACAGGGATTTGCAAGTCCATTGCAAAGATGTATTGGCGAAAAGGACACTCGGGCAATTCTCGAGGAAGTCCACGAGGGAATCTGCGGTGCCCACATCGGGACTGACGCTTTGGCAGGAGTGATACTTCGCCAAGGGTATTTTTGGCCCACATTAAGAAAGGACGCAAGACAGTTCGTCCAAAAATGTGACAGTTGCCAGAGACACGCAAAAGTTCAAAGATTGCCCTCGGAACTAATAAACTCGACTGACTACCCCTGTCCCTTTGCAGTATGGGGCATTGACCTCATCGGCCCACTCCCGACAGCACCTGGAGGAGTGAAATTCTGCGTGGTCGCGGTAGACTACTTCACCAAGTGGGTAGAGGCAGAGCCCCTAGTAACTATCACAGCAAAGGATATACAAAAATTTGTCTGGAAAGGAATAATATGCAGGTTTGGCATACCGAGGGTGATAGTCGCTGATAATGGTTCCCAGTTTATTGACAAAGGGTTCCAGGAATTCATCACTAGCCTCGGAATAAAGATGCACTTTGCCCCCGTAGCTCATCCCCAGAGCAACGGACAAGTAGAGGTGTCTAATAGGACCATAAAAGATGGTCTGAAAAAGAGATTAGGGGAGGCAAAGGGAAAATGGCCAGGAGAACTTCCTAGTGTGCTATGGAGCTATCGGACAACCCCTCGAAGAGCTACGGGTGAAACACCTTTTTCGCTCGTCTTCGGCACAGAGGCTATTATCCCTGTTGAGGTAGTATGGCCATCAATCAGAATACAGGTGTTCGACGAAGGAGGAAATGACCTCGGGTTGAGAACCAAGCTCGACCTAGTGGATGAGCACAGAGAGATGGCCGAGCTCAGAAGAAAGGCTTTTCAGCAAAGAGTGGCCATAGCCGCAAACTTGCATGCCAGGCCTAAAGGAATAAAAAAAGGAGACCTCGTCCTCCGAAAGGCCGAATTCGAACCCCGAAAACCGTCCCACGGGGTACTTCGGCCAAATTGGAAAGGACCTTACTTGGTCCTGGACGAGGTCCGAAAGGGAGTATATAAGCTCGGCGACACCGAAGGGGAAGAACTGAAAAACACCTGGCATTCGGATGCCCTAAAGAAATTCTATACTTAGAACTTTTTTCAGAAAGATTGTAGTTACTCTTCCCCGTAGTCATCAATAAAGGCACAAGACAAATGATGTCGTCAGATTGAAAAATTAGTTCCTTAATGGTTTTTCTTTCGGAACTAACTCTCGGATGGAGTATAAACTCGGCAGAGTTGGGAAAAGGTCTAAAACTACTCTCCCCGAAGAAGTAAGTACGGCCAAATTCGCCGAAAGTACGCGCTTAGAACTACCTCTGAAAAATCGTATTCGGAAGAGTGGATGGAGATTGGAGAAAGAATCTTCATTCAAAAATTCTAAGGCAAAAGATGTACGAGCAAGCAGGAGTACAAGAAGGTAAGAAGAAGCCTATGGCTGAGCAGGGACATCCGATGTCTCATCATCATCAGGCTCAGTCGGAGGCACCGGCTTAGCTGGAGGAAGATTGAGAAAATCTGGCTTTGACCATACCTCCTGAGGCCCCTCGGGAAAATCCAAGGCGGACAAGTAGGAAAGGCCAAGCTCAGAGTTCCGAGCAAGGACTTGGTGCCGCACCAGGCAGAAGCCGTCTTGAAAAGCCACTTTCCCCATTAGTTCAGATTTTTCCTTCTCAGCACTAAGGGCATCCAGTTTAGTTCCAAGCTTGGCAATCTTCTCCTCCAGCTTCTTCCTCTTCTTACTCTTAGTCCCCTCCTTCAGAGATTTAATCTGGGCCTCGAGGTCAGTGTTCAAAGCAAGCGCCTCCGCCAGGCTCTTGCCATCTTCAGCGCTCGCCTTCCGAAGAGCCTCGTTCTCTCAAGAGAGGACGACGCATTTTGAGCCGAGGTCATCAACCTTGGCAGCAAAATCTAGTAGCAGTTCCTGTTTGCTTGTCGCGAGCTCGGCCCAAAGATTCACCACGTCCTCCTTTACAATATTGAGCTCTCCATATTTGAGGATGTGTTTGGCACACAACTCTTTCATTTTGCTCAAAGAATCTTCGGACAGAGAACGGGCCTCTGATTGCTTCAGCGCCCAAGTGCGGAAATACCCGCTGTATGCCAAAAGCTGCAAAAAAGGAGGCCCCGAATGAGTATCAAAAGGATGTTGAAAGCTTAAAAGAAAAATCTCCAAGTAAACAAAGAGGAGAGAACTACCTGGGCAGCGTGCTCGGTCATCCTTGCGGCAAGGATCTCCTCGTTGGGACATTCGGTAATGAGCGACTGAAAGGTGGCGCTTGTCATCATCCCCGTCGCCATTTGAGAAGCCATCAACTGGCTATCCTTAGAGAACAGGTTCATGTCCTCTGTGAACGTCCAGAAGGGCTCCCTCGGCACCTTGCCGTGAGGGATCCGCTTGTCCCGAAGAGCCCTTCGCCGGGCGTGAGCATCCATCCAGGGCGCCGTAGGCATATCCTCTGCAAGTTTATGCCGAAGTTCCGTCAGTATGTCATCCCTTAGCCATTCATCCAAAAAATCATAGATATGAAAGATAATAAGGTTTGCAGGAGAATGGCTAAGGAACCAACCTGGTAGAACTTCAGCGACGTCGTCTTCAGACTCGTCCTCCCGGACTTTACCAGGAATGTTCATTCCCTTCCTTCTTCTGCTCTCTTCAAGATCCTGAGAAGATCTTTGCTCGGAAGAAGGCTCAGCGGAAAGAATGGGGCTCAGTGCTACCCCAAGAAGGGCAGAGTCCGAAGGGAGGTCTGCCGGTGTTGAAGGAAGAGCAGAAGATTGGTCCTGCACCTCCACAACGACTTCGGGGGAGGGAGGAGTAACAGCCCTAGTCTTCTTGGCCCGAAAAGGCCCGCTGCTGGTCGTCTTCTTCCTCTTAGTAGGCACCTTCTTATGCGTCTGCTCCCCCCTCTGGGCTTGGCCAAGGAAAAGCGACCTGTAGTATTCAACAGATTGATCGTCCATCTCTGCAAAATGAAAAGATATCAGCGTAAGTCCAAAAGGAAAAAACATATCAAAACTGGGGAAAAGACTTACTCTCGGCAAAATACTCATATGTGATCTCCTCCTGAAAGAGCATGACTATCCAGGCCTTCTTCCCCGGAAGAACGGGCACAGGCAAACCGAAGTCACTCTTGTGCGCATTCACCACTCCCATCTCCCGAAGAACCTCCTCGGTCATAAGGTCCCACTTGATGGGAAAAGGGTAAGGTGAATGCGGAGGAACCTCGGGGTCCCAGTCGGCCACGGCCCGGATGAGCCTATCAAATTGATCAAACTCGCTAACCAGCTCCCGAGTCAGGAGCCTCCGGGGGTCAACAACATCAATCTTCAGGGTCCCCGAAGCCCATTTGGTGGGCACATGATGCCATAGCTCGGGGACCGGCAGGAAGAAAAACTTCTTCTGCCACCCCCGCCAGCTGTCCTTGTTGTCAAAGGTGAAGGTGAACTTTTTGCTCCCAGACCCTCGGGGAAGCAGGAAGTAAAAGCCGCCCTTCGGGACCGGGTGGAGTTTGTAGTACTGCATGAAGAAAAGAAAGTGGGGCTTTATCTTAAAAACCCCACACATGCAGAGAAAAGAGTTGAAGTAGGAGTAAGAATTTGGGGGAAGTTGGTTCATGGCGATCCCGTGGAAATCGCAAAATTCGCAGATCATGCGGTGAGGAGGGTACCGAAGACCGGCTTTCAGTTGAGCTCGGTAAACGGTAACCTCATGCAAACCCGGCATAAAGCCGTAGGTGCCCGGGATGGGCAACCTCGGGGCAAGGTAAGAAGGAAGGTAATACTTGGCCATCCACTTCTTCACCTTCTCCGGAGTGGTAGCGCAAGGATGAGATTCGAGAGGAAGAAAACTCTCGGGGAGAGGTCGAACAACTGGCAACGGGGTCAGATCAGACATTTCTCACAAAAAGAAGGACGACTCCGGAAGGGTAAGGAAACAAAGAGACCTAGGAAAAACGGCCTCGAAAGAAAGAAGAGAAAAGAATTACAGAAGGGAGCACCCACCAAAAGTCTTGCTAAAATTACTGAACGCCGCCGCAAAAATTGCCGGAAATCGCTCCGCCGCAGAAACCGCCGCTGAAAAGAAGGAGAAAGGCAAGAAAAGGCTCTAGAGCAGATGAGAGCAAAAGCAAAGAGTGAGGCAAAGAATGAGCCAAAAGGTACTTTTATAGACCAAGGAGGATAAATGAAACGTCGTCATTATTATCCCTCGGAAGCGCAACAGACTCATTACTACTCCTCAAAGGCGAAGAGACGCGATTAAGTGTGACCGGCGTAACTACCCCGCCATCCACCAGCGGCCACGTGTCATCCAACGCGAAGAACTAGGGCACGCCCCTCTGACATCGCGAAAACCCAGGCACGCTTATCCATAACTGACACGTTTGACCAAAGGGTGCGACGGTTCACGAACCTGCAGCAGAAGAAAGCAAAAGCCAAAGCCGCACGTACCTTGAGACCACAGAACTAGGGAAAGGTACCTCGGCTATGAAGGAATGCCTTCTGAAAAAGAGCAACTTCTTGAGTAAAACTCCAACCACAAGTTCGGTAAAGAAGCCTTCCCAAAAGCATGAAGCCGAAGTCTCCGCTTCGACTTCCCAGGAGGGGGCATGTGATAGCCAAGGTGCTGATCACCCTTCGGAGGCACGGGTTCAGGCAAAGCACCAACCTCGAAATAGAAATCACCCACCACAGAAGGAAGGATGTTCGACCTCGGGAAATCCAGTCTCAGCGTTTCTCTGTGCCGGGAAGCGACAATGCCGACCTCGGGGGATGGACAAGCTATCCCCGGAAGTGGGGGTGTCTCCGGGAAATGTCACCTTCGGGAGGTACATTCCTGCAATATCAAAAGTGACCTCGGGAGACAAGTTCTCCGAAAAGGTCTCTTCTACCGAAAGGGACCTCGGGAGTACGATAGGAGCATTTATGAAGCATTTATGGAGCATTTAAGGAGCCTCTGACGTATCCCCGATAATCCGCCCCCCAGCCGCGTCCTGACACGCCGCCTGCAGGGACACCCCAGCATGCCACTCTCGGGTCATCTCAGAGCCTTAGCCTGGCAGCCCATGCCGACTAGGAGTCCTCTATTGCCCAAAAGACGTGGAACGCATCTTGCCGAACACGTGTCATGATCTGGGCCGACCAACCGAGAAGGACTATTACTATTCGTCCCTCTATAAATACTTGGTAATTATTCTAGGTAAAAGGGGGGCATTAATTTGAGATAAGATACATCTCTGCTCTTTAATCGTCTCATTACCTCAAAAATACTCACTTGGGTGTCGGAGGCTCCTCCCTGGAAAAACATTCCAGGGACCTCCTAACCCTTGCTTCCTGTCATTTTCGGGCAATATTCTCAGAGTGCGTTCGTCTCGGGCCTCCCACCATTTCTACAAGCTCTTGTCGCCTTCACCATGACACATGAAAGAGATGCTGAAGGGCATCAACGGGATTGGTTAAGGGCCAATTGGTGCACTAAGTTGAGTTACCACGGGTGAGCAACCTAGGAGATTTTACATGGCCAACCAGCTCCTGATAGTCAGCTAAAATGGTGGTTAAATTAGTTCTCCTCCCAAGAAGGTAAGTTGATGTGGAAAAAGTGACAAGTGCATTGTTTGGATCCAAGAAAGATACAACGTACTCATGGTATGGTAGTTAAGTATAGAAGGTAAAGATGGTTCCTTGTAATCGTAGGCTAGGTGATGGATGGTTGTCGAGGGGTTGGTTGATAGTGTTTAAGGCTAGGAGACTAAGGTGGTGGCCAAGGAGTTGAGTAAGATAGGGGGCACATTGGAGCCTAGTCACGGAAGCTGAGGTGTCTAGTTTGCTACCTAGCAAAGGACACATAGTTGGCCTAGCATTGGGTAGTACCTTATAACTCGGCTAGAGGCCCAATAGGTACTTTAACCATACAGTGAATATAGTAGGGATGCATTCGAGAAGCTAATCTCACATGTGCAAGGTGTTGGGCTCAAAGTGTAGGGAAGTGAAAAGACTTAATGTGTATGTTACCACCTCACAAAAATTGGAGAATTACAAGTGTGGCAGACTGGTAAAACAACCATTATATTGTGTAATTCTCTTCATAGTGATTGAAGTATGAAGGATAAAAGGATAATGAACACCTCCTTAAAAGTGTTGTAACTTGGCAACCTCGCCCCCAAGAAAAGCCTTAAGGATTGCTTGTTTTTCAAGTTACCCATGGACCTTTTTGTAAGGCTTTAGAAATTTGGGTACTTAATTACAAAACTCTCAAGAATGACCCTTGTGATGCCCGTCGACATCTTCATTGTACGACATGGTAGGCCTGAGAGGGACTTCTGGCATGGAGATGTTGGCAGAGGAGACTTCCATCGTGAGATTGCCTGAAATGCTCAAAAGAATAGGAGTTAGGAGGTCCCTGAAGTGTGTTTTCAGGGGAGGAGCCTCCGACGCCCAAGTCAGTATTTGGCAAGTGAAGAGTAGTGAATGGAGAGCAAAGAGCACAGTTCTATTGAGAGTTCTGCTTGTGTCCTTACCAAGGTCGTTTCCCCAAGTATTTATAGGAGGACATTGGGAGAAGTCTATTTGACACAGCCCGCTTAGATCATGACACGTGTTCAGCTATATGCGGTTCGTACCTTTAGGGATGGGCATCTCCAGCTGGCCATAGGCCATTCTGGCCAAAAGTCAGGGCCGTGGGAGGCCTGTGTGTCAGGGGCGTGTGTGAGGTCTCTATGTCAGAGGCTCCTTAACCTCTTTTGTCGTGTTCATGAGACCCTTTCGGTGAAAGAGACCTCTTCGGGATATCAGAGCTTCTAGCAGAGGATGTTCCAGTCACTCAGAAGGCCCTTCGGTACAGAGGATCCCCTTCGAATGATGTTTTCCCCTGCCGAGGATGGTGAGTCTACTCTTCCCGAAGTTGGTCAGGTGATCTTACCGATGGTGGTAATGTACCATGTTTCCGAGGTCAGTCCCGTTATTCCCCGAGGGTGATGGTGGATTAACGAGGTTAGGGGGTCAAGGACTGCGGACCCTCTTTCCCCGTGGTTGATGCTCTCATTCTTCGAGGTTGATGCTCAACTTTCCAAGGGTGGTGCTTCGTCAGAGCTTGGGAGTTTGGAGGGTAATATGCCTTTGGCTATCACATGCCCCCCTTAAGAATCCGAAGTTATATCTTCGGGTATTTGAGCAAATCATTGGAGTCTTCGTGGAAGGTCATGGTTAATTTAGTTGTCATGACTGAATTTTTAGCTGAGGTTATCTTCTTTGGAGGGAGTTTTAGCAATATGAGATGCCTTTCCTAACCAAGGTAGCTCCTTTGGTATTCAAGTGGCTATCCCAGTTTTTGGCCAAATTTTCAATGTTCCCAAAGTTATTCTGTCAGCCCGAGGTGGATATCCCCTTTCTTTGGGCCTATGTCATTTGTCAGTGAATCATTACCTCTTCTAATCAGACAGACGTGTCACTTTGGATAAGCTTGCCTAGGCCTCTGTGCTGTCAGGAGGCGTGCCCTCGTTTCCTGCGTCGGGCGACACGTGTCATGTGGCAATTGGTGGACAGTCGCATCGGTTGTACCAACCGCATCTCTTAACCTTCGAGTGGCAATTATGGCGATGATTTTCCTTTGAGGGGCAATTATGGCAATGATTCGCCTACCCCCTTCAGCCTATATAAACCTTCTTTTCCTCAAAGTTCTCCCTCCATGCTTTCTTTTGCTTCCATTTTGCTCTCGTTTGCTCTCAAGCTTACTTTCTTTTTCCTGTGGTGGCGTGAGCGGTGATGTGATTTCTAGCAAGTTTTCATGACAGCATTCACGAATCCCGACTTTGGCAAAAATTTTGGTGGGTTTTCCTTCCCGAAGTTCTTTGATTTTCTGTGTTTCTAGCCTTTTCTAATGTTCCGAAGTCATCTCCTTCATCTGAAGTTGTTCTTTGGCATTGTTTCCTTCTTTTCTTTTAACCTTTCTGAAGTTAGGTTTCCCTCTTCCGAATGTCTTCCCTTGTTTTGCTCATGTCTGTCCAAACTGTCCCCGAGAGCTGGCTCCTCTTAATTCTCATTCAAGTTGTACCACTTTGGAGAAGTTAGCGAAGTGGACAACTAAATTCTTTCTCCCTTCTTACACTGTTATCAGGCTACCCAGACCTGGCCTATTCAGTTATATGAATAACTCAGATGAGGTTACCGTCTTTCGGGCCCAACTAAGGCTGGACTTCAGTTTCCTTCACCGAAGATGATTTGCGACTTCTGCAATTTCATGGCGTAGCCGTGAATTAGCTTCCTCCCAACTCTTACTCCTACTTCAACATTTTCCTTTCCATGTGTGGGGTTTTCAAGATAAAGCCCCACTTCGTCATCTTCATGCAGTACTACAAGCTCTTTTTGGTTCCGAAGGGTGGCTTCTATATTTTGCTACCTTGGGGATCTAGGGGCAAAAAGTATATGTTCACCTTCGGGACCAAGGACAGTTGCTAAGGGTGGCAGAAGAAATTCTTCTTCCTAAAGGTGGACGAGGCATGGTCGTATGTGCTGACAAGGTGGGCCTGTAGGATGCTGGAGACAGATGTTGTCGACCCCAAGAAGCTGCTAACTCCTGAGTTAGCGGTGAGGTTAGAGGAGTTCGATGACCGTATCCGAACTGTCACGAACTAGGACCCCGAGGTCCCTCCAAGCTCCTTGTACCCCTTTCCCATCAAGTGGAATCTTATGACCGAAGAGGCCCTTCAAGAGTTGGGGGTAATCAAGGAGCACAAAACCAACCTCAACATGCCGAAGCCTGCTATTGACGGGAAGAAGGCATGGCTGGTGATGCTCCTTCAGGGGAGCTCATATACGAGGGGCTTATGGAGAGTAAGTTATCTTCCAGATTTTGTTATATGCATTCCTCTGGACTTACACTGATGTCTTTCCTTTTTCACAGATGGGTGATCAATCCGCTACCTTCTACAAGTCCCTCTTCCAAGGGCACACTGAAAATGGGGAGCAGCAAGGGAAGAAAGCTGCACCGAAGATGAAGAAGACGGTTGGGGGAGGGCCATCTTCGGCGGGGAAGAAGGCCAAGGAGGACCCTCTTCCCCTCTCCCAAAGGCGACGTGGAGGTGCAAGACTAAACTTTGGTTTGCGCCGACCAACCCACAGAGTCGATGGTCAGTTGACTCCACGGAGCCCTACTATCGAGGTCAATATCTTAGGGACTTTGGCGGGGGCCCCTTCTGCTGAAGAGGTTGAGGAGTGCTAAAGAAGGAAGGGCAAGCAGGTCATCGTTGATGTACAGGAGGTCAGCGACTCTGAGGAGTATGTCACCGAAGTTCTTCCAGGTTTGTCCCTTAGACATTTTTCTATGAGTTTGGGATTTTTTGGCATTTTAGATCTTATAGATGTATGGCTAAGGGATAATGTATTGATGGAACTTCGGCGTGATTGTGCAAAACATCAGGTGCCCACTGTGTGGATGTTGAGCACATCCATGTTGGGTTTTGGGAGCCAAATAGTGCAGTGGAATTTAACCGAAACCCTCCAGGATCCAAGTGAAACGGGGTAAACCGGGTGTTTGAAATTTTTCATACCTAATTTTCGGTTCAGATCTCTCACTCAACTATAGAGTCGAAACACAAAACCTGAACAGTTGACGTGTTCAGGCTCTCTATGGTATCCACACGAGCCTCTCGGGATCACCACGCTTCCACCATGTCCCGGCAAATGCTTTTCTCTTGCACTCGCAGTGCTAGCTTGCGTCCTCCAAGGAATTGCAAGAGAAGAGTGTGGCTGTCCTTTTTGGAGGCTAGGGCAAGGAGACCTGTGAATTTCTCACTTAAAAGTTGTATTCATAGTGAGACTCAACTTCCAGGCCTAATGGGTTTCAAAGCCCTAATCCAATTAGGATTTAATTTCGGGCTTAATAATGGCTCAACTCTTGGGCCAATTATTAATACGAAATTAAAGTGAAACCATAACCCAAATAATTAGCCCATGCACTCTAATGATCCAAATAGCTCTATGTGTGCGACCCAATAGGCTCTTACCACGTTGGCAATGATCATAAATCACATTTATGATCATAAGCAATGAGCGGTGTCTAGCAACACATCATTGCTACCCAAGTGACAAGATTGTCGGTGATTCGACTAAACCTTTATGATCATCACCGATATATGCCATTGTCCCTTTGTCCAAGATATCAAGACTAAGCACGAGACATGGAATGTGTCACTCTCGTATAGCCCAATCTTTGGTTTCTTGATTACCGAGTAGACCAACTTAAACTGATGACATTGATATCATATATCAACTCATCCGAGCATGGCCATGCATTTTCTAAGTCTCACTCTATCAAGGGGCCCGAAGATATCACTCCCGTTACATAGGAGGGACAAATCCCATCTTGATCATACAAATCCCTCCGCATGATATGTGACATACCCAATGACCTCCTTCAAGTTCACTCAGTTACGAGCAACAAAGGAAAGTATCAAAGTATGTGACTCACATGTAGGGAACCTTGATGATCTTAGGTCGAAGGACTACATATACCATGATCACTATGAGAATCACTTATGACACTCATATAACGATCCATGTAGTGTTCTCATGGTGGGTCGGTCCAGTACACAAGTTCTCCAACTTGTACCCATATGTAGACTACATATCTCATATTAGTCTCCACTTACGCTAAGTTCTCCAACTTGTACCCATATGTAGACTACATATCTCATATTAGTCTCCACATATGCTAGTCATTATGTATTATTATTATTGCAACCCGCTCCACAATAATACTAGACTAGGGACGTTTAAGAATATCATTATTCTAGGGTTACAATTATGTTTGTTAAGTTACGCAGAAACAAAACAACAAACATAATTGCTGGATTAATGCCTTAATAAAATATCATGACTCAATGTGCAAAAATACAATCATCTCATGATTGGCTTTTGGGCACAACACTAACAATCTCCCACTTGCACTAAAGCCAATCATCCATGTATCTAATACCGATGGACCTAGAATGGCTATCATGCTTTTGCTGCGTAAGGGGCTTTGTCAGCGGATCAGCAATGTTGCTATCTGTCGAAGTCCTGCATATCCTTACATCACCCCTCTCGATGATCTCCCTGATGAGATGATAGCGTCGGAGTATGTGTTTGGATCGCTGGTGAGATTGAGGTTCCTTAGCTTGTGCGATTGCTCCATTGTTGTCACAATAGAGCTCTATCGGGTCGGCAATGCTTGGAACCACTCCAAGTTCAGTGATGAACTTCTTGATCCAAACTGCCTCCTTCGCAGCATCAGAGGCGGCAATGTACTCAGATTCTGTTGTAGAGTCAGCTACTGTCTCTTGCTTTGAACTCTTCCAGCTCATAGCACCACCACCAATACAAAACACATAACCAGATTGCGATCTAAAATCATCCTTATCGGATTGGAAGCTTGCATCGGTGTAACCCCTTACAACGAGCTCATCTTCACCTCCAAAGACCAAGAATGCATCCTTAGTCCTTTGTAAGTACTTAAGGATGTTCTTAACAGCTGTCCAGTGACTCTCACCAGGGTTCGATTGGTACCTACTCGTCATGCTTAAGGCATATGAGACATCGGGATGAGTACATATCATGGCATACATGATAGATCCAATTGCTGAAGCATATGGAATCTTACTCATGCGCTCTCTCTCCTCGGGTGTACTCGGACACTGAGATCTAGAAAGAGTTATACCATGTGACATGGGCAAGAATCCTTTCATGGAATCTTGCATGCTAAACCTCTTTAGCACCTTGTCAATATATGTACTTTGACTTAGGCCAAGAAGCTTTCTAGATCTATCTCTATAGATCCTGATGCCTAACACATAGGCTGCTTCACCCAAGTCCTTAATAGAGAAACATTTCCCCAGCCAAGTCTTCACAGACTGTAGCTCAGGAATGTCATTCCCGATGAGTAGTATGTCATCTACATACAACACCAAGAAGACAATAGCGCTCCCACTAACCTTCTTGTAGACACAAGGTTCATCTTCATTTTTGATAAAACCAAACTCTTTGATTGCATCATCAAAATGAAGATTCCAACTTCGAGAAGCTTGCTTCAGTCCATAAATGGACCTTTGCAACTTGCACACTTTATTGGCATTCTCAGGAGTGACAAAACCCTCAGGTTGTGTCATGTACACATCCTCAAGTAGCTTTCCATTTAGGAATGCAGTTTTGACATCCATTTGCCATATCTCATAATCATAGTGTGCAGCAATAGCAAACAAAATTTGGATGGATTTAAGCATAGCAACTGGTGAAAAAGTTTCATCATAGTCAATACCATGAATTTGCTTGAAACCTTTTGCAACCAATCGTCCCTTAAAGGTAATCACATTACCATCCATGTCAGTTTTCTTCTTGAAAACCCATTTGCACCCTATGGGTTTTACCCCTTCAGGTGGGTCAACCAAAGTCCATACTTGGTTTTCATACATGGATTCCATCTCGGATTTCATGGCCACTAGCCACTTCTCAGAGTCAGGCCCCGACATAGCTTGTTGGTAGGTTGTGGGCTCATCCTGATCCATGAGCATCACATCACCAGTGTGAGTCACGAGAAATCCATATCTCTCAGGCTCACGCCGAATCCTACCAGACCTACGTGGGCTCTGTGCTACAGGAACAGACTCTTGAACCACAACATCTTGTGGTGTCTGTTCAGGTTCCATTTCAGGTTCGATGTCTCCTTGTTGTTCTTGAATTTCTTCAAGTTCTACTTTCCTCCCACTAGTTTCTTTAGAGATAAACTCTTTCTCTAAAAAGACACCAGTTCGAGCAACAAACACTTTTTGCTCAGAAGGATTGTAGAAATAGTAACCCTTTGTTTCTTTGGGATACCCAACAAAAAGGCATTTTTGAGATTTGGGCCCTAGTTTGTCAGAGGATTGATGTTTCACATAAGCGTCACAACCCCAAATCTTCATAAAAGACAAATTGGGATGCCTCCCACTCCATATCTCATATGGTGTCTTTTGAACCGATTTAGATGGAACTCGGTTTAGTGTAAAAGCGGCTGTCTCTAGAGCATGTCCCCAAAAGGAGTTTGGAAGGTCAGCTTGACTCATCATAGAGCGAACCATGTCTAACAGAGTTCGATTTCTCCTTTCAGATACACCATTCCATTGAGGTGTACCTGGTGGAGTGAGTTGTGATACTATACCACACTCCTTAAGATAGTCAAGGAATTCTCGATCCAAGTACTCTCCACCTCGATCTGATTGAAGCACTTTGATACTCTTCCTGAGTTGATTCTCTACTTCATTCTTAGATTCTTTGAACTTTTCAAAGGATTCTGACTTGTGTCTCATAAGATACACATAGCCATATCTGCTGAAGTTATCAGTGAAAGTAATGAAGTATTGGAAACCTCCTCTAGCTTGTGTAGACATAGGGCCACATACATCACTATGAATGAGTCCTAGTAAGTCATTAGCCCTTTCACTTTGCCCTGAGAATGGGGCTTTGGTCATCTTGCCCAACAAACATGACTCACATGTCTCATATGATTCAAAATCAAATGAGTCCAAGAGTCCATCCTTATGGAGCTTGGATATGCGGGTCTCATTTATATGGCCCAAGCGACAGTGCCAGAGATAGGTCGGGTTTGAATCATTTAATCTGACCTTCTTGGTATTCACATTATAGATTGGATCTTCGAGGTCTAGAACATACAACCCATTGCTAAGTTGAGCACTACCATAAAAGATTTCATTCAAATAAATAGAACAACATTTGTCCTTTATTATAAATGAAAAACCTTTCTTGTCCAAACAAGAAACAGAAATCAAATTTCTACTAATAGTAGGCACAAAGTAGCAGTTGTCTAATTCTAAAACTAATCCACTAGGTAAAGTGAGAACATAAGTCCCTACGGCTAAGGCAGCAACCCTTGCTCCATTTCCAACACGTAGGTCCACTTCACCTCGGGCCAATCTTCTACTTCTACTTAGATCCTGCACATTTGCACAAATGTGAGATCCACATCCAGTATCCAATACCCAAGATGAGGAAGTAGAAAAGTTAGCCTCTATAACAAAAATACCTGAAGTGGAAGTCTTACTTCCCTTTTCCTTAGCAAGTTCTTCAAGATAGAGCTTGCAATTGCGCTTCCAGTGTCCAGGTTGCTTACAATGGAAGCACTCCCCTTCCTTTGCCACACCACCCTTTGGTTTCAGTGCAGCTGAAGAAGAATTAGCATTGGACTTTCCATTAGCTTTATCCTTCTTCTTGTTGGCTTTTCCTTTTCCCTTGCCCTTTTGAACCATCAAAATGGGCTTAGCCTTCTTAAGGTTTTGCTCAGTAGTTCTCAACATGTTGAGTAATTCAGGGAGGGACTTGTCAAGGTCATTCATGTTATAGTTCATGATGAACTGACGGTAGCTTTCAGGCAACGATTGCAAGACTACATCAATAGCCAACTCTTTCTGAAGAGCAAATCCCAAATTCTCAAGATTCTCAATGTACCCAATCATCTTGAGCACATGAGGACCCACGGGACTTCCCTCAGACATCTTGCACTGAAACAATGCCTTAGAGGTCTCAAACCTCTCATGCCTAGCTTGCTCTTGGAAAAGCATTTTGAGATGTTCAATCATATCGAACGCCCCCATGTTCTCATGTTGCTTCTGAAGCTCAGATTCCATGGTAATAAGCATGAGGCATGCAACATCCAAAGCATCATCAGAATGCCTCTTGTGAGCATCCCTTTCAGCTCTTGGAGCAGTGGCAGCAGGCTCATTCGGAATGGGCTGCTCTAGGACATAAGCCTTTCTCTCTTGTTTGAGGACTATCCTCAAGTTTCGGTACCATTTGAGAAAGTTGGTCCCATTTAGTTTTTCCTTCTCAAGGATCGATCGCAACGAAAGTGTCGATGTGTTTTGTGCCATGGTTATCTACAACAGTAAATATGCAGTGTAAGAGTCATGTATTTTAATTCATTTAATAAGGACTTTTATTAAACGATACTCCCACTATTTTCCTCAAAATAATAACCCTCGATATTATTTCGGAACACCTCAGCGCTAAGGTATTCTAGTGGGCCAAGATCCATATTTGACCACAACCTGAGTCAGCTTTGGCTTTTCTCTCAAGTTACAGCTATTTAGGTAGGCAACTCCTTGCCAATTGCATCTTATGCAACTCTTGGATAGCCAATTGCATCTTATGCAACTCTTGGATAGTTGGGTGAACAACACTTGTCCAAGCTCATCTCATGAACTTAAGCCCAACTCTATGCCTCTAAGTCCCTAATCCTATTAGGATGACTTAGTTAAGTCAAACCCAAAGTTAGCAATTTGGATATCACTATTATCCCATCGCGCCTTACCAAGATGAACATAGGTGCTTTGCTTTGGCAAACCCACCTAATGTTGATCAAAGTCTTGACGAGTGCCAACATTTGGAAGGCATCACATTTAATGACTTAATATTTGTTTGAGGGTTTTTTTTTCGTTTGATCTCACCAATTTGTTATCTCCGGTTGTCTTATACATGCATCACATACAAATATAAAACATGCATCTCATGCGTTCAAGAAAGTAAACGTGACATGGTTATAGCCCAAACTATGCGATATTCTCAAGCCAATGAGAATATCATAAAAGCCTAAGAAAAGAAAAAGTCTTCACAAGCTCTTTCTCTTCCTTTCTTGGTTGCCCTTTTGTTGTCACCTCCTTGGACATACCACCTTGGATGATCCTTGGACATACCACCTTGGATGATCCCATAATGCACCATTACATCAATAATAGAAACCTCGAGTTACATTCGAGGGGAGTAAGGTGAGAAGAGAATGTACAATGAGAGTGATAAGAAAAGGCACGACTCGCAGGCCGTATTTACAAGTACAACCAATCAAGCGCTATAACCATGCACCATGCTTCAAACACCAATCAGCATATCATGTCAAATCTCATTCAACAAAGATGCATGCCAATTTTCGCGCGTTGATTAACCAGTTTTTATTTATGTGGCACTTCGCATACGGCGGTCCCGCTAGCCGGTTAGTGGGCAGTGCTTTTGTTGACCGGTCAGTGGATCGGGTCAAGGGGGCCGCCCTTGCGGGGGGTTGTAAGCCACCAAAAATACCTTATTTTTGGTGCCCAAACAGGCCGAATCCGAACAAAGCTAAGGTTTTTGCAACTATTGCAAGAATCCTAATCCATATAGGTATCTCATACCTATCAATTTCGGGTTAATCTCATTAACCAATTTGTGTCGTTTCTTCATATATGTCATATGTTCATTATGAATTCCGGTTTCATGCATCATGAATCAATCTAATTAATCATGGCTGAAAGCCAATCGAACACATAGCATCATGCGATTCAACACTCAATCCCGATTTAGGGTTTCACCAGTAACTCTGATACCACTGATGGGTTTTGGGAGCCAAACAGCGCAGCGAAATTTAACCGAAACCCTCCAGGATCCAAGTGAAACGGGGTAAACCGGGTGTTCAAAAATTTTCATACCTAATTTTCGGTTGAGATCTCTCACTCAACTGTAGAGTCGAATCACAAAACCTGAACAGTTGACGTGTTCAAGCTCTCTATGGTATCCACACGAGCCTCTTCACCACGTCCCGGCAAGCTGCGCCAAGAGAAAGTGGCTGCTTTGGAGGCTGGCAAAACCTGCGAATTTCCACTTAAAAGTTGTATTTATAGTACTCAACTTTGCCTAATGGGTTTCAAAGCCCTAATCCAATAGGATTTAATTTCGGGCTTAAAACGAAATTAAAGTGGCCCATGCTAATGATCCAAATAATGTGTGCGACCCAAACCATGTTGGCAATGATCATAAACACATTTATGATCTAAGCAATGAGCGGTGTCTACAACACATCATTGCTTGCAAGATTGTTGTTGACACCTTTATGATCATCACCGATTATGCCATTGTCCCTTTGTCAAGATATCAAGAAAGCACGAGACATGGAAGTGATCTCAAGCCCAATCTTTGGTTTCTTGATTAAGTACCAACAATTGACATTGAGTATATAACTCATTGGCCATGCTTCTAAGTCTCATCTATAACCGAAGATTACTCCCGTTACATAGGAGGGACAAATCCCATCTTGTTCATACAAATCCCTCCGCATATATGACATCCAATGATAAGTTCACTCAGTTACGGCAACAAGGGAAAGTATCAAAGTATGTTCTAGGGAACCTTGATGATCTTAGGTGCATGATCACATGAATCACTTATGACACTCATATTAAGTGTTCTCATCCAGTACACAAGTTCTCCAACTTGATATGTAGCATATCTCATATTAGTCTCCACAACACATGCAAACATAGACTCATGCGATTCAACATCATCAAGCCTAATTCATATGGGGTTCCACCAGTGATTCAATACTCACATCTAGGGATACCACTGTTGGGTTTCGGGAGCCAAATAGCGCAGCAGAATTTAACCGAAACCCTCCAGGATCCAAGTGAAACGGGGTAAACCGGGTGTTGAAAATTTTCATACCTAATTTTCGGTTGAGATCTCTCACTCAACTGTAGAGTCGAATCACAAAACCTGAACAGTTGACGTGTTCAAGCTCTCTATGGTATCCACACGAGCCTCTCGGGATCACCACGCTTCCACCACGTCCCGGCAGATGCGTTTCTCTTGCGCTCGCAGTGCTAGCTTGCGTCCTCCAAGGAATTGCAAGAGAAGAGTGCGGCTATCCTTTTGGGAGGCTAGGGCAAGAGACCTACGAATTTCTCACTAAAAGTTGTATTTATAGTGAGACTCAACTTCCAGGCCTAATGGGTTTCAAAGCCCTAATCCAATTAGGCTTTAATTTCAGGCTTAATAATGGCTCAACTATTGGGCCCATTATTAATACGAAATTATTGTGAAACCAAAACCCAAATTATTAGCCCATGCACTCTAATGATCCAAATAGCTCTATGTGTGCGACCCAATAGGCTCTTACCACGTTGGCAATGATCATAAATCACATTTATGATCATAAGCAATGAGCGGTGTCTAGCAACACATCATTGCTACCCAAGTGACAAGATTGTCGATGATTCGACTAAACCTTTATGATCATCACGATATATGCC